>CM040469.1:526941-561691 GCA_022758105.1 Pangasianodon gigas | reverse complement strand
GGGGGTTATTGATATGGAGCTCTTAGCTCTGGTTGTCCCTCAGGCTGTGACAGGAAGCTACAAATCTTGCAGCGATGTTTGCACTAATGGCTCTGTCGCTGAGAATAAAGGGGAGTTAGGGTTAGTCTAGGGTCACTCTCTCTCTGTCTCTCTCTCTATCTCTCTCTTTCTCTCTCTCTGTCTCTCTCTCTGTCTCTCTCCCTGTCTCTTTCTCTCTCTCTCTGTCTCTCTCTTTCTCTCTCTTTCTCTCTATCTCTTTCTCTCTCTGTCTGTCTCTCTCTCTCTCTCTCTCTCTCTCTCTCTCTCTCTCTCTCTCTCTCTCTCTCTCTCTCTCTCTCTCTCTCTCTCTCTCTCTCTCTGTCTGTCTGTCTGTCTGTCCATGTTGGACTATCTCCGCCTGTCTTGGTCTTTCCCTTTCTCTCCATCTCTCCCTTTCTGTTTGTCTCTCTCTTTCTCTGTCTATCCCTGTCCATCTCTTTCTCTCTCTCTGTCTTTCTCTTTCTCTCTCACTCCCTTTTAGTCTGTTTATCTTTCTCTCTTCTATCCTTTCTATCTCTTTGTCTCTCTTTCTATGTCTCTCTGTCTATCTCTCTGTCTCTTTCTCTCTCTCTCTCTCTCTCTCTCTCTCTCTCTCTCTCTCTCCCTTTTTGTCTGTCTTCATCTCTCCCTGTCTCTGCCTCTATCTATCTCTGTCCATCTGTCTCTGTATGTCTCTTTCTGTTTCTCTCTCTCTCTCTCTCTCTCTCTCGTAAAGTACATTTTCTTTACTACAGTCTGTTACACTTCTTTCATACTGTTTTTAATTTCCTCCTGTTTATCTCTAGCTGGTGTTCTGGCGTCTGTTGGTTGTTAGCGAAGTTAATAAGACAAAAATATGCAGCTTGTCACGTTCCCGAGAAACCGCAAAGAAGCGTAAACTCCTCCGTCCTGAAGAAACTGTCCAGAAAACTTATTACCTCTGACTGTTACAAAGCTCTGACACTGGAGACTCCTTCCATACATGTTACCTAAATTACAGAAAACTTCACTATATCAATGATTTAAAAAAAAACCCAAAAAAACGTTTATGCGGAGCGAGAAGAAGAAGCGCTTTAATACAAACCTGTGACTTGCAGCTGCGCTACTTTACAGAAAATTAATCAACACTTTCTGACCAATCAGAAGCCAGAATGTAGAACAGCGCTTGATTCGGACACCAGTTAGCGTTCTGTGTGCACTTCTCTTCTCACCCTCTCTCTGTATTTCCTCTCGTGGTCACTCTGGTGGTCACTCTCCTTGTGGTTGTCGTTGTGTCGCTGTGTGGAGTAGATAGATTGCCTGAATACTTCTCCTAGTTCCTGGTGCCGGAGATTTTGTCTGAAGAGAAGAGTAGGTATTGTTCACCTCTTCACATTCCTAACTCACGGGTCTAACTTCTCTTAGAAGCAAACATTATATTTATACATAATATTTTACCAAATACACAAACGGAAGGATGAATATGTGGTCTGTTAGAATTTGAAATATTTCTTTCTTTCTTTTCTTTCTTTATTTAATTGTACAGGATGCGATACGTCATGGACACGGTCACGGATCAGGTAAGGAAAAAAAAACGCAGTACTGGATTTCCAATAATCCAGATTATTCTGCTTAATATATTAATTACTGTTATTGTTCAGAATTATTCAGCCAATCAGGGAATAAAAGACTTGACGCTCCCTTTATGAGCACCATTTTAAATAAAAAATGTTTTTTATTTTACATTGTGTGTATTATTTCTAATAAGTCTAGTTAGTCACGGATGGGCGTGTCTGAGTGGGACAGATGGGCGTGTCTAAGTGGGACAGATGGGCGTGTCTAAGTGGGACGGATGGGCGTGTCTAAGTGGGACAGATGGGCGTGTCTAAGTGGGACGGATGGGCGTGTCTAAGTGGGACGGATGGGCGTGTCTAAGTGGGACGGATGGGCGTGTCATTGGGCCCATATATGGACATTAAGCCATGATGATCAAACATTTCTGAGTAGTTATAGTTCTATCGTTGCACTCAAATTTTTTTTTCTATTCCTTTCAAAATCTGTACAAATACATGTGCATGTATGAATATTAATGACACACCCACTTTCTCCATTTATGGTCTTAAATACACGCCCACTCCGAGTGATCACAATTAAAATGCAGCTCATAGTGCAGCCAGTATTTATTTACATAAATATTTATTCATATTGTTATAGAGTTCTTTATATTTTCCATTGTGCATATATGCTCATTCCATTTTATTTTTTTTAAATTCTCCTGCAGCAGGAAGTTCCCCAAACCAGAGTCCGACTGGCTGGAACCAGTCCAAAACTCCGCCCCCAGCTCAGAAAGAGAGGGCGTCGTCCTTCAGCTCTCAGGAGAAAAACAAAATCGTAAGTCCTCAAACACACGGCACTTCGTGTTCACCTCAACATTTACTCAACGTGTCCTCCTTTCTCAAGCATTTACATCTCATTTACATCTAAATTACATCTCATTTACATCTCATTTACATCAAATTTGCATGTAACACATCTCAATTTGTATATCGCCTTACTGAAGTGGACTGATGTTTATTTTCTCACAGCGTCCGAGGGATAAGAGAGACTCGAGTTATTACTGGGAGATCGAAGCCAGCGAGGTCATGCTGCACTCCAGGATCGGCTCGGGATCCTTCGGAACCGTATACAAAGGGAAATGGCACGGTGAGAGAATCTCGTACCGCCGGAGAACCCGAACACGGAACACGCCCTTCCAGCACAATGTCTGCTTACGGAATAATGACACGTCACTAAACTCCTGTTCCTCCGTCCTGACTCGCAGGTGACGTCGCCGTGAAGATCTTAAAAGTCACCGATCCCACGCCGGAGCAGTTCCAGGCCTTTCGTAATGAAGTCGCAGTTCTGCGGTGAGGCGGCGTCCTTAACACATCAGCGAAGAACGCGCGTTTTAGTTTCGTTTACACGTTTACATTACAGCTGGCCCAGTTTGAAGGTGTATGATTGAAATTCAACCATGTCCAATAAACTGATTCCCAATGGTTTCATTCACACTTCTTAACTGACACCTATTTGTTTTCATGACAGTTATATACATTTATATATAAATGTATGTTCATTAATGCAGTTCTCTAATCAGCCAATCATCTGGCAGCAGCACAGTGCATAAACTCATGCAGATGCAGGACACGAGCTTCAGTTAATGTTCACATCAAACATCAGAATGAAGTAAAAGTGTGATCTCTGTGACTTTAACCGTAGCATGGTTGTTGGTTTGAGTTTTTCAGAAACTGCTGATCTCCTCCAGGGATTTTCACACACAACAGTCTCTAGAGTTTATACAGAATGGTGCGAAAAACAAAAAACATTGAGTGAGTGACAGTTCTGTGGGTGGAAACACCTTGCTGATGAGAGAGTTCAGAGGAAAATAGCCAGATTGTTTCAAGCAGACAGGAAGGATATAGTAACTCATATAATCACTCTTTACAACCGTGGTGAGCAGAAAAGCATCTCAGCACACACAACACATCGAGGCAGATGAGCTACAACAGCAGAAGCCCACATCAAGTTCCTCTCCTGTCAGCCAAGAACAGGAATCTGAGAGGTTTGATGTGTTGTGTGTTCTCAGATGCTTTTCTGCTCACCACGGTTGTAAAGAGTGATTATTTTAGTTACTATAGACCGACTTTCTGGCAGCTCAGACCAGCCTGCTCATTCTCCTCTGATCTCTCATCAGCAAGGTGTCTCAGCCTGCAGATCCTCCGCTCACAGGATGTTTTTTGTTTTTCGCACCACTCTGTGTAAACTTTAGAGACTGTTGTGTGTGAAAATCCCAGGAGATCAGCAGTTTCTGGAAAAACTCAAACCAACATCCATGTTAAAGTCACAGAGATCACACTTTTTCTTCATTCTGATGTTTGATGTGAACTGAAGCTCTTGATCTGCATCTGCATGATCTTATGCGTTGTGCTGCTGCCACGTGATTGGCTGATTAGATAAGTGCATACGTGTGCAGGTGTACAGGTGTTGAGTGTGGAACCTCTCTGTCTCTCTTCATGTCCACAGGAAAACCCGGCACGTGAACATCCTGCTGTTTATGGGCTACATGACGAAAGATAACCTGGCCATCGTGACGCAGTGGTGTGAGGGCAGCAGTCTGTACAAACACCTCCACGTGCTGGAGACCAAATACCAGATGCTGCAGCTGATCGACATCGCGAGGCAGACGGCTCAGGGCATGGAGTGAGTGTCAGGAGCAGAAACGTCACTCAGAGCTGCAGAAGCAGAGTTTAGAAACTGAACTCATCTCGGCTGATCAGCTTCGTTTTTACGTGTGTGTGAGATGAACTCGAGTAGAGATGTAACGTTTCTGTCCTTTTAATTTCAGCTACTTGCACGCAAAGAACATCATCCACCGAGACATGAAGTCCAACAGTATCCTTCTCACAAGATTATTTATTTATTTATTTATTTATTTATTTATTTATACGGATGTAATTTTTGAGCATAAAGACAACTTTATCACTGTAATAAGAGCACCGTATTTCCTCTGTGTTTACATTTTGAAGGGAATAAGAAAAAGGTTTCTTGAGGAACATTAGAAGATTTAACTGAATTCTACTCTGATTTCTTTAATTAATTTGCTTTAGTTTTTTAAAATAATAATAATAATAATAATAATAATAATAATAATAATAAATTTACTGATATAGCACTTTTCATACAATACATTATATTGCATCTCTTTTTTTTTTTTAATTAAAAAAAGGCTAATTTAAATTAAATATTAAATATACAAATAAAAAAATATTTTGTATACATTGTATAAAATGCAATAGAAAAAAATCCAGGAAAGCTGTTTAAAAGCAGAATATATACGATTGTTAAAAAAATGTATGCAAATAATTTTTTTTAAATAATCGTTAAATTTTAATAAAAATATTTTGCATATATTTTAGAAAATAAAATGTAGTTAAAAATGATAAAATTACCATGAAATTATTGATATGATAAAGTAGTAAGTTGGGTAAAGTAGGAAATTTTAGCTCAAAAACATCAAAGTTACATTAAATACAAATAAAAACAAGAACTAATAATTATAAATATTATAATTATTAAAATAATAAGGTTTAGCTCAGAAAACATTAAAAAGTTACATATTAAATACAAATAAAAACAAGAAATAATAATTATAAATTTTAGCTCAGAAAACATTAGTTACATATTAAATGCAAATAAAAACAAGAAATAATAATTATTTAAGTAGTATAATTATTAAAATAAAAATTTTAGCTCAGAAAACTTTAGTTACATATTAAATACAAATAGAAATAATAACTATAAATATTATAAAGTGTCAAAATGTATTTATAACAGGTGTGTAAGAATGGAAATAAAATATTTTGCCTGTAAAAATAACAGCTTTAACCGGAACACAGACATTTTCCTGCATGAGGGCCTGACGGTGAAGATCGGGGATTTCGGTTTGGCCACGGTGAAGGCCAGGTGGAGCGGCTCTCATCAGGTCGAACATCCTTCAGGATCCATATTATGGATGGTGAGTTTCATCCACAAATAAAAATGACACCAGGATAGTTTGGGACGTAGGTAATGTTCTCAGGATGAAGGTATAAATTAAACTCATTATATAGTAACAGTATGATCTTCTTCCCGTCTGTGATTTTCCTCGTCAGTCTCCCGAGGTGATCCGGATGCAGGACAACAATCCGTACAGTTTCCAATCCGACGTTTATTCCTACGGCATCGTTCTGTACGAGCTGATGACCGGAGAGCTTCCGTATTCACACATCGCTAACAGAGATCAGGTTCGGCTCTATATCTATATCTACATCTGTATCAGTACACGTTCATTATATTACATCACATTACATTACATAAAAACACACTGTCGCTGATGTCTGTTCGTCTGTAGAGTTTACTTCTCACCAAGAATAAGATTGATTTATTTCCCTTTTTTAAATATTTACTGTACGGAAAATAGTACACGAGTGAAATTATGGGGTTTTGTGTCACAGTTGTATTTAATTAACAAGAGAAGAAGCTCATCACAAATTAAATATACTTTAGAAAAAAATTAAATCCAGGTAAAAGTATTTACACTCGCAAATTTCTACGAGGTCACGTAAGGTTTAGGGTTTAGAGAGGGGAGGAATTAGGGAGTGGTTGGGGGAGTGGTTAAGGAGGGGCTGGGGTGGAATCTGGATATAATTGGAGGTGGCGTTAAAGTTAGGGTGGATTCGGGATATGGTTGGGGTGGGGTTAAGGAGGGGTTAGGGATGGGATGAGGGTGGGGTTAGTGGTTGGATGAGGGTGTGGTTGGGGCGGGGTTGGGGTGGGATGAGGGTGGTGTTAGGGGTGGGATGAGGGTGTGGTTGGGGTGGAGTTAGGGTGTGATGAGGGTGGAGTTAAAGGTGGGATGCGGGTGGAGTTAAGGGTGGGATGATGGTGGGGTTAGTGGTTGGATGAGGGCGTGGCTGGGGCGGGGTTATGGTGTGATGAGGGCGTGGTTGGGGCAGGATTAAAGAGGGTGTGGTTGGAATAGGGGCGGGACTAATGAGGGGTTTGGATTGGGGCGGGATCAGAGCATGGTTTGGAGGCGGGACTAACGTTAATACCTTTTCTCATGACTTCATCTCTATATAAATCACCATCACGCACACAGATTAGTCCGTTTTAGAAAATTAATCAACACCTTTTGACAAATCATGTGTTGCATTAAACAGCATTTAACTGAGATATAGAAAATCCTGGGAATGTTGATGTGAGAATCAGGACCTGGTACAATTCCTGGGAAACTATTGACTGTGTGCGTGTGTGCGTGTGTGCGCGTGTGTGTGTGTGTGCGTGTGTGTGTGTGTGTGTGTGTAGATTATCTTCATGGTTGGGCGAGGTTATCTGTCTCCGGATCTCACTAAGCTGTATAAGAGCTGTCCCAAAGCCATGAAGCGCCTGGTCGCTGACTGCATTAAAAAATCCAAAGAGGAGAGACCGCTGTTCCCTCAGGTGCCACATCAACACCTCTCACTTTCACATTTTACTCTGCATCATAAATATTCTTCATGTTATTAGAAGGTTTGCATTTTTAATTTCATTTAATTAATAAGGTGGAGGACGACATGGAGGACAAAATGCTGAAAAAAAAACCTCGCGTTAATGAGTGAATATGAGGAGATTTATGACCTGTTGTATGGAAAAGATTTCTTTCTGACTTCTGATTGGTCCTGTAGATTCCAGCATTCTGATTGGTTAATAAGACTGTAATGAGGAGTTTTAGTTTTCTTCTCGTCCTGGTGTTTGTACAGATCTTGTCCTCCATCGAGCTCCTGCAGCACGCTTTACCCAAAATCAACCGCAGCGCCTCGGAGCCGTCGCTGCACCGAGCCACTCACACCGAGGACATCAACTCGTGCACTTTGACCTCCATGAAGCTGCCCGTCTTCTGATTCGACAATCTGGAGCTGATGGAAACTGCACCGTCTTCCTGAAGTCGGTGTAATGAACATTCTCTCTCTCTCTCTCTCTCTCTCTCTCTCTCTCTCTTTCTTTCTCTCAGATGAAGGTGAAGAGAAAAAGGACTCTAATCGTTAGAGACAATGTCGTATTATTTGAAGGTGAAGGTCATCTTCATGCACAGAAACAAATCAGATGAAATCTGGGTTGTGTTTAAAGAGTGTAGATATGTAATTGTTACAGGTCTAAGCATTAAACGTTTATGTTTACTGGTAAATTTGACATGCTGAAACGAGCCGCTGATCATCCTGCTGTTCGGCTAACAACAGAAATGTCACGGTTTTATTTCTTAAACTACAGACGATGTTATTTTACGCTTCGCTTTGCTGCAGGAGCGGAGAAGGCGCTCTCGTTCGTCACGTCGTGAAGGACGGATTTTTTTTTTTTTTTTTTAAATCCGTCCACACGTCTTTCACCGTCGCTGTGCCTTTCCCTGTGTGTGGAGTTTCATACGCAAGAGCGTTAAATGCACATTCTGATCCTGAAACAGATCAGTGTTCAGAGTTTTAACGGGGTTGATTAGAAGAGTAGGACTTTTTAAAATTGTTTGAATCAGCTGTGTATTTGAAGGTGTTATTGCAGACTCGAGTACAAACTGTTTATCAATAATGGTTATTTTAATAAAATTTAAATTAAAGTTAAAAACAAAAACACTGCATTTAATTGAAGTGTCCATTTTTCCACTACTGAGTCACACTCTATGGATCGAATCTGAGTAAATAAGATGATGTGGGCGGGGCTCGAAACGGTGCTGACCACTGATTGGTCAACGTCTCTCATGAAAGTGGCTAATCTGCTTTTTTTTTTGCTATTTATGACTGAATTCATTCATTCAGTCCTGGTTTTTTTATGACTTTAATTCACTTTAAATCTGCCACATGGCTTCCTGTTCACTATATATGCTCACTACATAGGGTAGTGTTTTAGTTTTAACTGTTTTAGATGCTACATGTGCAATAGAAAGCCACAGAAAATGTGTTTCTGTGATATTTTAATGTCATATGATAAAGTTTGCACTGACCGTTTCTTTATTTGTAACAAAAACAAAAGTATTGGCACCCTTGCCTGCATGAATGACGGTCTGATTTGATTTCTCTTTTATAAACTGCATGATTTATGAATAATTTTCTCATCAAATTTAATATTTCAGATTCATATTTATTTTCGTACAGTACTCTTTTTTTCCTCACTGATATTTAACTTTATTTTACATCTCGTACTCGTGATTCACATAAAATCAGCTTAACAGCACAAACAGCTTCCTCTTCACTATATACGCTCATTACTCGGGGTGTGACCTGATGGTGCTTCATACAGGAGCATCTGCACTTCAGATATATAAAATATATATTCTGTCACACGACAACAAGTTTGCACTCATGATTCTTTCTAATTTTTTGCTAAAACATTTGACTCCATTTGACTCGCCATTAAAGCAAACTGTTCAGTAGCCTGTGAAGGAGACGTGAGTAACGTGTCACTGATCGTAACCTTCACTAGCGTGAGCCGGAAAACAGATCAGCTACTGTAACACGATGTACTGGAATAAATACGCTAAAACATACTCAACATTTCAGAGGACGCATTTAGAGATCCTTACATCTCCGACGTCTCACCAGCATGCAGCAGTTTGTGTGTGTGTGTGTGTGCGTGTGTGTGTGTGTCAGGTTTAGCAGCTCGGTGAGACTCAGAATTTCCTCTCGAACAACAAGCACATTTTCTGAAAAAAAAAAAATAAAAAAACACTTTATTTAAACAGTCGAGAGAAAAATTTGTACTTTTAGGGATGCAGGTTTTATGATCCGAGCATCAGGTTGTTTATGTATTTTTAAAATTTCTTTAAAAGTAAGTTTGATTTAATTTGCTCACAGTTAAAAACACGTGAACTGCGTGACTTAATAATGTGAGACTTTAAAAAAAAAAATTAGAATTTTTTTTTTTTTTAAACCTAGAAATCTGGCTCAAGTGCATGACTGAGCCATTATTCTCCAGTCAAAGATTATTATTTTTCACAGTTCAATTAGTTCTGTTGCTTATTTTTTTATTTTTATTTTTTTTAAACATACAATAGCAACAACAACTAATAATAATAATAATAATAATAATAATAATTGGAAAAAATAAAAACACAAAGCAAAAATAAATAAATAAATAAATTGACAAGGTTGTCAGAGACTTAAATGTTGCAGGAATATTTAAAAGAAAAGAAAAAATGATGATAATGAAAAAATGAAGAGTCTGGTATCAAACTAAACCTCTTTTAAATTCTTCATAAAGGGTCCCCAGGTGGTATTAAAGCGTTTTTGTGATTTTTACGCTGCAGTGTAATTGGTTCATTTATATAATGAAAAGCATCTCTTTCGACCATCTCTTAAAGCGTGGAGCATTTGGGCACTTCCATGTCAAAAGTATATATATATGTGTATATATATATATATATATATATATATAGCTGTGACCATGCTGCTGTATATAAGGTAAAGAGAGGTTTGTATCAGAGTAGCCAAAGATTGCCAAATTCTGATCTGTGGGAATATTTTTCTTAAAAACACTTTTGAAAAAACAAATGAAGATACAAACCCAGGAATCTTGAACCAGAGTAAGTGTGAGAGAGATTCCTCAGACACCTGGCATCTATCACATCTTAGAGAGCTGTATAATTTACTCAGTTTAGTTTTGGAGAAGTAAAACTTGTGTAGAACGTTGAACTGAACGTTGAACGTTGAACTGAATAAACCTGTATGTTTATGAAGCAAAAGTTCTGTTACTCGTGATACTGAAGAAGTTTCAAACTAAATTCACATCACATGCTTTCATTTTGAAAGAAGGGTGCACTAACTTTTGCACTCAGCTATCAGAATGGACTTCACTGGCTGGGAACATGGACTCCGGCACCATCTTGTGAAAAATCGTAGACACACCAGACAGAATAACTCGGAAATGACTTCGCTTCATCAATAACCATCGACTTTATAATGCACTTTAATTTTTATAAACGTCACCATTAACTTTATAAAATGTTTTTATGATTAAACTCTTTCAGGAGAAATTAATTTAAGTGAACAGACACATCACAGTGAAAAAACTGTCACTGCAAATGTTATTGCATCATAAAATATAAGAGCCAATCATGTTTCTGTATGCAAATACAGGCCATGCAACAAAAAATGGGCGGGGCATGTAATTTGCATATTCATAAAATCTGGATTTCTTAATCAGGGTTAAAAATGTTGTACTTTTGTCTTTTTCTGTTATTTTATAACTTTTTCTGTGGAACCACATCAAGCAAATTTGACACAAAAGCTACCTAAAAGTTTAGTTTTATTTATTTATTAATTTTTTTCTTTAATTAATGAGTAATCGGCATCTTATCTTTAATCTTTTTGAAATAATAATGTGGATCTTGCATTTTACATTTTTAATAAATATTCTGAATTTAGCTTTTCATTTTTTTTAAATGAATAATTTGAACCTTTTTATATTTCTTAGAATTATTACTCTGCTTTTCTTTTCTCTTTTTTAATATGAATCTTGTTTTTGTCCTTTTTTTAAATGAATTATTTAGGTCTTGCTTTTCATCTTCTTTTTTTTTTCATTAATAACCAATATCTTGCTTTTTATTTTATTTTTTTTTTTTTAATTAATCGTCTGTTTTTTTTAACCTTTTTTTTGTTTAAAGGAATAATCTGGATCTTGCTTTTTCAGTGTTTTTATTTATTTATTTATTTTATTAATGATCTGAATTTTTTCACCCTTTTATGAAAGAATCTGGATCGACCTTTTTATTAAAAATATGAATCTTTAGGTTTTTTTAATTAATGATCTCTAGCTTGCTTTTACTTTTTTTATCTGGATTTTTAAAAGTCTGATACAGAGTGTTATCCAGGAACAAAACAAGACTTTATTTAATATTCTTTCAGTACAAATAAAGCATTTGCTCTTGTTTTGATTATAACTCTGGATTCTTAACCAAAAGAAGAATCTGGAACAGTGTGGAGAGTAAGTTCCTGTGTATTGATGCTCTTATTGCTCTCTTGTGTATAAAATCCACGTCAGTGATGTAATTTATTAACTGGAGAAGCCAGGACGGTTCGTGGTCATGTTCTGGGTTCTAGTAGAGGTCCTGCATGATCTCCATTAAGAGCGGGTGAAGACACATGTCCAGCTCGCTCTTCTTCAGCTGGTGGATGTTGCGGACGTGTTCGGCCACCAGCGGCCGCAGGTCCGTCATCTTCTGCAGCAGTCTGGCGAAGAGGTGAGGAGACTCGGGGTGGAGAACCTTCAGCTGGAGCTCCAGAGCCTGGAGAACCTCGTCCTGGAGCGCCTCGATGGCTTTCGGGTTCACCAAACCCGGCCGATCTGCAGTCAGGCAGCAAAGTGGCACGGGTTAGACGCTAACTCCTAGCAAGCAATGGAAGTTAATCTTTTATACTAGCTTAGCGCTGGGTGAAATGATTACATACATCATTATCTCAGTGACAAATGAATTAAATTATCCTGCATTTATCCTGGATTAAATTACAAATTAAACTAAATTAAGATGTATTCTGGATTAAATTACAAATTAAACTAAATTAAGATTTATTCTGAATTAAATTAGCAAATTAATGAAATTAAGATTTATCCAGTTCACTAAACCTTTAGCCTTATTATAAGTTTTTAATTTTTAAACCAAGTAAAAATTGTTAGATTATATTTATAATTTTTAATTACTCATCTTGCATTTATCCAATCAAACGCGCTCTAAAAATGCAAGTGTCCTGTCAACGTATGTTCTGGATTATGATTGGCCAGCTGCAAATCACAGGTTTATATTAATGCACTCGTTCTAAAACGTTATCGTTTCCATAGTAACAGCTCATTCACAGGGACGTGTACAGCGGACTCTCCACTGATAATAAACGAATTAAAAAACAAGTTTATGTCAGCGCTTTGTAACAGTCAGAGGTAAAGCTGTAACTGTAAGTTTTCTGACGTCTTCAGGACAGAGGAGTTTACGCTTTTTGACAAGCTGTGAAAGAGGCTGGTGAGGGAACGGCTGTTTATCGCTGCTATAACGTAAGTGAGAACAGGAACTAACTCGTTTCAACAACGTTCCATAAGATTAAATGGTTTGATATGTTGATGAAGCGTTAGAGATTTTATTTTTATTTTTTTTACCTCCACAGAGGATGACTGCAGCGATGAAGAGCGCCAGGTCGCAGTCCTCCAGCTCGAGCGCTCTAAATTTAGCCAAGAAGTCAAACTTGGTCTCCATCATGTCACAGAACGGTTTGCGGAGGCTCTTGAGGAACTCTCGGGTTATGAAGGCCCATCCCTCGGCCATCAGCACGCCGTCCTTGTTGGTCAGGTAACTGAGGCGGATGATGTTCACCTCGAAGGCGCTGTACTTCAGCGTGGTGATCTGATCGCTCAGCTCCAGCTCCACGAAGCCCGGGATGCTCTTGGCGAACTCTGTGAGTTTGCGCACGCCCTCGGCCGAGCCGTACTGCACGTGGCGGAACATGGACAGCTCCAGCTCGGCGGCGGGGAACAGAGCCGACACGGACGGCTGCTTCCGCCTCAGGATCTCCTCAACAGCCGTCAGGGACTTCATATCATGGATGACAAACAGCTGACGGAGAGAAGAACGTCTTATTAAGAGTGCTGATCTAAAGCTCTGATCAAATCTCCTCTGTTCTTATACCGAGTAGAACATCAAAATACGCTCAGAGAGCATTCCAGAGAAAAGATGCGTTTTAGTTGAAGGTGTGCTAATCCCAGGAATGTCCCGGGAATCTGCCTGATGTCTTAACACACTTATAGATTACACAAATCAAGGAATAAAGGGATTAAGGTTTAGAGATGAGTATAAATTATGGGTTAAATTGATGATTAAGGTTTTAGTTAGGATTAGATTACAGGATTAGAGATCCTGAATTAAGGATTAGGAGTTAGGGGTTGTGATTTTAGGGTTAGAGATTCAATATCAGGTTTAAGCAAAAGCATTTAATCTTCACCCTAAACCTCTAACCTTTGATTGTTAACCCTAAATTTCATCTGATAAACATAATCCCTAATCCCTAATCCTAAAACAAAGTCCATAACCTTAATCCTGAATTAAACCCTAAACCTTAAGCCTTATCCCTAACCCTGATCTTAACCCTTGATCATTAACTGTAATTTTTACTCTCTAAATATAACCTAATTTCCCGAACCCTAATGTTTAATCCTCATCCCTAATCTTAAAATCTAATTTAACCTTTAATTTTATTAAAGGTTAACTAACCCCTAACCCTTGATCCTTAACCCTAAATTTCAACAACAAAGTCTGACCATAACTTTAGATCCTTAACCCTAAATCTCACTCGTTACCCATAATCCCTAATCTCTAATCTTTATCCCTAATCCTAAAAACTAATCCTCAACCAAAACCTTTTCCTGAGTTTACTCCATAACTTTAACCTTAACCTTTATCTCTAATCCTGATCTTTACCCTCGATCATTAACCCTAAATCTTCCTCTTTAAAAGTAAAACTCTAGGTTAAATTCCAGGTTAAGGATTTTTGATTGAGGATTAGATTTTAGGATTAGGGATTAGGGCTGAGGGGTTCGAGGTGAGGATTAGGGTTCGAGGTTTGTGTTAGGGGATTAAGGTTGAGGATTAAGGCTCAGGATTGAAGGATTACGTTTATTTGTAGAGATTAAAGCAAGTTCTGAGTAACTGTACCGTGTTTTCTCCGTCTTTTCCTGATAAAATGGCTTTGGCTTTGCTCCTCGTCATTGAGAAGTGTTTGAGGTAGGAATCGTATAAATTCCTGGCGATCGCTTGTTGTCTTTCTGACTCCGGATCCAGCTGATGCACGGCCGTGTGGAACTCCGTGATCATCTTCTCTCGCTCGGCTAGAGGCGTTCTCCCGAAACGAATGGCTGTGAGGAAGAGAGATTTTAGTTCCTCTGTAGGACGGCACTTTAAATGAGAAGTTTTTTGGTTGAAGATGAGCAGTTTATTGACGTACCGGTGTGAGACATTCCTGCCAAAACACACTTCTTAAACCGGCAGAACTGACACTTGTTCCGGCTCTTTTTGTGGATGTGACAGTTCCGGCTGCAGTGTTTATACCTCAGGCTTAATCGCACCGTTCTCCGAAAGAAACCCTGAAAAAGAACAATTTCAAAAATGGAATAATTTACTAATGACAGTGGAACAAATCGCAGGTTCGGCATCAGACGGCTTTTAGAAGGAAACGTTGCTCAAATTTAAGCAAATTTTTTTTTTTTATCACAAATGAACACATCAAGTTTCTGCTACTTAATGCATAATATTCAGGAAAACATTATTTATGAGTAAAATCACATTTTTAGCTGTTTGAGAATTCCTCCTCTTTTCGATACGGCTTTATAAATAAAACAAATATTTAGAAATTTTAATGACTAACGCCTGAGAGACTTTCGGTAATACACTCCTCTGTGTGTTATTTATCATCACACTATTTATTTTTGCAGAAAATGTTATATTAGCGAAAAATGATGAGATCACGGTTGAGAAATTTGACCAAAAGAAATTTGTTGTTGATGAAATAAAGCTAATTGTAGACGTGTCACGATACTCACATCATTCTACAATTATATAATCACAATTATTCCTCGGTTTCTGAGTTTAAATTCCACAGTTATAGGTTCATGTTCTGTCATTTTTAACATAGCAAAATCATTGTATTATTATTATTATTATTATTATTATTATTATCATCAAAAAAGGATCTATAAAAAACTTAGAATTGTTTTGTCATGTAGTGCATTAATATAAAAACATTATTTATAGTTTTTGCTATAAAATATTATTATATGCTAACATATTAGTAGTATTTTTTTCTATTATCTTTATATTATGTTTTTTACATTTAATTTTATATATAATGTATTTTAAGTGCCGTATCATCTTTTCCAAACAGAAATGAAATTTTAATACATGTTCAGTCTTTATGAATAGCTGTATACAGTGTGTGCACTATTACACTAATACTTTACTGAATTTATAAAATTGAATCATTAATTATGACCAAAATGTCAAAATTAGCCAAAATGTCCTCACTGTGGAATCTCAGTTCATACTATTGGTGCTTAGAATTTAAAATCTCCTAAAACATCATTTTATACATTTAAAATATTCTCTGTGAAATATTAAATACATAATAAATGGATAGAAATGGCAGTGGAACATCTCTACACTCTTTTCCCTCATTAAAAATACCTCCAGCTATGAATATGTATGAGTATGCAAATTTTCTCCGAACTGTTCCTTCAGTGGTGTTTTTGTTACCTTACATCCTTCACACGCGTGGACGCCGTAGTGAAACCCCGAGGCTCGATCTCCACATATCTTACACTCCACGTTTAATAACGCAGTGCTCACGTCGTTGTGCAGTTTGGCGTACGAGAAGCTGCGTTCTGTACGAAGAGACGGAGTCTTCGAACCCGAACACCTGGAACCTGAAGCAGGACAAAAACACTCAAACACTGTTTTTAATCAAATATCTTGCATTTCTTGGTATTTAACTCTACACTAATTCAGTCCATGATGTAGAATATGCAATTTATACATTTTATAATTTATAAATTTATATATTTAAAGCTGATTTACAGCTTGTTTGTAGAAATTGTTTTGTGTTCAAGGCTTTGATTAGAACGCCACTTTAACGCCGTTTCATCATCTACTCCATCTGATTGTGCAACTATTTAACCTCATCGTTTTAATGAGCGAGGTCATGATGCAATCTCACCATTACCCACAATGCATTTGGACTTCTTAAACTCACTACTTATCTCAGATAAGTACAGTTTTAAAAATAAAACTCGGTGTGGAGTGATGAAGCAGAGTTACTGTTTCCATCCTGACGCTGATTATTTTCCTCTAACAGCACGACCCCAAGTGTTTTATTCCTCTTACACCACAGCAACGTACCAACAGTTACAATTTTTATTTAATGAAAAACTCAGCATCATACTGTTTATCTGTTTATAGTTACATTTAATGTTCATTAGTTCCTGTTGTCACTTACGTTATAGCAGCTATAAACACTCGTTCCCTCACCAGCCTCTCTTTATTCTCTCTCTTTAATAAGACAAAAATAAAATCACAGCTTGTTCCGCATGTTACTGAGAAACAGCAAAGAAGCGTAAACTCCTCTGTCCTGAAGATGTCGGAAAACTTAAAATTACAGCTTTACCTCTGACTGTTACAAAGCGCTGACACTGGAGACTCCTTCCATAAATGTTACATAAACACATTTCTCCTTATAGAAAATTTCACCATATCAAAATCACAATTTTTTAAACTGTTTATTATCAGTGGAGCGTTCGCTGTACACGTCCCTGTGAATGAGCTGTTACTATAGAAACGATAACGTATTAAAGCAAGCGCATTAATATAAACCTGCGCTACTGTCAGAGCTGCTCTTCTAGAAAATTAATCAACACTTTCTGACCAATCAGAATCCAGAATTCAGCAGTGCTGTGGTGAAAATCTCTGTAACAGCATGACGTACTTTCCTCTTCATGGCGGAGACGCGGAGTGTCAGTGTCTTCGCTGAGTTCGGATCTGAAGCTGGAATCTTCACTGGAAGCGCTCAAGGAGAAGTCGGGTTTTGATGGAAATGTCACATGCAAAGCGTTTATTGTCATTTTGTCCAGTCCCATCTGACCGAGTCCAAAACTCATGTTCCAGGCGTTGAACATCTCTCTGTTTGCACACATCGCTAATCTGAGTGAACGTCCAGGAATCGGACTGAACGAAGCAGAGCAGGAGAAGGAGTGAATGATTCACAGTTTTCTGAGTTTTAGTGGTCCAAGTGCAATTTTATGATCTCAAAGGTCTGATTTTTTTTTTTTTATTTAAACATTAACCTGCAGTGAAGTTCAGGTTCGGCTTCCAGACATTTTATAGACAGCGCGTGATCCATCGAAAGATTCTGAGGTATGAGGAAGCCTCATATATACAAGGGAAAACAAAGCATGAACAGGATTTCGTAAGATGATCTCTGATAACGATTTCTAACTTATGAAATTGTGTGTGCGTGTGTGTGTGTGTGTGTGTGTGTGTGTGTGCGTGCTCAAACACTTTCCTTTTTACGTTCTCAGATTATCTCTCATCACTGTGTCCTCATTTTTACTGCACTATAAAAAAACAGATCATCACTGTTGACATCTCGTTGTGGATTTTTTCCCTGTCAGTGTTAATGGACTGTAGAACAATTACTGCTTTCATAAACACAAAATAAACAACAAAATTCCAGATTAATTTTGAAATCCCAACGTTATATGCTGAGTGGTGTACAGAAAAAGGAACATGTGAATAGTCTGATCAGAGCTCAACTGCAAAATTGATTAGAACGCCACTTTAACGCTGTTTCATCATCCACTCCGTCTGATTGCGCAACTATTAAACCTCATCGCTTTAATGTGCGAGGTCATGCTGAAATTGCACCATTACCCACAATGCATTTGGACTTTTTTTTTTTAACTCACTACTTATCTCAGATAAGTACAGTTTTAAAAATAAAACTCTGTGTTGTGTGATGAAGCTGTTGTGTGTTGATTATTTTCCTCTAACAGCACGTCCCCAAGTGTTTTATTCCTCTTACACCACAGCAACTTACCAACAATTACAATTTTTATTTATTGAAAAACTCAGCATCATACTGTTTATCTGTTTATAGTTACATTTAATGTTCATGTTAGTTCCTGTTGTCACTTATGTTATAGCAGCTATAAACACTCGTTCCCTCACCAGCCTCTCTTTATTCTCTCTCTTCACGTTAATAAGATAAAATAAAATTGCAGCTTGTTACGCATGTTACTGAGAAACCGCAAAGAAGCGTAAACTCCTCTGTCCTGAAGATGTCGGAAAACTTACAGTTACAGCTTTACCTCTGACTGTTACAAAGCGCTGACACTGGAGACTCCTTCCATACGTGTTACATAAACACATTTCTCCTTACAGAAAATTGATCAGAGCTCAACTGCAAAATCTCTCGGATTTGTGAATTTGAATTAATTTGAAGAAAATATATCAGTATTCTCAGAAGTATGCGCATACATTTATGGGAAACTAAACCAGGGAAAGTTGGAGTTATTTAAATAATCACATTTTTGTATTTTGGTGAACATCTTCAGCTCCTGAATTCATCGTAATAGACATGACATGACTTGAGTAAAGTCCACTGAGTAACCAATCGTATACACATTACATATTACACACAAATAACACACATACACATTACATATTAGTGTGTGTGTGTGTGTGTGTGTGTGCTCACACACTTCCCTTTGTACTTTCTCAGATTATCTCTCATCACCATGTTACACATTAATAAAATCGATTATTAGTGTTAGTTTATGTGGAGTGTCTGCCGTACACGTCCCTGTGAATGAGCTGTTACTATGGAAACAATAACGACATATTTATGTGGAATCTAAAGGTTAAATAGAATGTAAGTATAATATGCAGATTATTATAAAGCTGCATTAGTGCTGAATCAGAATAAATAAAAGTCGTCAATTCAAAACAGTTCAATTTGTGAGTCACAAACCTGCCTGTGTTACTGAGAGGCTCAGATCTCAGCTCTGGAGCTCGACAGGACGAAACTAAGCGCACCTCTGCGTTCGTCTCGACCTCCCTAACGCATGGGGTGAATTTGGTGAAAATCGGAGAATGTCGAATTTTTCGGCCAAAAAAACAGTAAGGGGTTAGCCTTTGTGTTTTGGGTTTTTTTGGTGAAAAATTCGACATTCTCCAATTTTCACCAAATTTACCCCATGCGTTAGGGAGGTCGAGACGAACGCAGAGGTGCGCTTAGTTTCGTCCTGTCGAGCTCCAGAGCTGAGATCTGAGCGCTTCAGTGTGTGTGAACTGTGTATAGACTGTATAGAGTGGAAGCTCAGTTACGTTATAGCAGCTATAAACACTCGCTCCCTCAGCAGCCTCTCTTCTCTCTCTTCACGTTAATAAGACAAAAAACCCACAGAAACCAAAAAACCGCAAAGAAGCGTGAACTCCTCTGTCATGAAGACGTCAGAAAACTTAAAGTTACAGCTTTACCTCTGACTGTTACAAAGCTCTGACACTGGAGACTCCTTCCCTAAATGTTACATAAACACATTTCTCCTTACAGAAAACTTCACCACATCAACATTTTTTTAACTGTTTATTATCATATTTTTTTAATTTGTTTTTTTTAACATTTTAACATTTATGGCATTTGGCAGACGCCCTTATCCAGAGTGACTTACAATTATCTCATTTATACAACTGAGCAGTTGAGGGTTAAGGGCCTTGCTCAAGGGCCCAGCAGTAGTAGCTTGGTGGTGCTGGGATTTGAACTCTCAACCTTCCGATCAGAAGTCTAACATCTTAACCACTGAGCTACCACTTACCATTTATTTACTTAAGTCCCTGTGAATGAGCTGTTACTATAGAATGCTGCAACACCGAAATACATGTGTGTGTGATATTGCAGTGAGATTTGATAATTTGATTCGCTAAAACATTGAATTCCACCAAGAGTGATGAATAATATCGACACTTTTAATATAGCACACATTTTAATGAAATTTTAGAGAAAGCTGGTCTTCACATGTAGACTTAAAGCAATCACCTGTAGTCTCAACACCTGATATTTTATCACCAGGTAATCAACAGTGAAGACATGGATTTGCTCTTGCGGCTGTTGTCGGGACTGTAAGTGCAAGTAAAAGATAAAATAATTCAATAAAGAAAAGACATTGTTCCTTTTACAGGTGTGCAAATGGAAAAGCTTATTCCATACTTTATGCCTTTCTGTATTATTCGTGTCTTTATTAGGATCATTGGCATTTTCACTTCATGTCAAAGGGAAGATGTATCAATAAACACAATAAAACATCACACTCTGATATTTCAGTAAATGTTCTTCATTTCTATCATAATCTTTTATACAGAATCTAACATACGAAATGATAAAACTTTGCAGCACTGCCACATGATGTTGCATTTTATATGGGTGTGTTTATTTGACGTAATTATTGCTACATGTAATTTGTTACTGTTGTCTTGTTACCGCGATCACCTACGTGTTTGGTCCCGTGCTCACTCTATCGCAAGACTTAATGAGGTTACTGCGTCATGCCACATCATTACATGCCGACATGATTATTTGCAGATGTGGTTTTAAACCAGAAGCCAGACAACATTGGGGAGCGCGCTCCTCTGTTCATCACAAAACGCTTGAGGATTACTGTCGTGCACACCTGTGGAGATACCAATGAGACATACTAGTGGGACTCTTTTTCCTTTTTTTTTACACAGCAAAAGAGACTGTGGGGGAGCAGGGGTTTACTGTAAATATTTGGTGTCCTTCCGTTTGTATAATACACTACAACTACTGAATTTATTTGGTGTGTGTTTGGTGTTGTTAATTGTTCTTCACCACACACTGTTAGAGTCCAAACTAACTGTAACCAGGGCCTCACAGGGACGAGTTGTTACAGAATGGTGAGTTCATTGTATATCTCTGATGAATCTGAT
Organism: Pangasianodon gigas; assembly: GCA_022758105.1. NCBI lineage: Eukaryota > Metazoa > Chordata > Actinopteri > Siluriformes > Pangasiidae > Pangasianodon > Pangasianodon gigas. The sequence goes on along the minus strand of CM040469.1, from coordinate 540,624 downwards.
GTGAATGTGCCTATTACTGGTGTATGTACAATGCAAACACTTCAGACAGAGTTTGAACAAGTAAAGGGTGATTTATTGGCCTTAGACATCATGGAAGAGGAACTGGTAGGCCGCATCCTTAATATCATCAATCCCAGGGTTGCCGGCTGCCTAAGAGGGACAGTGACAGTGGAACAGCTGGACAAGGTGGGCTCCAGGGTAGAAAAGGATTGTATGGGAGCAAAGGACTATTGGCAGAAGGTTGGTATGCAGAACTCCAAAGAAAAGAATAGCAAGACACCGCCTGGAAGCCGAGGTCCCAAAGATCTTGCCAGGGTGTCCGTCACACTGCCTCACGACTCCAGACTCATTACACTCTCTCTACTTCAGGTACCACTGATGGTTGGTGGGAAGGAAGTGAAAGCAATCCTGGACACAGGTAGCACTTATACCCTGATGCAGCAGAGTCTGTGGAGATTGGCAGAGGATATGACCAACACTGACCCACACCTCCAGCAAAAATTTGTTATGGCAGATGGGAAAGCGGATTGCTCAAGAGCCAAGAGACCTATCCCATATGAATGGCACGGTTCCATCTGGACATTAGACACTTACATCGTGGATGATGCCCACCTGACCTTTCCTGTTATCATGGGGTTAGACTTCATCACAAAGACAGCAGCCATTCTTGATGTGTCTAACAACCAGTACGGGGTGTGTTCAGGACAAGGATACGCTTACCATCCATTCCTTCACCAGCAGTGGATGCCAGACCCTCCTAAACCCAAACATCATTGGCTAGATTCAGCAGTGACTCTGTATTATACATTACCACCAGAATCAGTACTACCATGCCGGACTGCATCCAGCGACAAGTCTGCTTATAAGTGGGACTCCGACAATCAACAGGTGTTGAGGAAGCTGATGGAGGCTTGGACTTTCATCACCTCCAACATGTTGGGCCAGACTGCCATGGTGAATTACTGAAGTTCCACCCTGGACAAGGTACAGGTAAAAAGCAGAGCATACAGGGTGTCACCATTTAAGAAAGCCATAGCAGAAGAACATGTTGACAAAATGCTAAAGGATGTCATCATAGAGCCCTCACCTGTTGTCTTAGTGCCTAAACCAGACAGCTCCTACTGGTTTTGTGTAGACTACAGGAGGGTGAACAACAAGACCATTCCAGATGCTTATTCAATGCCCATACTTCATGACCGCCTTGAATCTTTGGAAGGCGCCTCCTGGTTCACAACCTTGGATTTGCAGTCCAGATACAGGCAGGTAAATATGGAGGAAGAAAGCAAACAAAAGACAGCCTTTATCACCACCAAGGTCCTATTCCAATTTTTTAAAAAATGCCGTATGGATTACATAACGCAGCTGCAACCTTCCAACGGCTGATGGAGTGAGTAGTGACTGAGCTAAGGGGAAGGACCTGCTTCATTTACATTGATGATGTCATCATATATTCTAAGACCTGTGAGCAGCACATAAAGGACATCAGTGCAGTGTTGCAGAGACTCACCCAAGCCAATCTGACACTCAATATGAAAAAGTGTCACTTCTTCAAGCAGCAGCTGAAATGTTTCTAGGCCATATCATCTCCGGATGGGGAGGCCGAAGCTGACACTGCTAAAACCTAAGTGGTGGCGGACTACCCTGTGCCAACTGACCTGGAGTCTGTCAAGCACTTCCTGGGTTTAGCGGGGTGGTACCAAAAGTTCATTCCAGGTTTTGCTGACCTGACCACAACATTGAACTGCCTGAAGAAGAAAGAGGTCAAATGGGAGTGATCACCAGAGTGTCAAGCTGGCTTTGAAGCATTGAAGACTGCGCTCACACATCCCAACCTCTCCCTGCCTTTCCAGGTACACACAGAGACAGTGAGCTTGGTCTAGGAGCCATACTGACTCAACAGTCTGAAGAGGGAGAGAAAGTAATAGCATAGTGTCAAGGACATTAAGAGGGGCTGAGCTGAACTACTCTACCTCAGAGAAGGAGTGTCTGGCAGTGGTTTGGGCAATAGAGACGTGGAAACATTTCTTAGAAGGAGTAGAGTTCGAGGTCTTTACTGACCATGTGGCACTCGCCTGGGCATTCATTTGCCCTGCGGCTGCAACAATTCAACTTCAAAGTGCACTACGGAAAGGGCTGTCTCAACATGGGTCCGGATGCCTTGTCGAGGGCCTTTGAACCTCTTTCGGTGGGCACTGCACCTTGCTTGAATGTCACCCACCACCACCAAATGGACCTACCTCATTCCATGTCTGAAATCGCTCAAGCTCAAAACACAGATGAAACTGTCAGTTTATTTCAATTCAATTTTATTTGTATAGCGCATTTAACAATAGATATTGTCACAAAGCAGCTTTACAGAACTATATAAATTCAGGATATAAATTTTAAATTTATTAATTTCATCATTACATAAATCTTTACCCTTCCACAGCTGGATGCTGTAAAGTCAAACAGGACCTGCGATGGCTCTGATACCAAACAATTCTGCTGCTGCCAAAAATAACAAAAGGGACCTGTGGTCTTCCATTAGGCTAGACGAGGTCCCCAGCGGCAAACATCTGTTTCCCCCACTACAGTCGCAGGAGTGAGGTGCATTTGGTGTTTCCTGAAAAACACTCAAACACACAGCAGCATCAATATCTGCCACAGCATGACCTTGTGCTTCAACAGTGGAGCTCTGAGGCCTTGTGCTGATGCCAACGAGGCATTCTGGGAGGTTTTAAAGTGTGAAGTGTGCAGAGCAACAGCTTCCAAAATTCAGCTGGAGAACACAAGAAGGTCGGAAGGAGTCGGGCGGTGGGAGTGTGTGGGGGTGGGTCTGGGGTGTGATCAAGCACTATTTTTGGATTTCTTTTTGTTATAAAGGTGTTACCAGATCCAAGTCAGGGGCCTGTAAAAAAAACTACATACCATTAGATATTAAAGTAGACTGGAAACAATCAGTATTTCCTCATTTTACATTTTTTTCTTTGACATAATGACACATCCTTAATATAATTCCATAAGTACAGAAATCTCTGTTAGAGAACTCAATACTGATCTGGTACAACCTCTGTACTCTAGACTATTATAACATGTCTTAGCTAAGTGTAACTACTGTAAGTCTATTCTATTCTAACTCTCACACCTGGACCGTGTCCTGAAATTCCTCTGTAAACCATGCGTGGCTCAGGATTTCATCAAAAGTTGGCCGATTTTCAGGGTTTTTCAGGCACCATGATATCAGATGGCAGCACTCTGTGAGCAGTTGAGATAGAAATTAAAAGTCACAAACAAAAATGAATCATGTTTAAAGTCAGTAAAGTTTTACAGCTTTATTCTAAAATTCTGAAATGCAAATGATTTCCTCACCTCCAGAAACGACCCGTGAACACATCTCAATTACACGATCTACATAGTGAAAGCAAATGTCTCCACAGATCATCTCAACCAGAAGTACACCCAGACTCCAGATGTAAGAAGAATGTCCTAAATAGAAAGCAGGAGAAAAAAGAGAGAAAGAGCTGCAACCATCAGTCACATCACAAAAACAGGTTCTCCACTGCACTCTCTTTGATTATATCCCATATCTCCTCTGAACTGACCTGCATAGCTCGTGTACAAGTTGTCTGAAAGCAGCTCGCCACAGCCAAAGTCGATCAATTTCACCTCCAGTGTGTCCGTATTGATTAGAATATTCTCGGACCGGATGTCGCCGTGAAGAACTCGGCGGTCATAGCAGTGACGGACAGCTTGAACCACCTGCCACATGATCTCTCGAGCCAGACATTCAGACAACTGACCATTTTTGTTCCTTGCACGGAATTTCTGGAGGTCCGTGCAGGGGATGGGTCGCTCCAGCACCAAGACGAAAGAAGTGGACACATCGAACCATTCCAGCAACTCCACCACGTTCTCACAGCGAGGCGGCTTGGACACCATCTCCATTAATTCCACCTCCAGAGGCTTCGCTCCGGGCTAAAATTACAAACAGACATGGTTAGCATGGACTTGGAGTGAATACGTCTCGACTGTGGTAAGTATAGAGGGTACAGCGGAGAAGGTTTGGACTGGTCCTGACTCTAGGTCAACAGTCTTCCTCTGATATCTATATGAATGATCAGTAATAAAATCTGAATCTGAGATATGATGAGATAAGAGGAGAGTTTTTTTGTGATGATGTTAGCAGGAACGAGTAAATGGATGCATCATTTTGGTCTAGATCTGCTCTATAACATGATAGTGATTCACACCTTATTGCTTCTCTGCAGATTCTCAGAAGTAAAGTAAGTTTGACTTACGAATGAGTCTTCAGGCGCTTTGGCAACATATTTCATGGCAACCTGTTCACATGGACAAAACAGAATTAATCAGTTCAACAAGCAACAAGCCATCATTTTACTAATTATATAATTAGTCTATAATTATTTATTATATATTATATAATATATATAATGTAATTCCACAGCCACATTTTAGGTCTCAGCAAATGGAAATGTTCCTGTGCATTAAAAATTCATTAATCACATAATCATACATTAATCAGAGCAGGTGACTTATTTAACATGACTGCTTTGCTTCACGCTCCAGACTTTGCTTATACACATTCACTAGTAAGATCCACAGCTAAAATGTTCAGACAGAACAAAAAGCTCCACACCAGGAAGTGATTTAGTCACTGTTTTTCCACTTCCACCTGTTTCAGAGCTACATGTGAATTCTACATCCCTGGTGCATGTTGTGCTTCAATTACAAGCTCTCAGTCAAGCCAGTTAGTATTTAAATCCTGTAAAATAGTATTTGGCCTTTTTATTGTTTTTAATTCTTCGTTTATGCTTCCTTTGTTCTGTCTGTTCTTAGGTTGCCAAGTATTTAACATCTGCATCAATATAAATTTAAGACAATTATTCTTCATTTTCTTATTTATTTTGATAGTTGCAACAGTCAATTTTGAAAGTATCCCAGAAAACCACATGCTGCAACCTTTTCATTTTCACCTGTAACAGCATTTTGTGTGGAAATGTAATGCTTTGGTTTGAACATAAGAATTTTCTGATGCTCATTTTTATGGACATACAGTACACAGGCCTCGGTTATGTTGGCTCTATTTTCTTATTCGCTGTTGTATTCAAATCAGTTCACATCAGTGATTCCTGCACCGTCTAAAAAAAGAATGAATGAAACCTCCAGAAAACAGACATGGTTGAAGATAATGAATCTGACGAGCCTCCTGATTGTATATCAGGGAAGTGTGTCATTGCTTTACAATTCCTGAGTTGATTAGTGTTAATTAACTCTACATGTGCAGAATTTTTACCTGTTTCCCATCTGCCTTACGCACTCCAGCATAGACAGTGCCGAAACTTCCTTTCCCCAGCAGCTCTCCCACAGTGTACCGTGAATCCAACTCCTCTGTGTTATACACACACACACACACACACACACACACACACATCATTCAATCATTCAAATAAAACTGAAAGAACCTCATGTTCTTGTCGCCTCTTGCAGTAGACAGTAATGAATGAGACGTGTGCTTGTTGATAACGATTACATCATGGAGTCGTTATTATGCAGTCCTGTCTCTGATTATGGCGTCTTAAATATGAGCCTCGAGTAAATATTACTAATATTATTAATCTGAAGAGAAAAATGAAATCAAATTAAATGGAGTAAGTATCAGGAGGTAAGATAAATATATGTGTATTTTGTAATAATCGAGTTTCTGTCTCTGTAAGAGAAATATACAGTATTTACAGCTTACACACTCTGCATATGGAACTTATCTAAGCTCCGATCATTTCTGTCTCTTACCCAAAGACTCACATTTGGCTGTATGTATGTAAAGCTGTGCTAGCTTTTAACTTCATAATAAACCTTTCTGTGGTGCAAATATGGAAATCTAGACTATTAAACTTTTTTTTCAACCCACTTTAAAACGATGAAGAGCTGACTGTCCTGTGCTGACAAATCTTATGTATTTATCTGAAAAAACTCATCTATTATTAGATTTCAGTTTATTTTTGTGCTCACATTGTCATCTTGAACTTGGTGTACCACCCTAATCTCTCTCTCTCTCTCTGTCTCTCTCTCTCTCTTTCTCTGTCTAGCTAATTTTGCTGAGTTATGGGTCTGCCAGCTACACAGCACTGTACGTACCTTGGAACTCCTGAGACTCATAACTACATGAGCCAACAGAAAAGCTGGAACTAGGTGCACTGAATGCTCTGTGCAGCCGGCACAGTTTAAGCAGCCACTCGGCTTCTTCTTCTTCTTCTTTCCCTCGAAGCAGCTCTTTACAGAGCTACAAGACAGACAGGAAAGGTAAAGCACTGATGAAGACTTTGCATTTGAAACCTAGGAGCCATTTCACAAATACAAATCCTCTTATTTACCATTATAACCTGTTCTATAAAGTAGCTGCTGATGAGCCGAGGGAATGTGAAGATGGTTCTAGCCATGCTCTCACAGTAATCAAGCGCCTGAGCAGAAAGTCCAGCCCTCGCTAGATCGCAGGCGTAAAGGTACTTGAACTCCTAAAACAGATAGAGAACCGTTCATTCTCAGTGCAGTGGTTCCTCATTGAATTTGACATGAAAAAGAGAAGAAGAGAAATTCGAACCTGGAAGCGTGGCTGGCCGATCCCTGAGGTCAGAGACGCCACGTACTCATAGACCTCGGTTCTCTCCATCTCTTCCTTCAGGACCGATTGATAGTTAAGAACCCTGGTACAAAGAGAAAAACATATCAAGTTAGGAAAATAAACACACACACACGCACACACACACACACACACACACACACACACACACACACACACACACATACACACATACATACACACACACACACACACACACCATTCACATCCAATCAGTTGAAATCGTCTGCGTGATCCCAGCTCCAAGTGCACCACCACGTAGCAGATATGTGCTGCATAGATCCATCCTCTGGAGCCTGAAGATGAAAAACCAAACAAGCATGTGAGGATCAGCGTCCATAAACCAGTCCACTTTATTAGGAACACCAGCTCATTCATGCAGTTATCCAGTCATGGTTCTGAAATACAACAACCAAGCAACAGTCAATGTCACTGAGATTCTTTCCCCATTCTGATGTTTGATGTCACTGAAGCTCTTGACCTGTATCTACATGATTTTATAAGTTGTGCTGCCGCTGCCACGCGATTGGCTGATGTATGGATGTTCAGGTGTTCCTAATAAAGTGAACAGTAAGTGTAGATACAACATGTTAATTCCAGAAAAATTCCTGTTACTGTGGCGTGTATCCGTACCGAAATCATCTCCCATTTGAATAATGGCTTTTCTGTGTTCATCTCCTGGAGCAGTGGAGCATAAAAGACACGCCAGAGGAAGACACCAGTCCTCCTGGTTCTTAACACATCCGAGCTGGAGCAGAAAGCGTCACGTTACTCCACATGATACTGACAAAAACAGTACACACAGTACAGATAGAAGGTGATGCTAAAACTTTCACCTTTCTCCTCACACAGCCGTAGCCCTTGAAGAGAAGCGTGGCGATTTCAGTCATCATTACTCTCTGTAAAAGAAAAATATCTTTAACTAGCACGTCTACTGTACAGATATTTATTCATTTATGCACTTTTTAAAATTCACAGCATCACTGGATATTGTTAACTCCATCACTTACTCCATTTAAGCCATGATCCGGTTTAACCTCCTTTTGAAAGACTTTTGAAAAAAAAAAAGTCAAATATAGCAGTCCAAAAGTTAAACAGTTTAGAACAAAACCAAAACATGTGCGAAAAGGAACGGTCTTTTGTTTTACATCCGTCACAGACTGGAGAAATAGAATTGTATATTTTACTCAGTTTAGTTTTGGAGTAATACAATCTATGTACTGCTTTAAACTGAATCAGCCTGTCTCGCATTTACTGAGCAGCCTTGAATCTTACTCAGACTTTCATTCCAAGTTTCATCAGACACTTCTTCATCAAAGTCCTTCGGCGTCTTTTATATAATTTGTGCTCACAGGCAATTGGAAAACATTAACACAGCGTGAAACCAAATGTCTAGAGCTTGGATTTAACAAGAAACATTCCTCAGATGTATGAGTCTTTGGCTTGTTAATAAATTGTGGGATGACCGTTTGAACATAATGTCTCAATTGTAGATACCGAAAAAAATCGGAACCTGGGAGATTAAATACTGATTCCTTATTTGATTTAATATTCGTATCGAATTTTTGATTATTAAATTAGTCCCAATTAGTGTTTGATAAGGGAGACACTTTGGAAAAAAGTCAAACTGGGAGACAAGATGTTGTTAAAGACATTGTCTCTATCTAAGGAAAAATATCTTTAACTAGCACGTCTATCATACAGATATTTATTCATTTATGCACTTTTTAAAATTCACAGCATCTCTGGTTAATCATCCTCCTTAAATAGCACATAATGAACTCTAGCACTTACTCCGTTTCGATTACAGAAGAGTTCCATAATCATCCAGAAGAAATAGGATTTGTGTTGATCAGCATCATCCAGGTGTAGCAAACACTCCTGACGTTTCCCCTGGATAAATCTGATCAGCTCGTCCTTCTGCATCTTATCACTGCAACAGATGTTGGAACAACTGGATTATATAGATTACTGTGCACACACACACGCACACACACACACTTTAACCACCTGAGGAGAACATCAGTGCTGAAATATGTAACGTGTAAGAGGGGAAAGAGTGTCTCACCTCATCAGAGGGCCAAGAAACGGTCCATTCTGCCCATCAGGTCCTTCTTCAGGTTGAGGTGTAAAAACCTCAGTGCAGTTTGTCACAACAGGAACAGACATTTTCTTCACTAAGCTTTTGCAAATCTACAGAACAGCAGCAGTTTATCTGGTTATTGTTATTTATTGGGTAAAGTTATTTTTATATCCGTCTCTACAGCTTGGCCATGGGTGTGACTCATGACATTTTGTGACTGATCTTCTGAAACGGTGTAACCCATGTTGAGCTCGTGGTTCAGCTGATGCAGGTTTACTGCCAATAACTCGATTTTTTCTCACATCACCACTAAACTCTGGAATAGTGTTGAGAATACAGACTCAGTAAATCTCTTTAAATGCAGATTAAAAACATGTTGAAACTGTTTGTAGGATAAATAAATGTGAATAACTACATGTTATAAAATAACTAAGTGCTGTTAAACTGCAGTCACACCTGATTTATTCACCAATAATTCATTCCAGGAAATTGTAAATAATGTAGGAGTAACAAAGTTCATTGTTTGATGGTTTTAGAGTTTAGGAAATAGTTCAAGCTAGCAATGACACGATACCACTTTTTCTTTTCCGAAACTGAAGCCTTGAGTATCAGCTGATAACGATCCGATATTGTTATCTTTAAAAACTACTAAGCACTTCACAGTTAAACTCTTTCATATTTAAGAAATATAATAAAGTATAAAGTATAAATATAACAAAATTAATCATAACAAAAGAAAACCCAGTCAGGTTTCTTTATATAATAACATTTCTGGTTCCAAAAATACATTTCTTTTGTGAAATACAATTCCAGTTTGATACAGGATCCGATATCCAATACGTTTTCTCTGATATCTGATCCACCATTTTGTTTTTGTTGGCATCGAGCCGACACTGAAACGTTCTCTAATGAAATATTAGTACTGAGATGTGCACGCAGTCATACACTCATCTTCTAAATGTATTTCTAATCTGCGGTGTGCTCAGTGCGTTTACGGAGTTTACACACCTGTTGGTTTTAACACACCTGAGTAATGTCGTTCCCAAAGGAGAAATGAGGAAACCTTCAGCAGTGCTAATGAAGAACGCTGTAGCGTCTCTGTGACATCAAAATTCTAAAATTCTATTCTGAACCCTGCACTTCTCCTGACGCAGGAATAAAACACATTTTTCATGTTTTTATTTATTTATTTATTTGTATGTTTGTTTGTTTCCAGCATCCAAGCTTGCTTTATTTCACCTTACTTGTATTAAATTTCAGAAATTCTGTAAAAATGTCTTTAATAACTATTAAAAGTTCCCGGATAACTCTACCGTATAAAGTACTTTATAACTACAGAAACATAGCAAATAACTAAACTAATCAAATGTTATTACGCAGTAATGAGGCTCAGTGTCCTACAATAAACACTGTGGAGTCTCATGAAGGTAAATCAATTAAAACACACCTTTCTTTTCTGTTAGACACTCGCTGTCCACTTTATTAGGAACACCTGTACACCTGTATGTTCATGCAGTTATCTAATCAGCCAATCATGTGGCAGCAGCACAATGAATAAAATCATGCAGATACAAGACACGAGCTTCAGTTAATGTTCACATCGAACATCAGAATGGAGAAAAAGTGTGATCTCTGTGACTTTAACCGTGGCATGGTTGCTGGTTTGAGTTTCTCAGAAACTGCTGCAGGGATTTTTACACACAACAGTCTCTAGAGTTTACACAGAATGGTGCGAAAAACAAAAAACACTGAGTGAGCGACAGTTCTGCGTGCGGAAACACCTTGCTGTTGAAGATCAGCAGTTTCTGATCTATCATGTTGGTACAGGTGTACAGTTGGTATGTGGTGAATAAAAATAGATTTTATCCAAATATGGAATTACAGTGTTCAGGTGGGTGTTTTACAAATGAACAGTGCCATAAACAGAGTGTGGTGTTGCTTCTCCTGTGATAAAAGCAGTAAGTGATTACAGCTCAGAAGAAAAGAAGTTGCTGTGTTCAATGGTAAGATGTGATGTTACATCAGTTTGTAAGAACCATGAAAAGAAATTTCTTTCAAAATATCATCACCTATTTGGGATGTTGTAATCCCTTGGACTATCACAAAAAAACCTGCTACAAAAGAATTATGAGAAATTCAATTAAAATTTTGATTCGATTCGATTTTCTCTAAAACTTGTCCCTGGAAGGTCACTGTGTCCCACTTGCTACAAAAAATGTTTGCGATTGAAAAAGAAATATATATGGAGCAGAATGAGGACTATGTATTTACCAACTGTACACCTGCACCAACATGATGGATCAGGGTTCTTCAAATCTGGCTCTCCAGGTCCATTTTCCTGCAGAGTTTAGCTCCAACACTAATCAACCTCACCTGAACAAGCTAACCAGAGTCTTCAGGATTACTAGTAAATTACCGGGAGGTGAGTTTGGAGGTTGGAGATAAACTCTGCAGATTTGAAGAACCCTGTTATAGATCATGCTTCTCTGTTTCCAATATCAAATGTAGTAACATTTTAGGCCTCATTGACAAGCATAAGCTATTGTATATCAATCATAAACATAATTACTGTAAAATACTGTTCATTTTTATTATTTGTTATGCTTATATTGCATCTGTTCATTTCTCAAAATGGATGAATAAGGTAGGCTTTATTCAGGCAGATTTCTACGAGCCCTAGTTCTGTAACCAGTGGAGTGACACCGGATAGAGCGATTATAAATCAGTCTAACTTTACAGTAAAGCACCTTTATTACTGTTATGTACCTTGCATGTCTAGTGCTTACTGTATAAACAAACCCATTTCCCTTACATAATTAATATATTCAGTACAAGGTTCTGAGGATGTCTGCTAAATTTGGGGGCGTGGTCAACCATATGGGGCGGAGCTAAGTAGAAAAAAAACAGTTTCTCTGGATCAGTAAATCTGATTGTGTTGAAATTTGGTTTACTGCATCTTTCTTCTAATCTGTAAGTGGAGTTTAATAAGTCTTTAAAGACTGAATTACTTTTAAAAAACTTTCAGCATGCATTTGACAGTTAACACTGATCTATCGTCAATAAACATGAAGGTTAGGTCCATGTAGTGAATCTCTAGGAGGCTATGCATCCTGGGTCACTAGGGGGCGCTATTGATGCTTTCACACTTATTAACAAGCATGCTTTACCTCTTGGGAAATAAAGCGTACGCTGAAATTTCTTTTTTCTCCTGATTCTGCTCTGAATAAACCATAAAAATGTGGTTTTTGGATTGTCCTCTCAAATTTAAGATAATTTGTGTCATATGCTAAAACCACTTTCGCAACCTAGTCCTAGGATTCTTGGCATACGTTCAAAAATTTATTATTTATACAGTTCACTGAAAACCCATAACTCAACCTCTGACATGTTCATACAGTAAAAATAAGACCTTTTATACGTGTGTATACGTCAGTGGAGGGGTTTTATCCACACTTTACTCTGTCCATCAGTGGAAAGAGACCAACATAACACCAAGGGGTAGAAGGGTGCCAATACATTTGTGCAGAAGAACAGATTAATTAGACATGTGTGAATTCTTTCTTTCTGGCACTGTTAAGCGTTCTTTGGTTTGTCCTTTGGGGAAAGTGTTCACCTTTAACCCTTAATGAACATCGACTGAACTTTAGATTATAAATCTCCTCCAGGTCACTGAGCTGTAATTCAGCTGCGTAAACAGCTGCCTATACTGACTGATATAAAAATGGCTGATTTGTAGTCTTACAGTCTCTCCTGTGTATGTGTTCGCTCACAGAAACTGTAATCCAATGAGATGTCCATGTCCATGTCATTTATCATTATCATAACTATCTACATGAAGAAATATACAGTAAACAAAATGGCTGTAGAAAGAAAACAAAATGGCTGTAACGCTGCAGTACTTTTAAATTAATTAAAGGTTTCGCTGAAACTCACTGTCACTTAATGCAAGTGGTAATTTTTTATTAGTTCATAAACCTGAACATAGTGACCATCAGTGTTCAAACTAGAACTAATAATAGAGCCCAAGTTCTTACAGTCTGCTGTACTGTTACTCAATCACCTCTCCATTTAAACAAAAAATTCACTTCTTTACTTCTTACATATTTTCATTTACATCTTTAAAGGACTCGTTACAATTCCTAACGATGACGAGTCAAATATTTTTTCCTGTGACTCCCAGGTCAATCATTCTGTTTCTTTTTTTAATTTAAACCATCTGATCAAATCCATAATAATTTGTCTACAGCTTTGCGCAAAGACGTATTAAGAACTTTTCACTGTACAGTGACTGTTTCGGACTGATTTTTCTGTCTTAAAAGAACGCTGAAAGGGAAAAAATTGCATAACAGTTATATAAATTAGATTTTTTTTGTCTAAACATGGCAAAAACTGACATCTTAGGAAATTATCTTGAATATATTCAAATGTATTTCCTCTTACGAGATTACCGTAAACCACATACAGTACAGTAAAATTAGCAAAATTATCTGCTCAATAGAACAAAACTATTTCAAGCTTAAAATTAGTAAATGATGTCTAGAGATAGATTTAATAATCTTATATCTATGGTATAATTGGAAATACTAGATATGCTTGACACTATTCACTCAGATATTTTCACTTGATATGTCTTTTTTTTTTTTTTTCTAGTGAACCATCTGTTTAAACATTTAAACTGTGTGATAATTGTTTGAGAATTGTTGCATCATGTGTATTGACTGCCTGGAAATAAAGAAAATACTGACATGGATAGTATTTATATTGCAATGTGACCTTTATTGCCTGTGAGAAAGGAAGATCTTACATTACAAATGCACTGATGTTCGATTTGGGATTTTTTTTCCCCGTTCTGTTTTAAATGTTTTAAGGTACTTTCTCAGAAGGTCTTCAGACTTGTCTAAAGATTCATTTAAACTTGGCCTTGATCCTTATTACATTATATGATATAATATTATATCCA
>CM040469.1:498052-509519 GCA_022758105.1 Pangasianodon gigas | reverse complement strand
GAGATAACGGAGATAACGGAGATGACGGAGATGACGATGACTCACAGGAAGATCAAAGCGTGAGAAGATAAATCCACACCAGCGACGCATATTCAGCTACTTTACATAAGCATTAGGCAGATTTTGTGACTGTGCATGTTCTCTCCCAATTATTAGGAACTCATTAAACAAAGGCAGACGGCGGCATTTAACGATAAACCGATAAACCAAAAGACAGATTTGTGTTTGTGCTGGATTTACTTTTGGAAAGTATGACATATTTTGCATGTTTTTTCCCCCAACTAACGTCCAAACCTGCTCGGTTTAGAAGCTATTTCTGTTCCAGTGCTGCTCCTGAGAGGATGTTATTCTATAGGATAAAGGAAAGATCTATAATACTGATGCTAAGGGATGGAGTGTAAGCGGTGCAGCACCTGTTCTCTCCCACTGCTGCTCATTAGATAAAGATAAACACACTGAGCTCGAGGAAGCTGAAGGAAGAGAGAGTTTGTGTTAATAACAGGCATAAACAAGTCCATAACACGGATAAACAAACCCAGTAACGGATGAAGATGAGCGTTAAATCCGACAGTGTTCATTTTCCCTTCTTTAATCCTCTTAGTTGTGATCCTCAGACATTGATCATGGTTACGGCTGAGATTTAACTCTCAGAAAGAAACAAAATTCTCCTGCACCTTTAATTACAACATATATCTATAATAGGCTTAATAGCGGTTAGTCGCTATATTTTAAAATCTTTTCTGACATTCTGTGTAGCGATTAAAAGTAGTTTTATGATGCACCAATGATTTGCTCATGACAGCTAGCAAGAAATCCTGTCACAAATGAGATTAGCTCATGTTATCTAGCAGACTAGCACTAGCATGACTAAAAAAACCTCATAAAAATTCTGTCACAATTATATTAGCTTGTGTTAGCTAACTGGCTAGCATTAACATGACTAAAAGTCCCTCAGAAATCCTGTCACAATGAGATTAGCTCGTGCTAGCTAACTGGCTAGCATTAACATGACTAAAAGTCCCTCAGAAATCCTGTCACAATGAGATTAGCTCGTGCTAGCTAACTGGCTAGCACTAGCATGACTAAAAATTCCTCAGAAATCCTGTCACAAATGAGATTAGCTCATTTTACACAGGTAGTTAGCAAGATCAGCAGTGCAGGTTATGGTTGACTTTACAATCCTCTCACAGGTTAGCAAATATTAAATAGCAAGTTAGCATTATCAGTGCAGAAGAAGAACATGTATGGGTGACTTAAAATCCTATCTCAGTTTAGCTAATATTAGCTAGTGAGTTAGCAATCCTCTCTCAGGTTATAATATTAGCTAGCTGTCTTGTGTTAGCATCAACATTAGCTTCAAAATAGTGTCACAAATGAGGTTAGCTCATTTATGGACATACAGATGACTTAAAAGCTTCTTCACATTAGCGAATATTAGCTAGCTGGCTAGATTATGCAGATTAGCATGACAGGTTATGAAGATAAAAATCCTTCAGAAATCCTGTCACAATGACATTAGCTCATTTTAGCCAGCTAGCTAGCAAGATTATTACTGAAAATTACAGACATGATTTAAAATCCTCTCTCAGGAGAGGTTATATTAGTTAGCTGACTAGATTTAGCTAGGTGGCTAACGTTAATGTGACTAAAAATCCTTCAGAAATCCTGTAACAAATACTATTAGCTTATTTTAGAACGCTTATCGGTTCTGATTGTCCTTCTAGCTGGCTAAAATAAGCTAATCTCATTTATTACAGGATTTCTGAAGGATTTTTTAGTCATATTTTCTCCTCATTATTTTCTTCTTAATATCTAGAACCTGTCAGAAGTTTAACATTTAGCTTCTTGGTACTTGGTACACTCTTAGAAAAAGGGATTTTTTGGATAATTAACGGTTCTTGATGTGTGTTGGAACTCTTTCTGACAGGAAAACAATCTGATGTAGTGTTCTATGTGGAACCAGATATAGAGATATAACTGAAGAACCATTAAAAGTTCTAAAATTTCTAAGTGTGTGGTACAACCTCCAAATTACTGGTCAGAAAAGGGTTCTTCAAGGGTTCTTTAAGTGTCCCTCAGATAATTAAGGGTACTTAGCTTAACTTAGCTAAAAGGGTTCTGCAAGAGAAACATTCGGTTATAGGGTTCTCCCAAAATGGACAGCTGAAGAACTATTAAGGGTTCTAAGTTTTTCTAAGAGTGTATAAATAGATGTGGTGTGTGACCTGCATTGTGAGTTTATCAGAAACAGATGGAAAGCCGCAGGGAAGCTGTGTATTGTGCATGAAAATAAGGAACCTGAGGTTCTGCCAAGCACCAAGACAAACTCTACTGAATACAAAATACAGTTTTATCTCTGACAGTACCCTAACTGGCGTGTATATAGTTTGGCGCCCCTGTAATTAGTGATTTTTTTGTTTAATGTGTGTTACTGTAGAGGTTCTCTGCTGGTTTTCTTTCTCTAGTCAGTTGTTGTTTGTTCTTTTTTTTCTTTAAGAAGCGGTTGGTGAGTGCAGCTGTTCTGTACACACCCTGTAATTTTAGCTCTCGTAGATTAGCAGTTAAGCGAGAACCTGCCACTCGGAACGCTCTCCAAATAGCTACTATATTAAGAAGCTGAGTTTTGACTGCCTGTGATATGAAAGATCTTACATATTGTCCAATAATTTACAATAATTTACATCTTATTTGGCACAGAGAGTTGCTTTGTGACAAAAGAACTGATGGCACATCATCCTTTGGTAGCGTTGCAGTTTGGCAGTGAAAAAGACATTTATCCTTTTTATACCCTTTTTGATAATGTGTCTGGATTATAAACAAGCACTTTTGTATTATTTTTATTTATTCTCAATTCGATTGTCAAGTCTGAAGTCAGTTGTACTATAAACAGCATGAGTTCTTCTTTTTTCTTTTCTTTTGCAGCTCTACTGGTTTATTTTTTATACAGTCACCTGAAAGTAAAACAGGCACATAGCACACTATCTGTGCCATGTATCTGTTTGAAATAGAAGCATTTTTATTGATTGTTCATCTTAAAGAAGAAAAAGTAGGTGCAGATGTCTTAAATTACAGCCTAACTACATCTCAGGAACCACATGAAAATAGCTGAAACTATCCCAAAAAGTTCAGATGTTGGAAAATGGAGACATTTTTTTCTTCACCAAAGTGCGCACACATTTCTGATTTTCAGTATCTGCATAAAGTATAAAGTACGTCTTTATGTCATCACCAGGTATGGACATTATCCACTATATTAAAATTTTTTTCAATAAACAGTATGTTAAAAAAGAAATGGTTCTTTACATCATAGGTACACTGTCTACACTTACACTTTGCCTTTGGTTGCCGTAGCCTATATTTGTGTAAATTGATTAAATTTAATTGGATCATTTGCTTTAAAACAAGATCTTGGTGGAAGTGGAGTATTTTTAAACTAGACTAACTAGACCTGCATTTTCCACCTGCAACCTTGTTCCAAAACTAGTCCAATTTGGTCTAAACCCTGGCAACCGGGTTTAAATGAAGAAGCTTGAAAAGCGTGAGCATCAAACATGCCGACAGAGTCAGGAAAATAAATTAAATTTAAATACAAATTCAGATTTTAGGATGAAAATATACCAAAATGATATTTACTCACACAGCCAGGTTATTAATTATAAGATATAAGATTGACATACATACATTAATGTAAATTCAGTGTATTTTACGTGTAAGAACGTTTCCTTTCACATCAATGTCTTGTTCAGAATATAAATGAGTGCTGATGAATCTCAGCTAAATCACTTTGGAGAAAAATGAAACCGACATCCATTCACTCGACGCTGTAGTGAAATATGAAACCCGAGATGAAGTGGATGCCTTGTAATGATAACAATAATAATAATAATCCAACGAATATTCATTTGCTAACATATCCGACTGGAGAATGCACTTTCCGAGGTGCTCTCAGTGATGGGTTCAGTGGTGTATTGGTGTTTTGGGAGTTATATAATATACAACAGCATCGTTCAGTCACTCAGGAGTGTAGAGGTTAATAACTTGAAGGCTGCTGTTTGTTCTGCAGTGTTTTGCAGTGAAATATAATAAACAGGATCACTGCTGTGGAGTGAGACCTTCTCTTTGTCAACTTTTTGCAAAATCACGCTCCATATGGTGTGAACAAACGGCGAGTCAGGGATTCACACTGCGATTCGTCTTCATTTCGCAGGTTATGCAGTAATTTTTTGCTGATAAACAATGTGAGCCACCACGAACAATCAGATGCTGAAATATATTTAATTTTTAACTATAAAATTAAAGCGCAGACACGACAGGAGAAATCAAGGCGTATGATTGGTGTTTTAAAGAACCCCAAAGTTGATTATTTTCCTATAACGGCACGTCCGCTAGTGTTTTATTCCTCTTACACCACAGCAACTTGCCAATGATTACAATTTTTATTTATTAAAGAACAACACATCATACTTTATATCTGTTTATATTTACATTTCATGCTCATGAAACGAGTTCATTCCTGTTGTCACTTACGTTATAGCAGCTATAAACAGTCGTTCCCTCACCAGCCTCTCTTTATTCTCTCTTAATTTTTTGTTTTATTAAAATTTAATAAATCAAACAAACAAACAAAAAAACGCAGCTTGTTACACATGTAACCGAAACATAAAAGAAAGAAGCGTAAACTCCTCTGTCCTGAAGATGTCGGAAAACTTAAAGTTACAGCTTTACCTCTGACTGTTACAAAGTGCTGACACTGGAGACTCCTTCCATAATGTTAAATAAACGTCCTCTGTTTAATATTAGTGGAGTGTCTGCTGTACAAGTCCATGCTTGTACAAGATTGTTGAATATATAAACTACTAAAATATCACTCACAATACAATAGCACTCATTCTGTTAGCAGAAGCACACCTCCGTTACAGGAGCATGTATTTTATATCACACTCTGTGTCATGTATCACTGTCGGGTCTTATATCACAATTCTTTAATTCTGTAGAGCAGATTAAATTCCCAGTGGGAGTATCAGATGTTCTGTTCTTGGGAAAGAGACAACTGTCTGCCATGTTTACTGTCTGTTCCAGTCCAGGCTTTTTTCCAGAGGCAGCTGATCAATGAGGTACAGCTGCAACGACGGCGGAGTGAGAGGTCACGCCACGGCCACCGCCCACCGAAACCCCTCAGCGTAGAGGACTTTTATAAAGGAATTTAATTATCTGAATTCATAGACCGAAATTCATGAGTTATTTTACAGCTGTAATAATAATATAATTAAAACAAACAACCTCGTCATTTACTTTATAGTTGTAGTAACTTAAAGTGCATTACAAATAAAATTAAATGATCCTTTTATCTCTAAAATAGGAAACAAAAATAAGAACATAAGGGGTTGAATAAAATATAAGACAAAATTAAAATATAAATACCAAAAATGAAATTAAACAAAATACTACTACTACTGCTAATAATAATAACAGAAGAACAAGAAGAAATTAAAGATGAAAATAAATAAAAATTAAAAATAAATTATAGCTACACAGAAGAAGAAGAAGAAGAAGAAGAAGAAGAAGAATGACACATGACGCAAAGTGACACAAAGATAAAATAAATTAAATAAATTAAAATAAATAAATAAATAAGATAAATATGAAATGTTAATATAAAAAACTAAGGAATGAAGGAATTATAAAATGATGAATTAAGTACAAAAATGAGTATAAACAAACACTACCAAATTATTTACTACATACCAAGAGTGACAAAGTAGTTTTTAATTTATATATATATAATATTTTTTTCCTTAAATTTTATTTTTGTATTTATCTGGAGCTATATACTGTAATATATACTACACCATATAAAGACTAGAGCTGCTTTCTGTACAAATTTGTGATAGGAATTATACATAATTATGAAGCTTTTGTATATTTTTCTTGAATATTTGAAAGATTCTGAGTAATCTACATAATAATAAAAACTGAATAACATTTAGGAAGAAGGCAGAAATACACAGACTCCTCTGCATTACAAAAATAAGCACTGAAATAGATTATAGAGTAGATTTTACACACATCATATCTGTTATATTCTGATGGAAAAGTTAGCTGAACTGAACACATCATCAGAACTACACTCCGTCCTTCACCTTTACTCCAGCTGGCAGTGTTCAACACACGCTTTTCCCAGATTGCAATATATCCATTGTTTTAATGTCAGGACATTAATCAAGGCCTGCAACACACACACACACACACACACACACACACACTAAAGCTCCTCAGATCTCTGGAGTGTAAACAGGGGAACGCTCTGCAGAGACACTTTTATTGATGTGTGTAAAATGCAGAGCTTCCTGCAGTGTTACGTCTCTCGGGAATCGGAAAGCGTTCACAACCTGCCCAGAGACTCCAGGAGGAAAAGGCTGGAGTTTCACTCAATAACCTGAGTGTGTGTAATTACATAATCTTATAACATTACGTTATATTATATTACACCACAGCGCTGCTGAATTCTGGATTGCGATTGGTCAGAAGGTGTTGATTAATTTTCTATAACAGCAGCTCTGACAGTAGCGCAGGTTTACATTAATGCACTCTTCTAATACGTTATCGTTTCTATAGTAACAGCTCATTCACAGGGACGTGTACAGCGCACGCTCCACTGATAATAAACAAATTAAAAAGAAATTTGCTGTAAGGTGAAATGTGTTTATGTAACATGTATGGAAGGAGTCTCCAGTGTCAGCGCTTTGTAACAGTCAGAGGTAAAGCTGTAACTTTAAGTTTTCTGACGTCTTCAGGACAGAGGAGTTTACGCTTCTTTGCGGTTTCTCAGTAACACACGTAACAAGATGTCTTATTAACTTATTACATTAGCTGGTGAGGGAACGACTGTTTATAGCTGCTATAACGTAAGTGAGAACAGGAACTAACTTGTTTTGTGAACATTTCTTTAATAAATAAAAAATTGTAGTTGATGGCAAATTGCTGTGGTATAAGAGGAAAAAAACACTTAATAAAACGGTAACCGTTACACGTCTTATCTATTTATAATTATTTAATTATAAGCTGGTGACCTTTGTGTGACACTTTGGTGACCTTTGTGTGAAGTCAATCACTTTCCTTTTCTTACCCGCTTTAAAACAGAGCATGACTATGCTCTTATATTCCATAAATAATACATATTCTATTAAATCATGCTTTTTCAGAGACGTGTGCTGTTATCAGCTACTCTTCACCATGGCCTTCATCCTTATTCCAAAGGGATTTGTTGTGAAACAATCGTGAAAGGTGGTAATAAATAATTTTCCGGATTTCTGTCCAAGAACACGACAGCATAGCTAAACAAATTAGGGATCTAATTAAGAAAAACACACATGAATTAAACAGTCTAATTATTTCAAGCGTTTCATGCTTCATCGACTTGTTGACTGTTGAATGCGGTACACGAAGAAAGGAATAAATCTCTGTATTATAAACATTAAAAGTTATTAATCATAACAGCAATGTGAAATAATACTTACACGTGGGCCAAAGATGAAAAGAGTGTCAAAACGGTTGGAAAAAATATTATGTAGTTTTCTTTAAAATGTTTAAGAATGAGTTAAAAATCTCATTTATAATCCTGAAGAGCAATTTTGTAGCTTTATTTACTTTAAATATTTTATAGACTACACCTGACCACAACATATTTATACTTGTGAATAATTTATAATAACTGCATTTAGATGCACAGACATCACATATTTGACCTACATTTAGGAAATATGTTAATATTTTATTTTATAATTATTATTAATAAGTACTGTGATACCTGATTTTAGGCTACGATTCAAGGAAATTCTCATAATCATGAAATCAGACACTCACATGATATAATAAAGATTATAACAGAGATGACTGAAGATGGCATCATGCGTGATGGAGGAGATGGAGGATTCGTGCTCGCTGCATCATGTGTGCGAGAGGAAAACCCAAAGCATTCGGTCATTCAGTCACGCATGACCTCATTTCAACATACAAACATCACGTACCACCAGTTTCATCCTAAAAATCCCACACACAATTACATGCACACCTGTTTCTGGGTTTAGAAGCTCAAAAAGCATCACCACACCTACCATTCCTGCTGCGGCTCGTCGATGACCAGCAGGATTTTGAACTTCTTGGCGACGGGGACGGGTGTCTGTTCGACCAGCCCTGCCGAGGCTGCCGTTTGCTTCACTACGTTGGTGATGGAGCTGAAGAATCCTGCACCTGAGGGCTGGGCAGCAGGCTGGGGTTTCCTCTCTGGGTTCGGGTTCTGGCCCGGAGAGACCTGAGGAGCCGATTCGGATGGTGGAGGAGGCTGGGGAGGATCGGGTTTCTGCAGGTCTGATAGGTAACCATTGGGCAGGTTGGAGATGAAGGTGCTGTCAGAGAGACGGCGGCGCAGGTAGTTCATGGCTGTGGAGGAGGATGTAATCTAAAATCCTGATCCGAGATGGAGGAACCGGCGCTGCTCAGATAAGGACTGCAGAATATGCGTGAGCTTTTCGAGAGATTATCACACATCAGAATGGAATGGATTTCCTCCTTGCGTCTCTGTGCTTCCTCTCAGCTCTCGATGCCTGGGATGCTGACGTCGCTCATCCTCATCCACCAATCACACGCTTCTAAAGCCTGCAGGAGATGAGATGCTTGGCTCTGTCCCTCCATCCCTCCCTCCATCCATCCCTCCATCCCCTTCCCCCATTCCACAGCCTCACGACCATAATGGCTTTCAATCCGCTGCAGAAAGGGGGAAAAAAAGATAGATAAATAAATAAATAAGGCAAACCAGGGGGTTTCCAGTGCATGTGAAATAAAATGGAGGAGACAGGGAAATGTGCTGATCTCCAGGCTGAAAGAACATAAAGAGGCATGAAATGTGATGTCAGATTACAACATTATACATGTTATTTTTGAATTTTAAATGAATAAACAGGATGCATCTCTAAGCTCTGAAAGGGATTGCTCTCTAGTGTGTAGTGCAACTGATTATTTTGTACCACTAAATGGTCAAACTGTACTGATTTCCTCCTTTAACAAACCAATAAATAAATAAATAAATAAATGCATATAATGTGCTCATAAAAATATAACAATTATTTACAGGACACCATTTTATCCCTTAAAAAAAAAGCTTACATAGCAAATGAATCACAAAACAAGTAAGAAATGTTCATTGAGGCTGGGCTTTAATTGAATTAAATCCTACGTTTTGATTCCAAAAGGGTCAAAAATGATTCATAAAAGATCAAATTCTGGATATAAAAATATAAAATACACTGTTTTCTATAAACACCATCTAGATTAAGGCCTACAGTTTTAGACATTTAATTCAAGTCTACAGACCAACTAACATAACTATAAAACTCTATTTTACATTATATTCATATTAAATTTGCGTTAAATGTATTATATTGTATTAAATAAATAATTTTATTATCATTTTTCCTGTTGTGAACGTCACAGCTACAGGCCAAACCCACAGCACAATAGAGATAGGGGGCTAATTTGCTAAAATCTTTTGCTAGCTCGCTGGCTAGCCCGTTTTGTTTAAGAATTAACGGTTTAAAATTTAAAATAATCAGACTATAATTGTATAAAGGTGGTTTGCTTGTGTAGTTTCCAAATATAAACCTGTCTATCCGTCGAATTTAATTCAAATATTAGTGTTTTGTGTGACGTTTTGGTATAGCTAGCTAACCTAGCCTCAGCTCCAGTTCCACTTTGAACGAAGCCGCTAGCTTGTTAGCAGATTAGCTTGTGAGGTAAACTGCATGCTAGCTGTTTGACAGAAGGACTCTGCGGCTTCGCTGCTGCAGTTTTAACGTTTAAATCTTTGCTAATTATATTATTTAGTCACTACATTTGTTGCTTAAGTCTAGTGCAAATTAGTCAGTCTTGTAATTAACACCTAAATCACCTAAATCTGGCTTTAGCAAAAGAAAACGACTCAAAGTTGATTGAGCTAGATCACTTTTTTCTCGTTAAGGCTAAGCTAGCTAGCTACGACTGGGCTAGCTAGCTAGCTTGGCTAGCTTTTAAGCTAAATGCTTCTTACGAGAATGGACCTTTTGAGCCACCGATTTATGGATAAAATGAACAATAACATCGGAAGACTTCACTACGATTCTTATGATGGTGAGTGTTTGTAATGTTTTCTGTGTTATTAGCTAGTTAGCTAAACAATCAATAGTTAGCGAGGGTAAGTGAGCTAGCTACTTAGCTAGCTGTATAATACGCATGTAGCGCGTATAAGACTGATAGAAGTGATGATAAAATGTTTGTTAATGAATAATAATATGAAAGGAGAGTTAAAACTGTTTGTTCTTTTTTTTTTCTTCTAAGTCATATTTTCCTTCTAGTTTGTTTTTTGTTGAGTTTGAAATGATAGCTAGCATGCAAGGTTTAGCAAAAATGTCTTGTTTTGTTCTTTTGCTTACACACTTTTTGTTAAATGTGTTCCAGAATATTGACTTTTTTATTATTAAATTCATACTTTCAGTTTATTTCTCATGCAGTGTTTAGGTGAGAGTGTCACAACTCTCAGGTTTAATAAGAAGGATTGTAAGTGAAACTGGAAATTGAGTGATCTTGCATCTTTGTTGTTTCATTGTTTTTATTGTATTTATTGTTTTTGTGTGTTTTGTGTGTTGTGTTTTAGATGATTCCGGGGACTCCAGGATGCACACTTTGTCCTCTTCCACAGGAAACAGCAGGACAGGGACACCGATAAGCCCGATTAAAAGGAAATTTGATGATGTAGAAGTGGGGAGCGGTCAGGAGTACCAAAACGAACAAATGGCCAAGATGAGCTGCCTGCTTTCCTCTCACCTGTACGTCTAAACTCCTGATTTCTAATAAACCGCCCCGTAACCGAGTCTTTTCGCAGGACAATGGCGTCGAAAGTTGTCGGATCACGTCGCAGAACTCATTTGCATAGTCACTGAATCGTCATGAGCAAGTCATCTGCATATCAGAATGTTTTATGTTCCTTTAATGAAGGAAGACGTTCTGAAGCCACGTAGAACAGAACGGAGTAAAATAGAAGAGAGTCTAATCAGAATAGACAATTATATTAATTATTATTAATAAATAATCACTTTTTTATAGAAAGAAATCTTTGATCGCTTAAAACACAAAGTATCTATTTATATATTTATGAAATTCTATTATTTTTTTAAACAAAATTAAGCAGTGGTACTGAGAAGTCAGAGACACGAAGGCAACAGTTACAGATGGAATAACTCACTTTTATTACCATAAATATCGTAAAGAAGAGAGTTTAAAACCGAGAACAAAGCAGTGTGTGGCTGAACAAACGGTGGGGATCAGTGATTGGTTGTCGGGAACGGTGGGGATCAGCGATTGGTCGTCGGGAACGGTGGGGATCAGCGATTGGTCGTCGGGAACGGTGGGGATCAGCGATTGGTCGTCGGGAACGGTG
>CM040469.1:469049-485782 GCA_022758105.1 Pangasianodon gigas | reverse complement strand
GAACTCTGTAAAAAATGGCTGTAATTCCTAAACGGTTAATGCAATATTTTTGTTAAACCCCTTGAATTAAAGCTGAAAGTCTACGCTTCAGTCACATCTTGACTGCTTCATTTCAAATCCACTGTGGTGGTGTACAGAGGCAAAATTACCAAAACTGTGTCACTGTCCCAATATTTATGGACCTGACTGTATGTTTGCAATTTCATTTCAGTATAAAACCTCAGCCTGAAGTACAGCACTGTATTGCACAAACATCTGCACATATCTGCACTTTATTCCAAATATAGCCAGACTGTTGCTTCAGCTATCTTTTATGTCTCTTATATTATATTTTTATATTGTTACACGAGTAAATTCTGGTTTATGTAAATTCTATTTTTGTCACAGACAGTTGAAAAAAGCATTTCACTGCACATCGTGTTGTATATGATTGTGTGTGTGACTAATAAACTTTAAATGATTAGTCATTAAATAATAAGTAAGAGTAATTAAGTATTAATACAGATGGATTAAAGGCTATAAACTTGTGATACTTTCTATTAAATATCTAATGTAAGTAAGGAATAACTCACTCCAGGCCATGCAGTTACACGAAATTAATCCACGCCGGGGTCGGGGGTGATAAGCGGATTATTTCTGTTATTCCACTGAAACACAGCCATTTGCCAATTTTAAAAGTTTATAGTCAGATTTAAGGTTGTGGAACATCCGAGAGACACGTTACTTCCTGTTCTCACCTACGTTATAGCTGCGATAAACACGCTAGTTCCCTCGCCTGCCTCTCTTCTTTTTCCACTCATTCACTCACTCACTCTGTGACTGACACTGGAGACTCCTTCCATAAATGTTAAATAAACATCTCCTAACAAAAAATGTCTCCACATCAATGATTTTACGTTTTACTTTGTTAAACAACCTGTTTTTTTTTTAAAAAAAATCTGTTTATTGTTAGTTTATGTGGAGAATTCGCCGTATGAGTCCCTGTGTATGAGCTGTTACTATAGAAACGATAATGTATTAGCGCATTGTTTCTACTACAGTAGAACTACAGTCCGAGCCGCACCATTATACAGAAACACACGGAATGCACAGCTTCTGGCCAATCAGATTCGAGCATTTAACATCTCTATGGTACAAGGCCAAATAATTTTAGTTGTTTATTTATTTGTTTGTTTAGGTTTATAGTTGTTTATCGAAATCTGATTCACTGAAGGGGAAAGGACGTGTGATGTGAAAGATGTGCTTCTGTTAGCATTTACTTTCACTTCATGACACTTTATCTACACGAACTTTGACCTGTGGTTTCAGGAATTTCGTGAGCCAATAGAAATCCAGAATCAGACGCTCTCAGGACTGCACATGATGGTCAAATGTGTGTGGTTTTTTTTGTAGTCATTAAACTCTAAGGTTGATGCTTCACTTCACTCCTATGAGTTTGACTTCTGCATTTAATCAGATTTATTTTGTTTAATGAAAACCTGAGCTGTTCTCCTTTAAGACTTCCTGCTTATATAAATGTATAAATGGAAGCTGGAGCTTTTTTTTTCTCTCTCAAAGCCTCTTTTCTCCGTCGTCTTTTGTTTGAGTCTATTGTGTGTCTCGTTCTTGAGGAAGCACTCCAGCTTGCACACTTCACTTCTGACCTAGATAGTGTGCACATCTCACATTTCCATAAAAACCAACAGGGATCAAGATTTCAGCTCTTCAATCGAACATTATATAAAAAAAGCAGTAATCATTGTATCGCTGTGAATTTTCTCTTCAACGCTCAGTGCATCTGATTAAAACCCCAAAAACTAATGAAACCAGCACACAGCATCTTCATCATCATCATCTCCATCATTGTCATCATCTCCATCATCATCACCTCCATCATCATCATCATCATCACCATCATCATCATCACCATCATCACCACCACCTCCTCCATCTCCATCATCATCATCATCATCATCATCACCATCATCATCATCACCACCACCTCCTCCATCTCCATCATCATCATCATCATCATCACCATCACCATCATCATCATCATCATCATCATCATCATCACCACCACCTCCTCCATCTCCATCATCATCATCATCATCATCACCACCACCTCCTCCATCTCCATCATCATCATAATCATCATCATCATCATCATCATCATCACCACCACCTCCTCCATCTCCATCATCATCATCATCATCATCAGGAGGAGAGGATCTGTCCACAGTGCTGATGTTGCGTGTCTGCTTGTTGTCAGGCTTGTTGTTGGGGCAGAAATTATTGTCGCTCGGCTGAACAGTGTGTTAATAAGTGAAGTGACGTGGCGCTGATGTGAGCAGCCATGTTTCACGTCCTGCGTCTTCCTCGCAGTCACACATCCAGACATGTGGATTACAGACGTTACATAATCATCCCCGTGTTTCAGGCACCGAGGACACACTGCACGCTCTCTCTCTCTCTCTCTCTCTCGCTCTCTCTCTCTCTCTCTCTCTCTCTCTCTCTCTCTGCGTTCTCTTATTTTATTCCTTCACGCAAGTTCAATGTTTCTGGAGCTGTAACGTTCAGTCAGTCACGTCAGAAACACGTGGCTTGCGTGACAGAGTCATTTCTCCAGATGCTAATACAGTATAGCTATAAAATAAACAGCAGCAGTGCTTTCAGATGCAGTAACACTGAGTGTAAATGTGTGTGTGCTTATTAAGAAACACAAACCAATATAATTAATCTATAATTGATTTCCTTCAGGTCATGTGACCTTTACTATTCTCATCACATATTTATTAACGTATTTATTAGCAATGCTCTTTCTCTCTTCATTTCTCTCTCTCTCTGTCTGTCTCTCTTTCTCAGTTTCTCTGTCTGCCTCTATCTGTTCATCTGTCTGTTTGTCTGTTTCTCTCTTTCTGTCTTCCTCTCTCTTTATCCATTTCTCTCTGTTTATCCCTCTCTTTATCCATTTCTCTCTGTCTTTCTATCTGTCTCTCTCCATCTGTTTCTCTGTCTTCCTCTCTTTCTCTCTCTCTCTGTCTGTCTGTCTCTTTGTCTCTCTCTCTTTATCTGTTTCTCTCTGTCTCTCTATCTGTCTCTTTGTTTCTCTGTCTTCCTCTCCTTCTCTATTTCTCTCTGTCTGTCTGTCTGTCTGTCTCTCTGTCTCTCTCTCTCTCTCTGTCTCTCTGTCTCTCTGTCTCTCTCTGCTGTTCCCTGTCTTCAGATATTCATTAAACAAAAGCAGAGCAGCAGGCACATGAGGATTGAAATAATGAGCTTGTGTTGCATGATAACTCACAGTTCAGTCGTACCATTTGTATTTCAATTTTTTGTATCATCAATTTTTTAATTGTTGCTATGGCGATATCATAGACATATAAATATAAACAGTTGTTCTCTCACCAGCTTCTCTTTTTTAAGAGGAAGAAAACGTAGCTTGTCATGTTACTGAGAAACTGCAAAGAAGCGTAAACTCCTCTGTCCTGAAAATGTCAGAAAACTTAAAGTAAACTCATTTTTTATTCATTCATTCATCATCAGTAAGAGCTTTATCACGATCGGGTGCCGGCGGATCCGTAATCTATCCCGGGAACAGCAGACACAAGGTGGGAGAGTTCACCCTGGATGTGAGACTGAGACACACACACACACACACCATTTCGCATAGCCAGTCCATCTACTGGCATGTCTTTTGGAGGAAACTGGAGAACCCACATGGACAGGAGCACGAGCTCAGCATCGAACCCTGGACCTTTGTTTTGTTTTTTATTTCATAGCATTAATATGCAGTAATCCTTCTCTACAAAATTAAATCAATACTTTCTGACCAATCAGAATCCGGGATCCAGCAGGAAAGTGAATCCACCTGAATTTACAGGATAGTTTTAGTCATGGTTCTGGTTCTGAGTGTTTGGGTGAAGGCCACTGAGCAGAGCTGCGGGGTTTAGCTCAGTTTTAGTTTTAGTTTCAGGGTCAGTGCAGCATCCAGCTGTGTGAAGGGAATCAGACAGGGCAGCGATTCAGAGCAAATCATTACACATCACTCTTATCTCACCTGACACACACACACACACACACACACGCACAGCAAGATATATATAAAATACACTGGGCTGGAACGGAGAGAGACACACACCGATGTTCACACACCGACTGATGATTTTTAAACTGTTATGTTCTCCTACTATTCTTCCATAAACAGCTCTGACTGCAGTTTTATTTTACCGAGTTTAATATTTTAGTTAATAAGATAAAGTTACCTGCTGATTTCTGAATTACGTCACATGATACTGTGCAACTTCACCACTCTACTTTTTTCAAATTCCAGACGTATAATACTAGTAACGTTCACTAGACGATGCGTCAGAGCCAAAACATCCTGTACATCAGGTTTACAAGCCAAAGTGTAAAAATGTTTATTGATTTTATGCACATTGAAGTTAAATACACTGATGAGCTCTTAAAACTGTCTCTTAAAACTTCACGCTGTCGTTGTGATTGTTGTCATGATCTGTGTCTCAAATCGAAAACTCTGACTTTACATTCAAAGTATTTACTAATCTATAAAATCCAGAAGGCTGATACACGATACAGAGCTTTCAGTAGATTTAAAGGCGACATGAAGATTTTAAAATTCATACACTAACAGGAAACCCGGTTAGTGTTAGTGCTGAATAACGCTCTGTAATACTACAGAAGGATGTGATTTAGACACAATGCTAGTTTGTTTAGTGCAGGTAGATGGACGGGGAAATTTGAAGCGATTGGGTTTTGAAATGCAGATTTTTCTGCATTTCTGTTGACTGCGTTCTGGGACGTCACAGATTCCATGTTGAATTTGATGACTTGTATGAGTGAATGCTAGACGGTACAAACTACCAGTTTTAAAGTGACAGTTTAGCTAGTTACAAGCATGTACGCACATGATTTGTTAAAAAATAAAATGATTCATTTAACTCCATAATTCTTATTTATTCCATTTAACTTAATTGCTATTTGCACTACTGGTATGCCTCACACTGTTTACCACCGTACACTGTTAACTTATTGCACCATAACCTTGTTACCTCATTTTAATTTATTTGTCATTTGCACTACTGGTGGGATGCTAACTGCATTTCGTTGTCTCTGTACTCATACTTGTACTCTGACAATGACAATAAAGTTGAACCTAACCTAAACGAACAAGTTAGTTTGTAATGTGAGCAGATTGAATTAGCGCAGATATGAAGTGACTGATCAGCATTTAACTACAATCAGAAAGCAAAGTGGTGCATTTTAAACATGAAGCTGAAATTCAGACTGTATGAATTCTTAACTCTGGCTGCACCAACTCTCCTTTCAGCTTTGTGTCTCTTATTTCACCACATGATGGTGATGATGATGGTGATGATGGTGATGATGATGATGATGGTAATGATGATGGTAATGATGATGATGGTGATGATGATGATGGTGATGATGATGATGATGGTGATGATGATGGTAATGATGATGGTGATGATGGTGATGGTGGTGATGATGATGGTGATGATGATGATGATGGTGATGATGATGATGATGGTGATGATGATGATGATGGTGATGATGATGGTGATGATGATGGTGATGATGATGATGATGGTGATGATGATGATGATGGTGATGATGATGGTGATGATGATGGTGATGATGATGATGATGATGCTGATGTTGTTGGTGATGGTGATGGTGATGATGATGATGATGATGATGATGATGATGATGATGATGATGATGATGGTGATGATGATGATGATGGTGATGATGGTGATGGTGGTGATGGTGGTGATGATGATGGTAATGATGGTGGTGATGGTGGTGATGGTGGTGATGATGATGGTAATGATGGTGATGATGATGGTGATGGTGGTGATGATGATGGTAATGATGGTGGTGATGGTGGTGATGATGATGATGATGGTGATGGTGATGAGTATACAGCATGCTCTGAGTGAACAGTAAATCAGCTGTGACTCCTCCTCAGTAAGCCGTTGGCGTAACATGGAGACGTGATGAGCTCTGACATGCGATGAGAAGTTCAGGCGAACGGAAGGTCATGGAGGACGAGCTGATAATGAACATAAACACTCTCTCTCTCTCTCTCTCTCTCGCTCTCTCTCTCTGTCACAGACTAACTCTCACACATGATCAGAATACTAATGATCATTTCACGTTAACAAACAACAAAAACAAGAAATAAAAATAATCAGATAAACAAACATATCACCTGAGCTGAACAGTCTTCTGTCCAGAACCGTAATACACCGAGTTTGTGTTCTTCATCCATTTCTGTGGTTAAATCAAACATCCAGTTGAACCTCTCTTAACCTCCTGGCAGACGCAACCAGGATTTGGGCTGATGATAGAATTTATGATTTAACATTTTTTATTCATGACATTTTATCCATTTATAGTTACATACGTATAATGTTACCTCAGTAAACAGAAATGCTTGTGCTAAAGGTATGAATTATGTTTATTATTTTCCTCTAACAGCACATCCCTCTGTGTTTTATTCCACTTATCCCACAGCAATTTACCAACTACAATTTATTTATTTATTAAAGAACGACACGTCATACTTTTAATTCATTTATAGTTACATTTAATGTTTGTGAAATGAGTGAGTTCCTGTTGTCGCTTACGTTATAGCAGCTATAAACACTCGTTCCCTCACCAGCCTCTCTTTATTCTCTCTCTTCAAGTTAATAAGAGAAAATAAATGCAGCTTGTTACGCATGTTACTGAGAAACCGCAAAGAAGCGTAAACTCCTCTGTCCTGAAGACGTCGGAAAACTTAAAGTTACAGCTTTACCTCTGACTGTTACAAAGCGCTGACACTGGAGACTCCTTCCATAAACGTTACATAAACACATTTCTCCTTACAGAAAACTTCACTGTAAATTAACGGACACCTTCTAACCAATCAAAATTCATTTTAATTGTATTTAACCCCTGCGTGTGAACAGGATGCTGTGTGGTGTGTTTGCCATGTTATAAAAAGACATGAGAGTTCAAAGCTGTCTTTCTCACACACACACACACACACACACACACACACACACTTGCCTCCTGAGGGAGCAGGCTTATCCTGACTTGCCATGATCTTTATTTAAAGAGATACTGGGTGCTCTAATTACAAAATCCTGAACACACACACGCACACACGCATGCACACACACGCACACCATCAGTGCGTCTCATCTCAAATACACACCATTTGAGTTTATTAATGGAAAATTGTCGAAACTTTCCATAAGAATTTCTTTAATTAATGTTAGTTATGACGTTCAGTAACATTAACAAATTATATAAATAATCTCACCATTTTTTCTTTACAGCTGAGCGCATCGAATTAACACTTTTGTTAAAAATAACCCATCGACGTTATTTTATTAAGCCAGCAAATCAAAGTATTTACTATAAAGTGTGATAAAATCTCCTCCATCCTGCACACACATTACGACTTCATCACCTCAATTTAGAAATTGAGTAATTTGTGTGCGAGTAACTGTAAGAGCTCGATAAATTTAAACTAAGATGTCCACACTCAAGTTGTGCACACAAATGATTAAATGTAAAAAACAAACAAACAAATGAACAAACAAAAGTAAAAATAACAGGATGCGCTGGATCAAGTGCTATTCTATGCGCTGCTCAATAATGGGTGTGGAAGCCATTTTTTTAAATGAAACCAGTGATTAATGAAAAAAAAAAAAAGTACTATTTCCTTCTTCAGTCCATATTTTCTATCCCTGATTCTTGTCATGTGTAAAGGTGAGTGTGTGTGTATTTAAAGGTGATCGTGTAAAACTCCGTCTCAGACGCTTCTACTCAAGAAAACTCTGGCAACCGCGGAGGTGTGAACTACACGCAGGTGATTTTAATAATCTGAATGCAGAGTTCAGAAAATCCCTGAAGCAGCTGCGTAACTCGACTCTGAATACCAGCAACTTTCCTCACGTAAACACTGATGTCACTTTCGGACCCTTTATAACTTTCTGGTATTAATGATGTAATTAACTTTAGCGCACTAATGGATGAAATAATGTTAGTTAGGGAAATAGTCACATTTTCCCTATAAACTCTGAATGCGAGTGGATTTATTTAACCAGCTTTCTTTATTAATGTGACAATCCTAATAACACTGAATTAGATGAGTAATGATTTTCAAACAAAAAAAATCTATCTATTAAAATGTCCCGTGTTTAACATGAACAGCTCATTAGCACGTTATCGTGGCTGGATAATTAGGTTATTATGATTCGATGAGTAATTAGCACAGAGGAGCTGTGTGTGGGAGAACCAGGACGAGTCGAGCTTTAAATTTTACTCCGTCATACACAGGAACAAAGATGTTTAACGCACTAAAGTCCTACATTTCAAACATGATACGCTCTTCAAGCTTCTTAATGTTTTTTTTTTTAATTAGAGTTTGTCTTTTAAGGTTTATATAACTTTATTTTAAAAATAAATATTTGCAAAAGAAATACAGAAAAAATGTAAAAAATGAAAATGTACATGTGACAAACTGCAGATTTTATTTAACCCTTTCACACACTTATAGCCAGTCAGTTTAAGGCTCTTTTTTATATTCTAGGAAAATATAAGCTATAAATCACCTCCAAATCAGAGACAGTTAATGTAATTTAACAGAAATATTTTTTCCTCGTTTCTGTCGCTCTCTAAACTCTCAGTGCAGCATGCCTCGAGCATCTTCACTAACTTTCTACTCAAAATAAAACATTTAAGGCATTAAATAAAAACTGTGTACATTTTGTACATGTCAAAAATATTACTTTATTTTATTTAACAATTTCTATAATTTATTTTTCAACATTAATTATTTTAGACCTGAATGTTAGCAATTGCTTAACAAAGACATTGGAAGATTTTATTTATTGACATATTTGTATTTCAGATATTTTTATGTTTTATCCTTTTTTTTTTTTTAAACTTATGCCATTCCAACACAGGGACTTTTTAATATAATTGATATTTAGACAAAGTCAAAATTCATATCATATGATTATTTTAGTAATAAAAAACAACAAAGAATGTGGATACGCTTATAAATAATTTATGCATAAAAATGAAAGTAAAAGAGCAGAAAAGTTTCATTTTGGTTACTGAGGTTATGGTCAGGGTTAGATTTAGATTTAATTATCTGTATTAATAATTACGTCAGTAGATGCTCCTCACAAGAATAGTGAACCGAACGTGTGTGTGTGTGTGTGTGTGTGTGTGTGTTTTTCTCTTTCTGTCCTTGTGTCTCTCCTCAGGCTTCACTGCAGTACTCAGGGTTAAAAACACTCTTGGTCGAGTGGGTAATAAAAAATAAAGAAATAATAAATAACACACCTATGCTCTGTGTGTGTGTGTGTGTGTGTGTGTGTGTGTGTGTGTTTACTAACACAAAGTGTTTGGCTTTTTTTATTTTTATAATGAAGAGCTCAGTGTGTAAACCAGTAGTGTCTTTTTTTTTTAAAATTATTTATTATTTTTGAGAATATTATTTTCCTTTCTGGATTTAGACTGGAAATGAAGCGACACTGTATTATACTCAATAGACTGTGTGTGTGTGTGTGTGTGTGTGTGTGTGTGTGTACGCAATAAAACATCCTCTTTACTGTATAATCCATTAATCTAACAGACTAAAATTTTATAAACATTAATTGTGTGTTTTAACACCAACAGAATCGTCACATCATCAGATTCAGATTCATTATGAAATGAAAAATAACTGAATAAATCGTAAACACTGACACTAATCAGGGTCTCGGGTGGAGCTTGTGTTTATGTAATTCATGCTGTTGTCATTTACAACAGTGACACGGATGTTAATGAACACACACACACACACACACACACACACACACACACAGGTATCATTTTGTACGTAGACGTTGTTCTTGCTGTCCTTCACTGTTTCTCTCGCTCTGGTTACCAGCGGCAACAGCACGGTGTGTCTGAAATACAAATTTTGATGTGCATGTGTGTGTGTGTGTGTGTGTGTGTGTGTGTGTGTGTGTGTGTGTGTATGTGCATGTGTGTGTGTTTCAGAAATCTATTTTGAGCTACCTGCATTTCCTTCATGTACATGCTTTCACTGTTTACTCACAGGTACACATTCGTTTATAATAAATACCGACTCCTTCTCAATGTTTCTCTCATACTTAATACTCAATAATTGTTTTCAGTAAATCAGCACTGAATTAATTCTGCACTCTGATTGGTCAGAAGGTGTTGATTAGTTTTCTATAACAGTAGCTCTGACAGTAGTGCAGGTTTATATTAATGCACTCATTCTGATACGTTATCGTTTCTATAGTAACAGCTTATTCACAGGGACTCGTACAGCGGACGCTCCACATACACGGATTACAAACGTGTGTAATCATTGACATGGTTCTCACACACACACACACACACACACACACACACACACACACACACACACACCACTGCCAGCCAGCCAATCAATGTTTCTGAACTAAGACCTTATATTTGCCCGCTGACTTTTTCTGAAATAAAATCATGCCTTCTTGTTTCATTTTCAGTCTCTCCTCATTACTTCAAGCACCAGTGACTTTTCTAAAATCAGCTCAACATTAGCAGAGTGTCGGCCATTTTGTGCCATGAGACATCAGTCATGTTCATTACTGTTTCAGTGATTGGCAGCTGGTTACGAGGCTCCGCCCCTTCGAGAGATCTCTCAAACATCATAAGGAGAAGCCGTGTGTCTGGGCGGAACAAGCAAAGAGCGCACTGTCCAATAAATAGATATTTGAGATGTTTTTTTTTCCCGTTGTGTAAAACCCACCTGCCCCATCTGCCCCACCTGCCCCACCTTCCCATTCACCCTCAGAGACGCACGGCATCTGGGCGTGGCT
Organism: Pangasianodon gigas; assembly: GCA_022758105.1. NCBI lineage: Eukaryota > Metazoa > Chordata > Actinopteri > Siluriformes > Pangasiidae > Pangasianodon > Pangasianodon gigas. Next base: position 474,887 of record CM040469.1, on the reverse strand, counting down.
CAAAACGACATGTTAAAAGCCTGTTGTCCAATGAATGTTAATCTTTCATCCCATTAACACTTAGTTTACGTGAATCTGCCATAAACACCCAGACACACATGGCTTCATGAAGTACTTAAATTAGCACTTTGTTATTTAAAAGACATTTCTTGTGTGTTTTTTCAGACTATACAAACCTCCCCAACAGAGTTTTTTTTAGACTGATAGTACTCTTACTGCCAGTCCTAGTGAACCAGTACCAGGATGTGTTTATAGATAGAGACTTCAGAGCACTTCTGTAAGTCTCTCTGTTTAAAGGCGTCTGCTAAATGCCATAAATGTAAATGTTCAGAGGAGATTTTCATGCAGGCTGCGCTGTTCACTGGAAACAGTCACGTGTCAGTTGTCATGTGTCTGTGTCACATTTTTATCAGGTACAAGCTACAGGAAGTGAAGTGATATCTAAGCAATGCTGCTGTCATTAGACTGAGGAACATGATTTTAGATATTTTTCAAAATGAAATTATCTCCTTCACCAAATGAAATCACACAAAACACAATACTGTCATGGAATCAAATGAAAAGGATTGGATGTTAACATACTGGCAGATTATCACACAGTGCTTGGACCCCTGAATTGCTGCTGGTGGCTATGTTTGTATTTATGTTCCTTAGTAATAGAAAATAGACCTCAAATTTTATTAACATTATAAAACTCTCAGTATATAATGGTTCATATATTTTAAATAAAGCAGCCCTTAGAAACTAAAGGGCAGGATCTATTTATCATGCAGTTTATATTATTTGTTAAATATTTTCCTTCTTAACATAGCTGAGAGAACAAATCTTTAAAACAAAACAAAACAAAACCAGTTTAGACACTCAGGACATAAAGACAAGAACAACAGACAAACTACTTTAGCCTCGGTGTAGTCCTAAAAACCATTTTAAACCAGGTTTCCTCCAGAAAACATCTGAATCTGAACATCTGAATTTCAGTCTTCTAACAATAAATTCTCCTCCAAGCTGAAAAAAGGGAAACAAAAAGGTTAATCTCACCGCTCTTAATCAGAACATCTCCAAGCTGAGTGCCAAAATCTTCTCTGTGGATAAAGTCGCAGTAAATCCACTGTGCGCTCAGTGACCCACTGATTTAGAGCAGAGCATAATGGAGTAAAAAAATAAAATTAGTTATTTAAAATTAATCTAGTTTTTTTCCCCTTCCTCCTTCCCCCTGGTCATTCTTTTCCAGCTGCCTAAAAACTATCTATTGTTCTTTTTCCCTCCAAAAACTGACTCCTCCCCCTTTCTTGTTCAGGCCACACCCCAATATGGCTCAGCCAATGAAAAAATAGCCTGGTACTAAAACATGTAAATAAACTTTATGAAATTCTTAAGTGTTACAAATGCAAAATCAAACACGTCATGACTCTAAATATTATTTTCAATACTCTTTATTTGTACATTTTATTTATAACATGACAATCGTGCTTTATCATATGACACATTTAAATACATATCGCGTGTGTGTGACACGTTGTAGGCAGTGTAACAGTTAAAAATATACAAAACAATAGTATTTTATTACTAGACATAAACTCTATCTGTCAGAATAATTTTTAAATAATATTTTTTATAATCATTGTCACTTCTCATATGTGCTTCAGTTTCAAAGATCAAAATATTATTGCAGAAAAAAACAGTAATTTTATCTTTTGAATGCTGCAACATTTAGACAGAAACTTCCAGAGAAGTACAGACGCTCACAGGTACATGTTTAACACGACACCGTTTTACAATAAAGCTCCAGAGAGGGAGAACAGGAAGTTTTATACAAATCACAGGACGTAGCTGTTTCACATGTCGTAGGTGCTTCTGTCTGAGGAGTGAACAGCTTCTGATTTAAACTCTCATCTTTCACACGTAGCTGCCGTAAAACGCAAACTAACCCGTCATCATCATCATCCTATCTCCGCCCAACTCCGCCTGACTCCGCCCAACTCTGCCTAACTCCACCCAATTCTGCCCAATTCCACCTAACTCCACCCAATTCTTCCCAACTTCGCCCAATTCCACCTAACTCCACCCAATTCTCCATAATTCTGTCTAACTCCACCCAATTCCGCCTAACTCTCCCTAACACTGCCCAATTCTGCCTAACTCCACCTAACTTTGCCCAATTCTGGCCAACTCCGCCCAATTTCACCTAACTCCACCCAGTTCTACCCAATTCCATCTAACTCCGCCCAATTCTGCCTAACTCCGCCCACAGACAGGGAACAGAACATATCTAATTATAATAAACCCCGCCTCTCTGCACAGGGAAATAAAACCTTCACGCTTTCTCCACAAACAAACGAACTTCAGCAAAATACGCTTTCTCAACCTAAAACTCGGAAATCTAGAATTATAGATCATTTGTGCTTTTCCAGAAAATTTCACCAACGTTTCTCATGTAAACTTAAACAGAGGTGCTAATACTTTTTTTATTTGTTTGTTTCACAGATATGGTCTAACAGTTTGGCACATAAATGAACTACATCTTCACATCATTCTTTCAGATTCAACTCCATCTATGATGCTTAAATTCTTTTTTATTGAGATATTGAGATATTTCATGAGAATTTGCTGCAAATTATTTAAGTAATCAATCAATTAATCATCCAATTAATTAATTAATTAATTAAATGTTTTTAAATAAGTAGCAGGAAATTGACACTTGAATTTATTTATTTGTTGTTGAAATACATGGAGTAGGAAATAAATTTGGCAGCTTTTCTTTCAGGTGGTTGTAAAAATGTAATTTTTAAAAACTTAAAAAAAAATTAATTAGAAATTCAGGTGTGTAAAAATCCAGATTTAATCATAAATGACTTCTAGCGAATCAGAACACATCTCAGGTCAAAAGCTTAAATGTTTCCATCTATGAAAACCTTCATGTCTCTAAAAATGGAACATTTGCAAATTAAGAGAAAAAAAGGGGAAAAAATGGATTATAGTGTTATTATTACTGTAAATAAAAATTAACCTGAAAAATTACGTAGTAAAAATATATCCCTAAGGACAAAATTAGCTACAAAATCCTAACTAGCTAACAAAAACTATCAACAATGTGCACCTATGATGACATCATTAAAAAAATTAATTTAGATATTTTAGTAAATAAGTTAAAATTCAGAAAATGGATTTATTTTTCTTTTATATATTTATGTATAAACAAAAAGGGATTATAAAGGTGCCCTTGTCAAGGGACAATTTAACAACCAACAGACTTATGAAATTTAATTCCAAATAATTTTGGACGATTTTTATTCAGCTGCTTATTTATTTATTTATTTATTTATTTATTTATTTATTTAGAATGGTATTAAAATGAGCTTTGTGCATGCAGCGAGTGAAATATAAATCTTACAACAAGCCAGAGCAAGATGATGAATATTAATTATCCAGTGTACAGAAATAGCATATGATTGGCTGAGACCAATACCTGGATTTTTTTTAAATGTCAGAGATGTGTTCTGATTGGCCAGAATTGATTTTTGATTAAATCCAGATTAGTTTTTTTCTTTTTTTAGATGAATTTCCTACATTTTTACTCAGATTGTTCACACTGACATGAATATAAAGTGCTGAATTTTCTACATTTTTTAAATTTGTCATGATTTTTTAAATTAATTTCAAATTAATTTCAGGCATCGTGAATTCAGTTCAGTTTCTCTTGAATCTGATATTAAACTCAATAAATCAGTTCAATTCCGAGATTTTCTCTTCGTCTCAGAAGCATGTGAGCGTAAACAGGACTGAGGTGACAGCAACTGATCAACAGACGGACGCTGACGCTAAAAACCCTGTTTTTTCTTTATTTTTTTGTATATTGAATACTTTTTTTTTTACCCTGTCCTTTGTGATCTACACACTGAATGGCATAGATATGTTTTTGCTTTTTGATTTTGGTCCTCGATCACAACATTAAAGTACAAAACATCCTAAAAAGTCTCTAAAAACAGTTTTGATCACATACAAGTAGATTTTCTAGCATTTTTTTTCTTCTATTTTCCAGAAAAATAAAATAGTAACAGTCTCTCTAACAAAAATATCAGATGACGAATAAATGAGTCCAAGGGCTTTGTGTTTGTGCTTTATATTAGAGAATAACGCTCGTCGTTACAGTACAGCTCGGCTCTCACCTTCTCACGTCTCACCTTCTCACCTTCTCATTTCTGCACTTAACATCGATTAACATTGACTGCTAATGTTATCATTTATTTCTTCTTTAAGATCTTTGTCTTTCCGTGTGTTTTGGAGCTTTTTTATCCTCTCTCAGTCGCTCTGTGCCGACATTCAGTTTTCACATCACAATAACTGATCAAACTTTCCAAATGTTGATAGAATATCGTATTACTCAAAATTATAGACTTTAAATTGTTTATGTGCATTTAAAACTCTGGGACGTTGTAATTGCCTTCTTAAGAAAGACGTATACACGATAAATATTATTAATAAATATTATTACTAATCTTAAATTAGTCCTTATGATACGGGATCTTCAAAACGGGAGCAATGCTTAAAAAATGTGGAAAATTGCCGAAATGCCAAAAATGCAGAATAATACAAAAAATGATGCAATCATAAAGAAAATTAAAATTGCAAAAAATTGTTGAAAATCCTGAAGAATGCCAAAAAAAGTGCCAGAAAATACTGAAAAATGAAAAAAAAAAGCAAAATGAATGCAGTAAAATACTAAAAAATGCTGCAAATTCCAAAAAAATACGAAAATGCATAAAAATGCTGAAAATGCAGAAATATGATAAAAATACTTAATACAGAAAACTGCAGGAAAAAGGTTGAAAATGCTGTAAAATGCCAAAACTTGCTGAAACATGCTGAAAATGCTGAAATGCAACACAATTTGACCTTCTCCATGATCGCTATATTGTGCATGTTGAAAACGGTGATATCTGCACGTCGCTACACGAAGCTCTGATCGGACTCACAGTTTCAACACGATGAACAGATTCACTCGTTTACAGAACGCTTATTAAAATACAATTCCTTTTTTTTTTAACACTAACACACTTTGCATTTGCGTTTTTAACCCCTACACCAACACCTGCAAAAGGCAAAGACAAACTGTTCCACATTTATATATTATTATTATTATTATTATTATTATTATTATTATTATTAGATTGATGAGGATGGTGAGTGGCCCCTGGAGGTAGATGACTCTATTACTGTAGAAAGATGGAAGTCCTCTGTGCTGTTGCTCGGCGATTGCTCTCGGGTCGGGGCGTTTACGCGCTCGGCGATTGCTCTCGGGTCGGGGCGTTTACGCGCTCGGCGATTGCTCTCGGGTCGGGGCGTGTGCGTTGGTGGAGTACACGGCGATGGCGTTTTCACCCTGCTGCTGCTGTTCAGGTCTGTTCTCCTGAGATCGCACCGACTTTGCATCCTGAAACACAAACACAGGCATCACACACATAACTCTTATTCTGATTATTAATTTCACCTCAACTATGACAAACACTGTCATATCCTTACCAATGTTTACACTATAAAGCCAAAAGTATGTGCACCCCCGACCATCACACCCATATGTGGTTCTTCCTCAAACTTTTACCACAAAGTCTGCTGTAGCGTTACAGTTTCCCTTCACTGGAACTAAGAGACACAAACCTGTTCCAGCATGACAATGCCCCTGTGCACAAAGCGAGCTCCATGAAGACATGGTGTGTGAAGGTTGGAGTGGAAGAACTCGAGTGTCCTGCACAGAGCCCTGACCTCAACCCCACTGAACACCTTTGGGATGAACTGGAACACCGACTGCACCCCAGACCTCCTCGACATCCCAACATCAGC
>CM040469.1:447302-465941 GCA_022758105.1 Pangasianodon gigas | reverse complement strand
GCCATGAACCAGCCGACCCCCTGACCCCACGCCGGGAACACGTAGTTATTCATTTTGAGAGGAACCATTTGGACGGCGCTGAACAGAAACACTCCCTGAAGAAGAGAAGAAGATAAAGAAGAGTGTGGGAAAGAAGATTTTCACTCTCTAAGCTGGTTTATTTATCCGTCCGTCTTTGTGCAGCTCAAAACTCCAGACGCTGGAAGAAACAGAGAAGAGCTTTCAGAGATCTCAGCTCTTAGAAAATCCTCGTCCTCAATGTCAGGGTTTGTTTACAGCTCAAATCATTACGCATCAGCTTGATCTGAATCGGGGCCTGAACCCGAGGTCTTGAAGCTGAAGAGAAAACGTGATATTGTACAGCTTATTTACTCACATTATTCAGAAACCACTAATAAAAACATTTATTGTTTATCATTAAATAATAAAAACATGGGGCACTAAAATCTCATTCACAAATCTGAGTTCATGTTTAACCATCTAACCAACTGACGTGTTATTATGTCATAAAATATAAGAGCCAATTATGTTCCAGTATGCAAATGTAAGCCATGCAACACTTGTTTATTAAAGAAAAGGGGCGGAGCAAGTCAGAGTGTCTAATTTGCATATTCATAGAATTCAGTTTTCTAAGCATTTCTGTGCCTCTGTATAGTTTCCAAAACAGCTTTTTTTAACATTACTTTTAAATTTTCAACAATTATGTGCTCACTGCTGTCCAGTCACAAGGCACAAGAATTAATTACGACATTTTTAATAATTAAAAAAAAATCCAATATGTGATTGATCTGATTATTACAAATGTATGTTAATGCACATAAACCAGCTTGTATGTCAGTGCTAAAGATCAGGGTTACAGTTAGAGATTTTAATTTATAGGAAATCTATTTAAAAATGTGAAAAATGCCAAATAAAATGTCCAAAAATGCAAAAGAAATTCCAACAAATTCTAAATGTGATGCAATTCGAAGTTTTCCGTGATCACAATATTATACACATTGAAAGTTGTGTTTAATACTGTAATTATTTATCAATATTTACATTCCAGATAAAATGTAGAAAATGAGTATAAACTGTGAGAATGATCATTTATACAGCTTTATATTTTACATTTATGCCATGACAAGCAAATATTACCTTCAAAATATGCCTGTGATGGCTGACTAAACCATCTGCAATGATTTTATATATCGATGTACATAATCCTGACTGAATATATTAATAAAGTTCCACTATAGCCACAATAAATAATACAAATATTACTGTAATATTATAATTTGTCTTTCTTGTAGATTAAGTGTACATGTAGACGAGTTGATAACTAGTTAACTAGTTTTTATCTGCATCTGTAGATCAACTTTAAAGCTTTAGTTCACTATATGAAATAATAATTAAACAGTTTATCATTTAAAGTTTTGGTTGTCATGTTTAAATAAAGTTCATTCATTGTCATTAATAGCTTAATGACAAAAAGTTAGATGCCTGTATTTGCCTTTTTATTACTCAGGAATAAATTAACCATGTACTGATGCTGAATAACTGAGATTACACGCAGGGAGATGAAATAAAGAGAGTTTTTTACTCACTGCAACAACCAGAGGAGTGAAAAACACCCAGCAGAGTTTCCACCATATGCAGGGTTTATATCCGATCATCTCCTCGATGTTACTGTAGAATTTATTCACACCTACAGAGATCAGAAATCAGATCGGACATTAATAAATCAGCACTTTCACCTAGAAACCAGTGGATTAAAAACATTCTCCTGCTTTTACTCATGAAAAAAAACACTAGTGTACTAATGTCGAACCGTAATATATACAACGTGGTGTAAATAAATATTATAATATATATTATATATAGTACATAAATAGTGTAATAGGTCAGTGCACTTTCATCTCAGATATTTTTTGCAGGTTAAATAAGTAATAAAACAGTGTGTGGTGTTATAACAGCACGTTTTATTCCCCTTATACCACAGAAATTTATCATCAATAACAATTTTTATTTACGAACGACATGTCATGCTTTTTATCTCTTTATAGTTACATTTAATGTCAGTGAAATAAGTTAGTTCCTGTTGTCACTTACGTTATAGCAGCTATAAACAGTCGTTCCCTCACCAGCCTCTCTTTATTCTCTCTCTTCAAGTTAATAAGACAAAAAAAAATCGCAGCTTGTTACGCATGTTACCGAGAAACCGCAAAGAAGCGTAAACTCCTCTGTCCTGAAGATGGCGGAAAACTTAAAGTTACAGCTTTACCTCTGACTGTTACAAAGCGCTGACACTGGAGACTCCTTCCATACATGTTACATAAACACATTTCTCCTTACAGAAAACTTCACCGTATCAACGATTACTTAAAAATCCATCCCTGTGAATGAGCTGTTACTATGGAAACGATAACGTATTAGATCGAGCGCATTAATATAAACCTGCACTACTGTCAGAGCTGCTGTTATAGAGAATTAATCAACACCTTCTGACCAATCAGAAGCCAGAATTCAGCAGTGCTGTGGTGTAATATGGCTTAATGAAACTTTCATATTGAGAGTCTGCTTGAATAAAATAAATAATATAAATAATCTCTGTCATGTCGTTGTGTCTCACCGTAACACCAGGAGATGGAGATACACTCGAAGAAAACCAGGAACAGGAGAGACATGCCACTGGCAGAGTAATAATCAAAGAGTTTGAAGACGTAAAGGCCGCCCTAACGCAACAGAAATAAAATTCAGTGAGCAAAAGTTTTGACACCCCAATATTTATACACATTTAGTGCGTCAGTCAAAACAGAATTTCTAAACATTCTAAACATATAAACAATGTTATATAGTAATGCTAATCATCTTTGCTATACATCATTTCTTTTCCATTTAATTAATATATTAAATACAATGATATAAGGTAATTTACTACACTAACAGTTTTAGCTGTAAAATAATTTTTAAATATATAATAAATAATTTTAATATATTAATCTTAGTAGATTTGTATACTGAATATGTTTGCTCTTTATATAAACCAAATGTAATTTTATTTCATAACATCACATCAAGACGAGCAACGCGTCTTAATTACCTGTGTGATATTGGAGAGGCCGATTATATACGACACGACGCACACACACGCGATAAAAATCTCTCGTCTTTTCCTCAGGAGCGCCGGGAACTCGTCCACCAGAGCGGTGATGAAGCCTTCCACCGTACAGAACTGCAGCGGAAAACGACCAAACTCCAAATTAAAGGAATTCCTGAGCTTTGCTCTACGTTCACTTGACATAAAATATAAAATATAATTTAATAAAAGCATTGAGAGATGAATTAGCATTACGACAATGAGAGATCGCTAACTGACCACTGCTACTTTACTCATCGTTACATGTTAGAATCCTTCAAAACACGCAATCACAGACATCAACCTGAAATAATTGTGAATTTTATAATTAAATCTGAATGTCTATGTTTTATTTGAAGTTCTATGTGAAATCTTTAATTTGTATTTAGTTTGAAATGCACTGTGTGATCAACAATTTTAATTTTGCACATCTGATTATTTTAAAACTGTTTCTGATTAAATGAAATACAGTGTGAAAATCCATGTTAACAAAATTCATTTACAAATCCGAGTAGATTGAATATAAGTCCTGAATCATATTCATTAAACTAATGTGTAATTTTGTTGAATTTAACTGCAGGTAGAATCAGGAGTACATTTAGTAAAGCTGCTTTATCTCATTATCACCCCTGAGAGTGTTTATGTTTAAAGCTGGCGGTCAAGACGCTGGTGAAAACCCTGAACTACACGCAGGTGATCATAAAAATATAAACGCTTAAGATAAATAATCTTAAGCAGCTGCGGAACCTGACTCTGAATATGAGGAACTTTCCTCCACGTAAATATAGATGAAATTTTTGTACTTAAATCACAGATTATTTTTGTGAATATTGTGATCAGACAAATGATTTTGCTGCTGAAGGACGTCACCTGGCTGTCGATTCCCAGCATGAGCAGCATGGAGAAGAAGAGGATGGCCCACAGCGGAGAGATGGGTAACTGCGTCACAGCTTCAGGATACGCTAAAAACGCCAAGCCTGGACCTGACGAGGAAACACAGACCATAAAACTAAATACATCAGTGAGACATGTGACAGGAAGTATTCTCTAACTCTATAAAGACGGGCTTGCGTTACCTGAAGCAGCTACGTCAGCTATCGGTCTCTTAGTCACGTGAGCCATGAAACCCACGATGGAGAAAATGACAAATCCAGCAAACATACTGGTGGATGAGTTTATAAGGCACACGATGACCGAGTCTCTGCCGGAAAGACAGGAAAAGACAGACGGTAAATATATTCAGGGCTGAACTGCAGGGTACTAAATCCAGCCGTGGAGGAATGAATTAATTATGTACTGAGAGCTCTGAGGTTTAATTACACACTAATTCAAGGCACAAATTGCTCATGTTTATTCATATCCTCTTACATTAGTCAAATGAGGGGTCTTAAAAGACACAGTAAACATCGCTGGACAAAATTAAGGTGTTAATAAAGAATATTACGTTGAAAAATCCTTCAAAATATTCAAAAATTACTGCAGTCACCAGTAAACAGCTATTTCTACTGACTAAAACTTGCGAATATGACAAAATTCACCCCCTGGTGGCAGTTGTTTACATTACATCACAATTTTTTTTTTACATCAAACATTTTTAAATCCGTTTATGTGGAGCGTCTGCCGTACACGTCCCTGTGAATGAGCTGTTACTATAGAAATCATAATGTAGATAACATGGACATAATTAGAATATAAATATAATATAATATAATATATAGAATATAATATAAACCGGTGATTTGAAGCTGCACTACTGTAGAAAACGACTCAACACCTTCTGACCAATCAGAATCCAGAATTTAACAGGGCTGTACTGTAGGAACGGCAGCCATTTTCAACTTCCAACTTCTGTGTTGAACTTGTAATGAACAATGTGTGTGTGAGACGTCTCGTTATAAATAAAAAATAAAATAAATTTTAAAAATAGCTGACAAAATAACCAACAAACCAGGCAACAAAATAACTGATAAAATAGTTGGAAAAAATAAACGATAAAATAACTGATAAAACAGCCAACAAAATAGCTGAGGCTTCCACAGATGTAGATGTAGAGTTGGTAAACATTCGTAAAGATGTAAAGTATGTAAAGTTTAAAGTAGAATTTATTGCTGTTAAAACTGTCATGCATTTTATTTTCTGAATTTTGTTTTTTGATAATTACAATAAAACAGCCAGGCATTTTTATTTTACAGTGGTCACTGTGACTTTTTGTACGATTTAAATTACACTCCTCAAAATTTTATCGTTAATATTACGAATAAATAAATTGGAAATTTAGGGCTATTTGATAACATATAACTAATCAAAACTCAAAAAAAAAAGTGGATTGTTCACTAGAAAACAGCATTAAAAACACACAGGCTAACGCTTTTCAAACACAGAAACATGGCGGAATTCAGTGCTAAAACGACGCGTCACCAGACGGGAAAAATAAAACGTGGAAAAAAATAAAATGAAACAAAAGTAAACCTGTGAGCTGCTTTTCCAAGATGGATAAATCATCTGACTGAGAAACAATATGAAGCTGATTTTAGCTTTATTTCTCTGCTACAGGTGATGAAATCATTAACATTATAAACTAATGTATTTATTAGCGTAATTAATGTATTTACTAACGCTAAAATATTTAAATCAATTACTGCATCAGTAAAATCTGTAGATTTGTGGCGAGTCAGTATTTTGCGTCCTTGTAAATTTGTCCAATCTATCCGAGTTGAACGAGACCTTGGAAGTTTAGCTAGCTAGCTAATAGACTAATGTGGATAAACTCCGCCTTCCTATATAAATTTTAGGAGGCGGGGCTTTGTGGTAAACAAATCAATTCAGTGTTTTTGTGGTTCATATTGTCATGGCTAGCGCTCAAATTCGATGCAGTGACTCTTTAGTTTTACTCTGAAAACTGCAGGGAAACTGTAACTGTAACTGTAACCTCTGACATTTTTAGTAGTTTGTAAACTCAAACACAGCAAAACATTCACACTCGGCTACGATGGAAATCACGCAACAGCTTACAGATGATGAAATAAGCCCTTCGCATTGTCTGGTCGTACCTGTAAACATTGTTGTTGAAAGGGTTGTAGCTGCCGAGCGCGATCAGAGAGCCGAGCCCCAAACCGTAGGAGAAGAAGATCTGAGTCGCAGCATCCAGCCAGACCTGAGAGAACAACGAGACGAGTAACACAAACCTCTCACGTCCGTTCTGCTCGATCCTCATCTGTTTCTTCCTCTAAATCATGTGAAATTACCTCCGACTCTTTAAGCTTCTCAAAATCAGGTGTGATGTAGAACAGAATTCCTTCTTTCGCTCCTGGAAGCGTGACTCCGCGGATGAACAGAATAAATAACATGAAGTAGGGATAGGTGGCTGAGAAATACACAACCTACAAACACAAGGTCACAGAGAATTCAATTCAGTTCAGTTTTATTTGTATAGCGCTTTGAACAGTGGACATTGTCACAAAGCAGCTTTAATTTAAATTAAATCAAAATAAATTGTAAATGTGTGAATTTATCCCTAAAGAGCGAGCCAGAGGCGACGAAAGAGTTGATGTTGTATAAAATCATCAGCGCATGTCGTTTTTAAGATGTTTCAGTTCAGTATTTTAATCGAGTCATCACTAGATGATAGCTTTCCATTCCTGTGGACTCAGAAGTTGAATATTTCTGCGATCTGAATGCGCTCCAGTCGATTTATAAACAGATGCGTGTAGAACAAATTGCGTAAAGAGGATGTACATTATTTATTACAGTGCCATAAACAATATCTGACATTTTTATTGACTTTTAAACCCTTTATCATTACAGCTAGATGACGATCCAGCAATAAAATACATTATAATCAGCTTTACTGAGAATAATCATTCTCTTTTCCTTTCTTTTGTTGTCATAATATTACATAATTTCGTAGATATTCTATAAAAAATATTATTTTCAAACATACTGGCAGTTCTGCTTCGAATGTAATTTTGTTAGCAAACTTAAATATCATAAAATATATCACTTCATTTTAAAATATCTCTGAGTATTGTGATATGATATTACGGATGTATTTTCCACCTTGCTTCATCTGTCCATCGTTAACATCAAGTGCTTGATGAAATAGTACAGATTTAAATTACAAACAGAAATAATAATGGAAATAAAGTTAAAGCTGGCGATTAGCACTGAATATTTGTGCCGTTATTTTAACTGTGATGTCGTGTGTGTAATAAAGAAACCTTGTTCTCCAGCTGGGAATTCTGTCTTACACTTTGTACATGATCCCAATAAACTCTGTTGGGAATTCTGTAACAGACTGTGTGATAGCGTGTGACAGATTAATGTCAGATTATAGGCTGAAGATCCTCTAACGATAGACCTGCGATTAAAGAAAATTACTTTCTTACGTTCTGTTTACGTCATCAATCAGCGTGATCCGGAAATCAGCTCATACAGAAAACGGGCTCGTGTACACACAACACAAACATTCTTCAATCTGAGCTTCTTCAAAGCAGATTTTTTTCTGTTCAGTAGCATGTTTAGTTTTACATCTCTCCATCGCCGTAGCTGTAGCTGTAGCTGTAGCTGTGCCATAAGTTTGTCGTCTCCCTATTGGTGGATTTTAGACGAGTGTCGTAGCAGCGCTCACACTCTGAGACTTTACTCAGAATTTTTTCTCACTTTGGTCAGTGCTAAAACGCTACTGATCTCACTGAACTCATGAGCAAAGAATAGTTATTTTACGATTTTCACCTGAAAGTTACTTACCTTTCCAGTCCAACGAACGCCTTTCCAGATACAGAAGTACACGAGGACCCAAGCGATGGCCAGAGTTATTGCTAGCGGGACGCGGATCTGCCCCGGTTTTTCCAATCCGTCAGTCATGTTATGTACATTGCGTCTGTATTAACACATCCAAACACATTCAAAGTGTTATATTTTTTAAAATTTTGTGCAAACATCTTTTAATTTCACACAATAATAGTTAGCCTAAGATTAGCTAGCTTATACTGTATGATCTCAGTCAGACATTGATGTCAAATACCTACAGTGGATATAAAAATCCTACACACCATATATCCAGCTTCCTAAACACTGCTTTAGCGTTAACTAGCCTAGCTAAGGTTACGTCTTTAACAATACAGCAGATATAAAAGTTTACACACCCCTGTTAAGTTGTTAGGATAGTTAACGCTAAAGCAGCGCTGTTTTTAGGAAGCTAGACAGTATAATGTGTTGAAGAAGTGAAAATACAAGCTGAATGTCACATGATACAACAGTGTACAACATCATTTCAAGTCTGAAAACAGCAAAAAAAAAAAAGTGTAAGGTCTTACTCCCAAAACTCCATGACGGCGCTGGTCAGGTTGGTGGTGTCTGCAATGCTGTAGTTTGTGAAACATTTCTCTGTATTCCATGGATTGTTACAGGATTTCCATGGAAGATCCTAAAGTGAAAAGAAAAGTGAAATAGAATTGTTTTTTGTATTAAAATGTCTGGAAGGGCGGGAAGCAGGTGAGACGTGTGTTAATTACCGTAGTGAAGGAGTTGTACAGGTAGTACAAAGCCCAGGCAATGATCACGATGTAGTAAATGTTGAGCCAGAAGGAGAGCACGGCTGCAGCGAGGCCAACTCCTGCACGCATGGGGCAAAAAATTCACATCCATCAAACTCAGACTTTTTACATTGTGCAATTGTGCATGCATTAAAATTACAGTCTTTTTGTAGAATGTCTAAAATTGAGAGCAGTTAAGGCAAAAGAAGAATTGTCTAAACTGTAAAGCTAAACATGAACCAGAACTAGAGCCAGGATTTAAACAGAGGTGTGGTCATGTGGGTGTTTAATCTCACCTGGTTACTGTTGATTTGTAAATTAGAACTGCTGCTGCAATCATAAAGTCTGTCCTGTGCTCATCCCAGGACTCTTAGGAGGTCATTTTCACACTTGAATTTTTTTCCAGACCCGGGGCCGAGAGTTTGAAACGCTTGGTGAAATGTGAAAGCTGTTTTCGAGCTCCAGAGAGCTGACTCCTGGTCCTCTTGAAAACAGCGGTCTGGGGCTCGCTTCAACAGAACCGTGGTGTGTGGAATTTATCCACTCTGATCACTGTGCACTGAGTTACATGATTGGTTCAATGTGACACGTTACTTCCTGTTTCAAGTTTGGTGATGGCGAGGAAAGTGCTGTTACGGTTAGCGGAGGAGACGGAATGCCTTATCGAGATATAAAAGTAGCCTTTGACAGAACTGGAGGAAGAAAGAAAGGAAGGAAGGACTTCTTCTATATGAACGCAAGCCTGTGATCATGAGCCGCGTTCCGAAACGAGCCCAGAGTCGGTCCTGGGTGCAGACTCGAGTGTGAAAATGACCTTATTCTCAATCTGCTCATACTGAACATCCTGTACACTCTTTACACCTCTTTACTCTTCTACACCTGTACGCTGGAATGATTTATAATCACACTATCCGGCGTTACCCAGAAGAGGTCGGGTTCCAGGTGGAGTCGAGGTTTCTTCCTCGTGTCGTCTCAGGGAGTTTTTCCTCACCACTATCACCTCTGGATTGTTCATTAGGGATCTAAATCTACATCTGGATTTCTGTAAAGTTGCTTTGGCACAATGTTTATTGTGAAAGTGCTTGGACCAAGTTTGACCTCAGACCCCATCTCTGAGAGGTTTATTACTCCTGTATCGTATAACTCATGGTATCAAATCCCCTGAACTATAGAGCAAGTGTGAAGCCGATGCAGTGATGTCATCACGTGCACATTCTTTCAAATTATGTAGATATTCAGTAAATGCAACTTTGTCCTGTATGTTAATAGATGTTAAAAACACTCCAAAATCCTGGATACACCATTTTTTCGAGATCCAGATCTATTTCAACTTCTGCTTCATGCGAAATTCTCTGAGCAGGTTCGGGAATCTTATAAGAATTTTAAACCCCTGTTGCCAGTACTACTGTGATGGAAAATAAGTCCTCATGAGTGTGATGCTTTCTGATGGTGTATGTTCATTTAAAGGTGCTATACCTTTGAACATCGGCGCCAGCTTCCACACTCCGAGTCCGCCGATGGACGTGTACTGACCGAGTGCACACTCGAGGAGAAACAAAGGCATTCCAGCAAATATGAGGGTCAGAAAGTAAGGAATCAAGAAGGCTCCTGTGAGGATACAAATAAAGAAGACACAAATCTCTACACCAATCATCATACAGTGATCTGTCCATCTGTAAATTCATAACAATTCACACAAGTTAAGTTGTATAACAGGATATGAAGGTTAGGGTTAGGGGCGGGGTTAAAGGAGACATTAAGGGCGGGGTTAATTGTCATGCATATATACACAGAAAAGCTCCTAAGCTGTTACATTAATTTAAAAAATTCAATAAATTCACTTTCCCAAGTAGAATTGCAGACTCAGAGTAGATTTCCGCACATGTGGTGAGGATTTAATCCTGAAATTCCACACATCAGTATTCAGACCTCAGGCGTAACTACTGACGTAAGCGTTATTCAGAAGTTACGTGAGAATTACACATGCGGGGGCGGAGTTTGTCTAAAACAGGGGCGTGTCTCAGCTACACTCGAGTCTGTTCTTGAGCTTAAACTAATGTTTCTTGTGTGATTTCGGCTCGAGTGAGGAGCAGCGTTAAGTCCAGCGCCGCCGTCTGACTGTTTGATGTAACCGCAATACATCACGCTGAAATTTATGTTCTGGCTGCAAACACACTCACACACACTGTGGAACGTCATTCAAGGAAAATATTAAACACACAAATATTACTCTATTCATTCATTAATAATATCATCTCTTTAAAATCCATGAAAAGTTTCGGAGGAGACGCGTCTGAATCAGAGACACAGTTTATCTGGAGGAGGGAATATTTTCTGGATAAAGTGATGAATGAAGGTAAAGTTTCTCTGTAAGCATAGCAGACGAGCGCTAGGTCAGATTATCCTTCACACTGTGAGCACGCTTTCTTTACAGCAGGGCATCGAATTAACACAAACACTGACTTTAATTCATTTGACAAATCAAAATAGTGAATTAAAAGTGTGATCTACATCCTGCACACACATTATGACTCCATCACCTCGATTTAGAATCTTGTGGCTTCTTTAAGTTGCGCTCGAGTAACTGTCAGAGCTCGATATAAAATATAAAATGTAAAAATAAAAGGATGTGCTGGATCAAGTGCTATTCTATATGCTGCTGAATAATGAGTGTGGAAGCCATTTTGTTAAATTAAACCAGTGATTAATGTGATCATTACAGCTAGCAACTACTCATGCAGTGATATATTAGTGATATACGATTTATTTTAATAATCTGAAGTGCAGAAAATCCACTTAAGCAGCTGCGTAACCCGACTCTGAATACCAGGAACTTTCCCTGTAAAGTTAAGGTTAAGGAGAAAGATGGGATATTTTTCATATGATCAGGCATAATAGGAAAAAAGTTAGCATAAAATTTAATTAAATCCAGCTACATCATTCTTGGGCCAGTTAAAAAAAACAACAACCATTTAATGATAATCTTCATGCTGCGATGATTTTGAGAAGCTTTATGTTTCTTCAAGAATCTGCTTGAGCGAAATGTTCATCTTTTACAGAAATCACAAGAAAGCATTACAGAATTCTTCTGGATCCTGATGGGTTGTAATGTGATTCTGATGGTTTGTAATGGTAGTTTAATGGCATGCGTTCCTGATGGTTCCTGATGGTTCCTGATGGTGATCATCTACCCATGGAAGAAAGCCTTATTGGGTTCTGATGGAATTTAATAGTAACCAGAAGAACCTTAATGGAAACCATTAAACTAATATTCATTAAGGTTCATTACGTGATGGAACCCATTAGAGATTCTCGTAATGGACTGTAATTCATAAACAGGTAAACAGCGCTGCTTACCTCCGCCGTTTTTCCCGCACAGGTACGGGAATCTCCACACGTTTCCGAGCCCGATGGCGTATCCTACGCAAGACAGCAGGAAGTCGAACTTTCCCGCCCATGTTTCCCTGTCAGGAATTTCTTTCTTCTTCTTCTTCTTGTCGTCGTTCTGTTCTTCTTGTACCTCCTCCAGTTTGGATCTGTCGTGGGTCGTGACCTCGTTCAGCTCCATCGCCACCTGTCCGTCCGCCGTGGCGTTTTTTGCGCCGTTTGTCGCCATTTCTCTGGATTTGGCTGAGCTCAAGCTCCTCTTGGCCACGAGGCGCGAGACTTCAGCACCGGTCCACGTAGACAGCAGCTTCGCACACTTTTTAGTTTTCCTTTAACAATTTTCGTTTCAAATCCTCGAGGTTTGTGACGTTTAAAACGGAGGTGTGGCGTCACACAGCAGCTCTTCTGTTACAGTTAACCTGAAAACAGGAAATGAAATAGTTGGTCCTTGAATCTCATGGTTTTTTTTCAGTCCTTATCTTTCCTTCATGTGGTAAATCAACACTGAGGTGCTTTTTATCAGTTCTCCAGAAGTGCAGGTTTCTCCTCAGCGACCTTCCATCAGTCAACAATTTAAAATTAATTAACAATTCTGCTTTTTTAATGTTTTTTTGTTATTAATTTACATCCAAAACAGCTCAAGCAGTTCCACACGATGTAATCCTGTCAGGAAATGACCTGATAACTGCTTCTCCTGTACATATACAACTAATTTTTATTGTTAATTATTAATTAATTAATTACATTAATTTAAAACTAATAAAAAAAGAAAATCAATAGGCTAAATAAATACAATATTTATTATCTGTGTAGTAAGAATAGCTCTGATAAATGCTCATTTTATCCTAATTTATACACTCAGTAATTTCATTAGATTTGTTTATAAATCTGAAATTAAATCTATTACATTAGACAGAGTGCGTACTGTAGCTTAATTACTCTTCATTTCTAATCCAGATGTTAGCTAATAATGCTGGTGTTAATGATGTTTACATCCTCTGTCTGTTCCTGTTTGTGACTAAATAAACACAATAAAAATAATAGTTATATATTCAGAGCCATATGCTTTATGTGTAATATATAATCCATAATAAAGAGGATGTTGTTGTTGTGAGGACGCTGAAGTCCACGCTGCGCTTCATCTTTACCCTTTTGTTTCTCACAAGCAGAAAAATATATCGTGTAAAAATATTAGAGCACAAGAGCCTTAATTGGTTCTGCAACTGATTGCAATCAGACGTCACTGTTTGTTTGCTTTAAAGCTGAAAAAATTGCATGAATAATAATAATAATAATAATAATAATAATAATAATAATAATAATAATAATAATACATTTCAAAGCATTACTATCTGCTAGAGAAAAGAATGCATGCCTACTCACAGTGAGTCTCCGAATATCCTGCAAAAAGGTTTTCTTTTCCCTCATGTAAACGAGGTTCTGTGGGTTCTGTAGGTTCTGTAGGTTCTGTGGGTTCTGTGGGTTCTGTAGATTTCTCCCAGAGTTGTAAACTTGCAGTATTGCTCAGAATGTAAATGTGTTTTATTCCCATTAAAGCAAAGACATTTGAAGCAAAGACCCAAAATGTTCCTCAGGGAAGGGGGGAAGGAGCGCGAGTGTGTGTGAGAGCGTGTGTGCGCGAGTGAGTGTGTGCGCGTGTGTGTGTGCGCGTGTGTGTGAGAGTGTGTGTGCGAGTGTGTGTGTGCGCGTGTGTGAGAGTGTGTGTGCGAGTGTGTGCGTGCGCGTGTGTGTAAGAGTGTGTGTGCGAGTGTTTGTGACGGTCCAGAGGCTGATGAACATGTTCAGTCCAGAGGAGCAGAAACAGCGTCGCTGTAGCGTGTGTGTGAAACACCAACAAGCGGGAAACACACACACACACACACACACACACACACTCTCTCTCTCTCTCCTCCAACTCCACCTACATCACACCAATGTCATCTGAAAGTCAATCCCTCCTTCTCTCTCTATCTGTCTGTTTCTCCCTCCTTCTATCTCTGTCCATCTGCCTGTCTGTTGCTCTCTCCTCATCTATCTATCTGTCTCTCTCTCTCTTTCTCTCTGTCTCAATCTATCTGGCTGTCTCTCTTTTTCTCTCTCTGTCTGTCTCTCTCCATCAGTCTCTCTCCCTCTGTGTTCTTTCTTTCTCTCTCCTCCCTGCACTCTTGCTGACTGTCCTGCAGTAAAACCAACAACACTGACATTAAGATGTATTCTTTAATGCTCATTAAAGAACATTTATTTATTTATTTATTTATTTATTCTTTCTGCATTATGAACACGTCCTCTGATTCCTGTGCAATAACTGCATTTATAAAAAAATCCTGATATTTATAATAATCTTTGAGCATCATTTTTCCACAAACTGCCCCAGATGTATGTTCTGAAATGACTCATCCCACACACACACTCACACACACACACACATATGAAATTTACACATTATATTTCACACATTTTTCACATGTAGGATGTGTTTTTATTTTGTTATGTGATTTTTTCACAAATCATTTCATTTGTCACATCTACTGCACTAGACTTTAGTTTTCACGCGTCCCATTGATCATGTGATGTCACTCATGTTTACTAGAGTTCACATGTGCAGTGTACCTTCACATGTTTTTCACATGTACACACGTATTATTACTCACACGTGAAATGTATGCGATTTTTCTGTAAGGGACAAATGACAAAACAAACAAAGCGAGGGCTGAAATGGTTGATTATTTTCCTCTAACAGCACGTCCCCGAGTGTTACTCCTCTTACTCCTCTTATACCACAGCAACTTACCAACAATTACAATATTTCATTTACTAAAGAATGATATCCATATGAAGTCATACTTTTTATCTGTTTATAGTTGCATTTAATGTTGGTGAAACAATTTAGTTCCTGTTGTCACTTACGTTATAGCAGCTATAAACAGTCGTTCCCTCACCAGCCTCTCTTTATTCTCTCTCTTCAAGTTAATAAGACAAAAAAAATCGTAGCTTGTTACGCATGTTACTGAGAAACCGCAAAGAAGCGTAAACTCCTCTGTCCTGAAGATGTCGGAAAACTTCAAGTTACAGCTTTACCTCTGACTGTTACAAAGCGCTGACACTGGAGACTCCTTCCATAAATGTTACATAAACACATTTCTCCTTACAGAAAACTTCACCACATCAACATTTTTTAAAAATCGGTCCCTGTGAATGAGCTGTTACTATAGAAACAATAATGTATTAGAACGAGCGCATTAATATAAACCTGCGCTACTGTCAGAGCTGCTGTTATAGAGAATTAATCAACACCTTCTGACCAATCAGAATCCAGAATTCAGCAGGAGTGTGGTGTAATAATGTAATAAATTAGCATTTGGGTCTCAAACTGTAAAACAGCAGCAAGACTGAAAAGCCACTCTTGTGTACGTATGTCCATCTTAGTAAATGCAGCAGTTTTTCTCCTCATTAAACAGTTGTATGTGTAGTGCAGTTATCTGCTGCTGGAGTGTTTAGTGTTCAGTGAAACGGTTCTGTCGAGGGATTTCACCTCCTCACTCATGCCTTGGCTCCGAGTCGCAGAGCTGAAATGGCAGCAGATGGCAGAGCGATGAGGAGTGAACTAACCTACTAATGATACTCAAAACTCAGCATCGGCATGTCCATCTGGCCTCGCTCCCTCCGGTAATGAGTTGTGAAAACATGCTGTATTTATGCACCTGCTGAGGGACATGTAACGTCCTGGTGTCTGACACACACACACACACACACACACACTCATCTCTCTGAGCTGATCTGATCTGCAGTCCTGAGATTTGCTTTTAATTGATTTTGTGCATAAGCATTTATTACATTATTACATCATCACAGCACTGCTGAGTTCTGGATTCTGATTGGTCAGAAGGTGTTGATTAATTTTCTATAACAGCAGCTCTGACAGTAGTGCAGCTGCAAATCACAGGTTTAATAATACGTTATCGTTTCTATAGTAACAGCCCATTCACAGGGACGCACATAAATGGAAGGAGTAATGTTTATGTAACATTTATGGAAGGAGTCTCCAGTGTCAGCGCTTTGTAACAGTCAGAGGTAAAGCTGTAACTTGAAGTTTTCCGACATCAGGACAGAGGAGTTTACGCTTCTTTGTGGTTTCTCAGTAACGTGCGTAACAAGCTGCGATTTTTTTAATCTTATTAACTTGAAGAGAGAGAATAAAGAGAGGCTGGTGAGGGAATGAGTGTTTATAGCTGCTATAACGTAAGCGACAACAGGAACTAACTCGTTTCACCGACATTAAATGTAACTATAAACAGATAAAAAGTATGACATGTCATCCTTTAGTAATAAAATATTGCAATTTTTGGTAAACTCACTTACACACACACACACACACACAGTGTTTATTAATTAATTCCATTAATAGTTCATTAGTGGAATTAAGTAATTGATGTAAATAATAATCCATCACTGTTGGAGCGATTACAGAAAACTGAGCAGGAATGAGATTCTATATTTCGATATAAGTGAACTTTTTTTAAAGAGCATGATTAGATTTTCCAATCAATCTCCACGTGCACTCCATTTTCCCGGCTCTGATCGTAAACTATTAGCGTAGGCAAAGCCCATGTGGAGTTCAGAGTAATTAAATTTCCTCCTGAAGAAAGATCTCAGCATCTTACACCTTCTCACCATCCTCATTTATTATCCTTATTCATCAGAAACAGAGAATTAGTGTGTGTGTGTGTGTGTGTGTGTGTGTTGGATCCTGCACATTGTTATTGTGCTGCTTGAAAACGTATACACGCTGTAACGCGGCATGGGGCCAACTAAATCGCTTCAAATTTTGTTGCTAGGCAACTGCAAAATGGTCTCACTCTCTGTCTGTCTTCTTATTGGGATCTGCTGAGATTGCTTGTCTGCTGCCATTGAAATATTTGTTTAAGGCTTTTTTAAATTCTTCTCATCACACACACACACACACACACGCACAAGCGTATCAAATTTTGCAGGTATTTAACAAATACTCCATGAAACAATCAGTTTTGAAGGTTAATGAGTTCGAGAAGCTGGTGCATGTGTAACTCTCTGCTCCATCATCATCACTCTGATATTCATGACCGTGTTTGGATTCCTGCACACGATTCAGGATCTCAGATGAAATTGCTTCCCCTTCAGGAGGGGGGTCAATAACACGGAGCGCTGTGTCGAATTTCTCCTCACCGCTCTGTCCTGCTAATCTCTTCCCTTCACTCACATCACTATGGAAACTGATTTGCTCCCTGACTCGTGCCACGGAGCCGAGAGTGGAACGGCACACACGAGACTCTGGTAGGATTCGAGCCAACGTCCTTCTCGTTCTTAGACTGCAGTCATTAAAGATGCTCATTAATGCTGACTGGCTGGTTCCAAACGTGTATAAAGAAGCCTGAACAAATTGCTTCCACAATTTATAAATCTTGTACAGATATGTACAGATCATTTGACCTTTAACGTGCAGAGAAGCAGAGGGTTTGCTAGATGATTGCACGCATCCTTTCCACACCTTCATTAGCGCCTGATTTCTGCTCGCTAGCAAGAAAACACTCGTCATGGTTATAAAGGGTTTAAGTGCTTCAAAGGTGGTGTTCAGCACTGTGTAACCTTCACGTGGACTTCTTAAACATGTGGACTTCTTAAACATGTGGACTTCTTAAACACATCATTCATCATTTAACTTCGTCCTGAAAGAGGAACATTTACAAAATACTAGCGGTGTAACGATCGGACAGTTTGGATTGCAATGATTGAAATGAAGCAAGCAACAATCATAAACTGGTTATTAGTAATTATAATTGATTATAAATAGATTATTATTAGAAAGATAAAGACAACTGGTGTGTAAAAATAATTCATATTATTAAACGGAATAAGTATAGACTGATGTAATTTAATAGACTAGTGAGTTGATTTGTCTGTAACACTGATATTTATAAAAATATTCCTTCTCGACATCATCATCAGTCATGAATTAACCGTAGGTCTACCCCAGATTCTGAATTGAACCAAATCGTAGCAGATTCAGTGGTATTGTCAAATATCAAATCGTGGCTTTAAGAATTGAAATGTGGGTTTCTGAGAGTCCCAACAGAAAAGTATTTGCTCTACCATTGCAAGATCACGTGTTCAAATCCCAACAATGCCACAGCCATCCGTGGCCAGGAGACAAGGAAGCAAAATTATCCATGTTCACTGGGTGGGAGGGGCTTACGCTTCCTCATACCCTCTCTCATACTCTCTCTCATACTCGCTCTCATACTCGCTCTCATACTCTCTCATACTCTCTCTCATACTCTCTCATACTCGCTCTCATACTCTCTCATACTCTCTCATACTCTCTCATACTCTCTCTCATACTCTCTCATACTCTCATAATCTCTCATACTCGCTCTCATACTCGCTCTCATACTCTCTCATATTCTCTCACACTTGCTCTCATTCTCTCTCATACTCTCTCATACGCTTCCTCATACTCTCTCTCATACTCTCTCTCATACTTGCTCTCATTCTCTCTCATACTCTCTCTCATATGCTTTCTCATAATCTCTCTCATTCTCTCTCATACTTGCTCTCATACTCGCT
>CM040469.1:437302-442302 GCA_022758105.1 Pangasianodon gigas | reverse complement strand
ATGTTTTGCGGATCATCAGAGGAAAGATCAATGTTTACGCCACACTTTTATATTTTTCAGTTATGCCTTGACCCATATTGAAAACTCAGGCATGAATCTCAGATCCTGTTCAACATTTTCCTCGTGTTGTTATAAATCTCGCAGGAGAGTTTTGAAAGAAGCCGAGCTCTCATCCAGGAGAGCAGAGAAAAGCGCAAGAAAAGGTTTTTTTTAGGAAAAAATGGTAAGAGGAAATTGCTGTGCTCATCTCTCGCTGTTCTCCTCCCTCCCTGTACTACGGAGCCTGAGCGTTTCCATGGCAACCGTTCCTAAATGCTGGGCGCTGAATGGTGGAACAGCGTGTTCGAGATGCGTTTTTAATGATTACGGTCCGGGGTGAAGGAGGAAAGGCTGGAAAAGGAAATTCGTAAAAGCTGCTCACTCCATATGTCCCTTTGATACGGTTCTGTCAGGACGCCAAACAGGAAGCTGCGTTCTTTATGACGGAGACAGAAATCCGTCACATCTGCTGCCACCTGCTGAGTGCAGAAATAAATCAGTCTGAAATAAATGAGATTAAAAAAGAGAAAATGTAAATGAGCAATAATAATAATAATAATAATAATAATAATAATAATAATAATAATAATAAAATCATAGCAGTAAAGAAATTAAAAGTAAAAAAAATTTATATAATAAACATTATTTATAAAACATTTTTCATACATGTGATAGTGCTGTACAATCAAATAATAAAAATTAAATGATTTAAAATAATTTAATAAAACGCACAAGAATAAAACAAAAGATGAAGTGAAAATATAAGTACAAAAATGCGTAAGAAGCTAAACAGTACACAAATAGTAAAGAAACAAACATATAAAAACATATAAATTGCATATATATGTAATAAAGTATTTAAAAATTAATGCAATAAATAATGATTATTTATTTATATAATTGTATTATTGTTGTTTTGTTGTTGTTGTATTGATTTTAAACATTTTATTATATATAATAACTAATAATTTATATTAATATATTATTTATGATTAAACTTAAAAATAGAGAGAACTAAAATACCATGACAACACGATGCACTGAAGAGAAACTGCTGTTTGATTGTGAAGGTAATTTAGATTTATTTATTGAAGTGATGATAACGCTCTCCTCCAGAATATGAAGTTATCTATGTTAAGATAATGACCACCTCCTTGTTTAGATAATTATTGTGAACTAAAAAAGAAACCTTTTCATCTCCAGGTGAAAAATATTCACCCAATTAAACCCTGTATTTTTCCTGATATTCACTCACAATACGGTTTGTTTCTTCTTTCTGTGATAATTAATATTCAGCGCAGGATCTGTGGCTCCGCCAGCTCCAATTAGCATTCCATTAGAGCTCAGTGTGAGTGTGGATCAGACTCTCTGCCTCCAAGTCCAACAAAATCCCACCACCATCATCACCATCATCATCATTTATAGCTAAAGATAAAGGAATTCTCCTTTAGTGGTGCATTAGCCACTAGAGAACTGCTAAATAATCTGATAATAATCACCATCGTACATTTCTTCCTCATAAATAAAAGCATCAAAAGACTTTTTACAAAATAAGGTCAATAAAATGAGTCGTTTCTGCCATGTTGTGCTAAAAACTAGCTAAATTTCATTGATGAAGGTAGAGACAGATAGCTACCTATAAATAAACAAACATATTCTGAAATGAACACAAATAATCAACATAGCTTTTACAAGATTTAGCAATTACAATGATAAAATAACAAGATATACTTGTTATTGATGTGTTTATGTTTGAGACGTCACTCATGTTCATTACTGTTTCAGTGATTGGCAGCTGGTTACGAGGCTCCGCCCCTTTGAGAGATCACCCAATCATCATAAGGAGAAGCCGTGTGTCCGGGCGGAACAAGCAAAGAGCGCATCGTCCAATAAATAGATGTTTGAGATGTTTTTTCCCTGTAAATCCCTCCCGCCTCACACTCTCATTCACCCCCAGTGAAGCCGTGCGTTCGGGCGTGGCTCAAAACAACATGTCTGAAACAAAACAAAACAAAAGTCTGTTGTTTAATGAGTGTTAATCTTTCATCCCATTAAAACACATTGTACTTGAATCTGCTGAATCAGAAACGCACGGATTCACTGAAAGTGTATCAGCTTTGTGGCGGAGATTTCCCTGCAGGCTGCGCTGCTCACCGAAAACAGTCTGAGGTTAATGAACGAACAGCGCCAAACTGCAGTGAGATATTTGATCAGTTGATTCACTAAAAGATTTCATTACAGCATTTTAATGAAACTGTAGAGAAAGCCAGGCTTCCTGTTTAGTCTTAAAGCAACACCTCAGTGTGAATGTAAATCTACCTGTAAATCTACTGCTGATCATTTTATTAAGTCTAACTGCTGGAAACTGTAAAATATTAAATATACAGTGGGACAAAATGATCAGAAGCCGTCAGACTTGATCGTGTTTTACTGTTAATACTTTTCACCCATTAAATAAATTCACTTACATTTTGTACAATAATCTCTGGATTATTTGAGATGTTCTGTAAAAGTGTACAGTGTGTAGTGTTGTCTCCTCACAGCTCCAGCGTTCCCGGTTCAATTCCTGGTTCGATCCTGAGCTCAGGTTCCTGTCTGTGTGGAGTTTCACATGTTCTTCCAGTGGCCATGCAGGTTTCCTCTGGGTTCTCTGGGTTCCTCCCAAAAACATGCCAGAAGGTGGATTGGCAATGATAAATCACTGTCTGGGAGTGAATGAGTGTGTGTTTTACTGGCATCTTCTCCAGGGTGTTTTCCTTCCTCACACACAGCACTACCGGGATTGACTCCGGATCCACTGCAACCCTGACCAGGATAAAATAATTCCCTGAAAAATGAATGAATGAATGAATGAATGAATGAATGAATGAATGAATGAATGAATGAACATGTTGTAAACTGGGATTTTCAGTAGAGACTCTTGTTTTTTTCAGGAAGTTGACTCGTCTCGTGTGTTAAAACTCCACCTGCAAGTGACATCTAATGGGGTGTTTTTGTTTGTTTGCTTGTTTTTTTTGGAAAAATAATCCAAATCCAATCCCAAAAGTAATCTTACTAAATTTCACACTCACTAACAAAATATTAAGAAATGAGGTCAAGTTAAAGAGAAAATAACAGGATTACACATTATAAAACTGCACATATTCAACAGTAATAAACTGTAATAAACAGTAATAAACTGTAATAAAGAATATTAAACTGTATTAAACAATAATAAACTGTAATAAAGAATAATAAACTGTAATAAAGAATAATAAACTGGTTTGCTCATTAAGGATTTAAATCTACATCCAGATTTCTGCACAATGAAACTGTTAAATGTAAAATGTTATATAAATTGAATAAAAAACTGAAAAACAAAAAGCTTGAAATAAATGAATAAATAAATAAACATCAATAAACTGTAGTATACAGTAACAAACAGTATTAAAGCTTAATAAACAATACTAAAGATTAATAAACAGTGTTAAAGATTAATAAACAGTAATAAAGATTAATAAACAGTAATAAACTGTATTAAACTGTATTAAAGATTAATAAACAGTAACAATTTACTGTGTAATAATGAAATCGCTGGTAATAAACTGTAATAAAACAGTAATAAACAGTGAACGCTCCACACCAGCAGCTATAATCCTGCTGTAATTCCTGCATTAACGTGTCGCTGATTCTTTCATCCAAATTCTGTCCACAAAAATCCCAAAAACCCACGAGCCCGAGAGCCTCGACCCGCATCCACACTCACGCCTTCAGAACATCCGAGCAGCTTCATCTACATCTCCGTTAAACACAGCGTGTATACTGCGGTGTGGTATTATTGGTAAATAGTGCTCTATGGAGGAGTTATAAGGCTTCATGAGTCACACTGTGTAGTAGGAAATATAAACGCTGGAAATATAAAGCCACTTACAGTAAAAAAAGAAAGAAAGAAAGAAAGAAAGAAGGGTGTGATTAGACCCGTTTGAGCTGTTGTACATGTTATAAAGTATATATTATATTCACGTTTCATAAAACATAAACAAGCTTCAGCCTTCAGTTATAAAGATCAATGAATGTGATGGAGATAAATTAATTATTCAAAATTATTTAAAATACAAATCTCCATAGAAGGAAATTTAAAAATTTATGAAATTCATGAAAACATTCCTCAAGCACTTTCAGTAAGACAAGATTTGGTAATAAAGTAATTATAAGCAAGTAATAAGAAGTTATTGAAAGCTTAATGATTCATTAGTGATCATTTAATGAATATTAATTAGAAAGTTTTAAAATACATTCAATAGATAAATGAATGAAGATTAAACACTTTATAGTAATAATTAATAAATGTAATAAAGCGAGTCTCCAGGACTGGACCTGAGAGTCCCTGTGATTTTTTTTTTTAAATTGCTTAAAATAAATAAATACAGTATAAGTTTTTGCTAATATTTACTTTAGATTTAGAAGCAACTTTTAATTGGAGAGCTACATATTACTGTATTATAAATCATTTATTACCAAACTGTAAGTTGTTTACTTCTTTGTCCATCTCACACACGTCTCATGTTTCAGTACACGTGAGGTTTTTGCGAATTCATCCATTAAAACACAAACGCAAAGGTTTTTCATGTTTAAGTCTGTTTTTACTGTGGAATTTCTTTAAAATGTGAAATTACGCTGATCTGAGGAACCAAATGTTCTGCTGTAATTACAACACGTCAGCTTTGCATCTTAAAATGTCTTTTTATTCCCAATTTCCCAAAACATTCAAAAATATTCATGAGCACCAGTATCATAAAATCTAATTTAACTCCTTCCTGAACTTCCTGACCTCTGCTACTCCTCTACTGTTCCTCTACTGCTCCTCTACTGTTCCACTACTGTTCCTCTGCTGTTCCTCTGCTGTTTCTCTACTGCTCCTCTGCTGTTTCTCTACTGCTCCTCTGCTGCTCCTCTACTGCTCCTCTACTGCTCCTCTACTG
>CM040469.1:315130-376521 GCA_022758105.1 Pangasianodon gigas | reverse complement strand
TGTGTGTTCAGGTTAGTGTGTGAATAAATGTATAAATAATGTGTAATAAAATGTTTTCTGATTCTTTCCGTTATTTTAAATACAAAATATTAATTATTCTCTTCAGTGTTCTGTTTCTGAATCAGAAGTACTCTCTCTCTCTCACTGAACACTAAAGTCATTAATAAATTAAACTCTACTTCTGAGCCGAGTGTTTTCTTTCTCTTCCTCATTCTTTCTCTTCACCTGAACTGCATTTTTCTGTAGGTTTTTAAGAGATTAATGAAGTGAAAAGAATATCTCTTAGAAAAGAGGCAGAAAGATATTATTATTATTACATAAACTCGCTCCTCAGCTTTTCCTCTGGTGGGATTAATGATTTCTTTCATTTAGTAATTTTGTGCATGTAATCAGCAGAAGCAACCTGGTGCTTTGAGGAAGACGTTAAATGTGTTCATGTTAAAACTCTCACAAAGAGCCGACTGGTTCTGGAGTTATAAAACACTTTAAAGTTGCCTGAGGAAGAAGGAACTGTAAGAGTTGGAAGTTAAAGTGTGTTATTAAGTATAAATACTCCTGCACGATAATAATCTGACATTTATGTGGCAGTTCCATCGTATTTTACACAAACATCTTTTACACATTTTGGGCGGTTGCCAGTTCTGGACCACGTTTACTCTGACAGTAAACAAGATAAGCATCTGATTGACACGACTACAACGCTTCGACACGGAAAAGGAAAAAAAAAAAAACCCTCGCTTCTTAGCTTTGGGGATTTTTTTCTTATTGTGCAAATGAAGCAATTTTCTTTAAGTTTATATTCAAAACTTCCCCTGAAGGGCCAGAAAACTGATCTTGAGGAAATTCATTGCTGTGCTTCCTCATGTATTACATATCAGAGAGTTTTACTGTTATTAGCACATGGAAATGCCTGCAGCAGTAAACGGCACTGTGTGTGTGTGTGTGTGTGTGTGTGTGTGTGTCAGCATATTGCCTGTGTGTGCTCTGACGAAGGATTTTAGTTCATAAAATTAGAGTTTTAAGTCACTGATTTGTGTCCACTTTTGTATATATTCCTCTAAGTTCCATGTTTACGTCTCTCCTGTCCTCAACCCCGTCACTCTGCTCTAATTCCGCAGTCGTGTTTAGAGGTGTAGCGAAGTGTTCGATCTGCAGTCGAGGTTCTCGAGGTTGTGGACCAGTTTACAGTTTTACTACTGACTTTAAAAACTTTAACTCTATTTTTATTTTCTTTGACTCTGAGTCTGGATGCTCTCTGTGCTGTATAACTACTACAGAGTGTCACAAACGTCTCCACACACTGGGGAAATTAACACTTTTTAGCAAAATGTCTTCCAAAATTTTTCATACTTAATTTATATTACATATTTTTTTCTGATAGTCTTTAAGAACATCTTTGAGAAAAGAAGAAGGTATTGAAATCATTCTCATGGCTGGATCGGGAAGCTGTCACGAGGTTGCGATGGACTTTAACAGGAAACATGGCGAGCACATCACACACCACACTGTCACTGAACTTATTAACAAATTGTAAAGACTGGAAGTGTTGCAGACTGACCGAGAAGCGAACATCCACTGATGAAGACACAACCGCCGTGGTGCTGGAAAACACAGTCCCCTGCGTGTGTACGGAGACGTTTGGGACACGCTGTAGTGCAACGTGACGGAGAGGTGTGTCTTGCCGTTGTTAATGTCCTCCATGCACTGAGTGTCAGCTCGTCTGTAGGAGCGTTTAAATATCAGCTGTTCAACAATATTAATCTTCATAAAGTCCTCATTCATAACTCCACACATTTTAAATTCCCTTGAAATATGAATTTCCTCTTTTGAGTGACCAATGATTTTTAAAAATCTTGCTATCCGACAGATACAAGCCATGTTCTGTTGATTTACTCGCTTTCTAGATGTTGCATAATCATGTTTCAGCGCGCTCACTGCCCCGTTTCACTCCATAGTGGTCAAACATGGGAACTGCAACAAACAAGAGCTAACAGAGGCCCGTTGAGGCAGGAATCACGCTGCCCCATACTCTCTGGGTTGCCAGGTTGGGCTAAAAAATACTTCACAACCACCAAGATCTTGTTTTATAACAAATAATCAAATTAGCAAATAAAAATAAAAGATTAACTCAGACAGTGTGTGTATGACATACAGAACCATGTCTATTGCAGGATACAGTCTATTGTAAAGACTGAGAGATGGAAAGATGGGTTATGGAGTGGATAAAGTCCGTATATCAGAAATGCGTGTGCACCACAGTGACTTTGTTTCTCTACGCAAAGGCTGAAAGAAAAGAAAGTAAATGTGTCTCTCTTTAACAGTAACGAATATTTTGGGTTAGTTTCTGGTCTTTTATGTGGTTTTTGAAATTTTTTTGGAAATTCTGCTGAAACTTGGAAACCCTGGTTAATGATATTATCTCCTCAGTAAACACAGCTGCTGCTGTAAGGAACAGAGTTAAACAAGGCGCTTGTTTAATGAGCTGCTCGACTGTAGCTGGATGACTGGATGCTGTCGAATCAAACTGCCATAAATTACAGAGTTACTGTAAAAAAAGTTCTCTAGACAGAAGCCTGTAGCATGAGTGAGGTGTGATAGGTGTCTCAACTTCAGCTGTTTGAGGTCACGTCATCGTTAACGTCATCCTGAAACATCTAAAATCTACTGATCACGAGCCTCTGCTGACACTGGAGATCATCCTGACTGAGTCCAGCTCTGCGCTGATAAACTGTGTGATTTGTTTTGTTGTGTTAGAGAGAACATCTGTGACTTTTTCTCCTCACAGAGCTTCCAGATGTGCGTGAGATGTACGGCAAATTACTCCAGCGTTCATGGCATAGTTAATGGTTTATAGCTTTCTAAAAAGGTTCTACCTGGAACCCTTGCTGATAGAAAGCACTCTGTTGTAGGGTTCTACACAATCTGTAAGCGTTCCCCAGAGGGACAACTGAAGAACCTTTAAAGGTTCTAAATGTGTAGGAATGTGTAAAAGTGTACCGCAAAATTAAACACAATGCCCTTAACTTTCTTTTTAAACAATTATTGTTTCAATTATTCAATTATAGTTACATTTAATGTTCAGGATACAATTTAGTTCCTGTTGTCACTTACGTTATAGCAGCTATAAACACTCGTTCCCTCACCAGCCTCTCTTTATTCTCTCTCTTCAAGTTAATAAGATAAAAATAATCGCAGCTTGTTACGCATGTTACTGAGAAACTGCAAAGAAGCGTAAACTCCTCTGTCCTGAAGATGTCGGAAAACTTCAAGTTACAGCTTTACCTCTGACTGTTACAAAGCGCTGACACTGGAGACTCCTTCCATAAATGTTTTATATATATTACAGAAAATAATTTTTTTAATCTGTTTATTATCAGTGGAGCGTTCGCTGTACGAGTCCCTGTGAATGAGCTGTTACTATGGAAACGATAACGTATCAGAACGAGTGCATTAATATAAACCTGCGCTACTGTCAGAGCTGCTGTTATAGAAAACTAATCAACACCTTCTGACCAATCAGAATCCAGAACTCAGCAGCGCTACGGCGGCAAAATAAAATATTAGTGTGAAAATTATAAGTAATTTATAGTAAACAAAAAATAAATGAATGCATTTAAATAAAAATTAAATAAACAATTCAAATATAATTTAAATTATAATTAATTGTAATGATTTAAATTATAATTTTGTTTTAAATAAAAATGATAGTGCTTTTAAAAAAATAATTTTTTGTTAGTAAGACAAACACAAAATAAATAAAATAATACAAATAATACAAACTAAATACCAATACTTTATATATAAATATATTTTTAAACAAACAAACAAAAAAATTAGTTAGAAATTAGAAAAATAAGAACTTATATGCCACTTATACAGAGCCAAACACACACACACACACACACACACACACAGACACACACAGACACACACAGAGCCCTCAGGTGTGTTGACTGGAGAAGGCTGACGCACCTCATTTGTCTCTTTAACAAACTCTCGAGCGCTGAGTGACTCATGTTTAAAGTCCTGCAGCATCACCAGAGCTCAGGAGAACACACACACACACACGCACACACACACACACACACACCTTCAGATGCTGAAGACTCAGGACACACACAGGTGAGACCCTCAGAACAGCGTCACCTCTCACTGACATCATCGTCTCAGCGCTCCTCAGGTGAGTGTCGGAGTCTTTCACTGATTCTAAAGCTGTAAAGTTTTGCTGCATCATTACACATTAAACATCTGTTAGACTCTTCCATGGGAAATGTTTTTTTTAAGAAAAAGATAAACTGAAATCAGCAGGAAAAAAGTTTCTCAAAAGTTCCAGTTAAAGTTTCATAACCTGGGAAAGTGAAGCTCTGTGTTATCTGGTTCTACTCAGAACCTTGAAAGCTTCTTCCAGTGAAATGAGCTCTTTCTGCAAAACATTACACACACAAGCTGCAAAAAAAAGCTTTACACACACACTGTCTGATTCGTCTAACTCTAGATCAAAACCAAAATTTTACAATTTATGAATTCAGCTGTGTGTTATTTTTAAATCTTATTAAGACTGATGAGATAAGAAATCTTATCTTATGATATTATTGAATTAATTCATCTTTGTATTCATGAAATAATAATTTTTAGAAAATTATGGAAATGTGGGGAGAAAAGAAGGAAAGAAAAAAAGTTTAAAACATTTTTGACATAAGAATTTACTCAGAAGTGTGTTCTGATAACAATAATATTTTAATAATAGTAATAATATTTTTTAAATAATAATTTATTTTACTTTGTGTTGATATTTGTTTATTTGCTTTATGTGTTAATTTTATTGTTTTATTTTATATTGGTTTTGTTATTTTATTGTTTGTACAATTTTATTTGATATGCAGCATTTTGGTTAGTGTGACTTCTTAATAATAATAATAATAATAATAATAATAATAATAATAATTTATTAAAGAATTTCTAGCATTAGACATGTTTAATTTTTATTTATTTTATTTTATTTATTTATTGTATTCGATATGTATTTATTCTAAGTTCAGCAAGCTGCTGAAGAACGTTGTGGTTTTTGTGTTTTAGCTATTCTTTGATGATTCTGGTTTATTTTTGTCATTTTTTTGTTACCTTTGTTGAAACGTTATGTTAATATAATTTGTTATCATCTGGTTATTCAGGTTGTGAAAATTTACAACAACACAAGTGTCACAGAGTATCTATAAAACGGATCAAATTTCTGTTTCAGGTTTCGTGTTTGTGTTTGTTCAGTCCTTAACGTCGTCCAGCAGGAATAAACTTTAAACTTCTTCCAGGACGATCCACACCCGAGTAAGTGCCAGATTTTAATCTGTTGAGGCAGCAGGACTGAACAGAGATAAGAACATCAGAAGGAAAAAAAATATATATGTATAAAAAACATCTCACACACACACACACACACACACACACAGACAGAAAACAGACAGAAAAAAAACTTTTACTTCCTCATCAGGCAGCAAAATAACTCGCAGAGCCGAGAAAACTCTGAACACCTGACAGCACCTGCACTCGCTCCGGGCTTTGCTTTGGGTGAAGAAAAAAAAGAGAGAGAAAAAAAAGAAAAAGGTGACGGAGGCTCTGTGATAGTTTAGTGATTTATAAGTGTGTGTAAGATCATTTGTCTGCAATTATAACCTAGACACTTCACCTGAACTCACACACACACACACTAAATCTTTCAACTCAGATTATCCTGTGTGTGTGTGTGTGTGTGTGTGTGTGTGTGTGTGTGTGTGGGCATGTTTTTATATCTTTGTGGGGATCAAATGCTTATAAAAGGACAGGAATATCTGACAGTTTTGACCTTGTGGGGACATTTGACTGGTAATTAGCTGCAGTAATAATGACACCAGTGGAAGGTCCTCACAAGGATAGTAAGACAAACGTGTGTGTGTGTGTGTGTGTGTGTGTGTGTTCCCACATTAACACAGTGATGAACATTAACGTCTCCACGCTGCCTCGTTAAACAGTCACACCTTCCACTACAAACACTTTCAAACCCTCACTTTGAAAACTTTTTTATTTTCCTCTCCGTCTCTACGTCAGTACGTTTCTGATTATTTATTCTGAGTGTCAGATTAATAAAAGAGTCTCAAAGCTTCTTCATCCGACAGCAAACACTGTAAAAGTGTCCAAGATTTTTAATAAAAACCCTCACATGTAAGACGAGTGTTTACATTCACAGCCGCTGAGCTTTAACGGACCTGTGTTTTAAAAGGAAAAGAAAAGTTTTACTCTATTTTACCTTTAAATTTATTAATTTATAATAATGGAGTTGTTTATTTACAGCGACACTGCAGCTGTACACTGTAGAGTAATACTTTTATAACAATATCTCAGTAAATGTTTTGTCTCTTGATGGAGATATTCTTAGAAATATTTTTTTGTACTGATTTAAAAAAAAATTCTTCATGCATTTAATTAAATTTGCAAAAATCTAATTGTTTATTTCACTGTGAAGATGCTAAGAATATAATAATCTCTCAATAACTGATAATCTATCAATTATTCATATTTTGAGAAATTCCTCCACAAGATCGTCTAATTAGGGACAGGAGTGAACATGTAAAGTTTTTTGAAACACACACACACACACACACACACACACACACACACACACAATGTGGTTGAACGTGTTTCTGCTCTAGTTAGTGTGGTTTAAAAGATGTGGTTTGTAAAGGAAATTGACGTTTAAATCATAAAGACACATAAACTGACAGATAATCAGGACACGAGATTTTCACTGTGAAGTGGGCGGAGCTTAAAGCCTTCTTTAAAGTTACAAAAGCAACAGCGGTAAAATAAATTCAACTGGAAAAGAAAAAAGCAAAAGCTTCAGAGGTTCTCGTTAAGGTTCTTAACTTCCTCAAGAGGTTCTACACTGAACCTTTTCTGAAAGTGGAACTGTTCTACACAGAACCGTTAAGCGTTCTCTCATAGAAACAAAACAAAAAACTTTTTTTTTTCAAAAATTACATGTAAATTCTGCATGTTGTTAAAAAACATTTAGGATTTTAAGCTTAACTGCACTCGTTCGTCTGATTCTAGATTAGATTTTAGCCCAAATTTCACAATTTATCACTCATGTAAAAAAGACTTTGATGGCATTTTGGCTGTGTGTGTGTTATTTACATTATTTCTGTTATTTACTATTCTTAGATCCTAACGAGACTCTAAACAATGCTTATATAAGATATAAAATTAGCATAAACTGTAAGATGAATAGATTTTGTTACGACACATCAAGATCTCAGATGTTAAAAAAAATTAGATCTAGATTTTTTTTTCTTATAAATTAAAAAGCCTTTTTAAAGTCTGAGTTTTGTGTTTATTTTAGAAATAAAATCAGTTTGTGCTCGTTGTGTTTATTTAATCATTCTGTGGGTTTCCCTGTCAGAAAGGGCTCTGAGTAAAAAGTAGCCTGATTTAATCCAGTATAAATAAGCACATGTGTTAGTGTGCAGCTTTTTTCAGTCCTGCTGTCTGCACAGCTTTAAGACCAGTTTTTCCAAACCACAGGTTTAAAGACGACATGTTACCAAATATAACTAAAAAAAACAATAATAGTAATAATTCCTGCACAAACGCAGGCTTTTGTTCACACGCCAGTCTTCCACAGTCACAGCGTTTCTGGCGAATCCAGGTGAAACCTCGTCTTCTGTTTTAGCCCCGAGGTGACAGACGCCATGATATATGACATGAGACTAAATCCCTCCCAAATTCCGCTCTTTGTTTGGACGATGGCTTTCCAGTAAAGCGCAAAAAGTCATTCATGAGCAAAAATTACTCCAACGTTTTTATTCTTCTTGTTTTTACAGTTTTTTTTAAAACAGTTTACATTTTTTTTGTTTTTCAAATCGCTCAAAAGCCTTTATTTGTTTTATTATAATTACTGCAACTATACTTATTCCAACAGTAACTAATCTGTTCACACAGCTGAGGCCAAACGTTTACACAGCCCTAATGCTAAAGACATTCAAACTCAATTCTTCACAACTCCACACATCTCATGGCATCTACTGTATTTACATAAGATTTCATTTCTAAATAAAAGCTAAGAGACAGATACGTTTCAGCTTTTATCTTCTATACCAGGTTTTCAGTGGGTCAAAAGTTTACATGAACTTTGTCAGTATTTGCTGTTGATGCCTTTTAATCACTTGAACTTGAATCAAATTCTTGTTGTAGCTTTCCACAAGTTTCTCACAATAGTTTGCTGGAATGTTCTCCAGTTTCTCCTACAGAACTGCCTCCTCTCTCAGACGCACTTTTTCACTTCAGTCCACAAAGACCCAGTTACGACCAAGTTTTAACTTTCTGATTGATGTCTTGAGGTGTTGCTTCAGTATTTCTCCTATTTTCTGAAGTGCACCAGTCCCTTTTCCAGTGATACACCCTCACAACATGATGCTGCCGCCACCGTGCTTCACAGTTAGGAGGAAGAAGAAGAAGAAGAAGAAGAAGAAGGCTTTATTTGTCACATATATCACTGTATGATGTTCTTCAGATTAAAAGCTTCACCCTTGTTCCTCCATACATAGCGCTGATCAAACTGTTCAATTTTGGTTTCATCTGATCAGAGATCTCTCCTCGAAAAGTCTGCTGATCACCTGCACACTTCAGTCTGGCTTTTTTTTATGTCGGTCTTGGAGTAGCGGCTTCTTCCTTGAATGACAGCCTCTCAGTCCGTGGTGATGTAGAATTCTCTTTATGGTGGGTGGACATACTTTGGTGCCTGATGCCTGCAACTCCTTCACCAGTTCCTCTGGTGTTATCTTGGGGTTCAGTCGAACCTTTCAGCTTCAAACCTTTCAGAGTTCATTTGTGCCTCTTTCCTGAACGATGCAGTGTCTGTGTGCTCCCAAGAGTTTTATATTTACATACAGATGTTTGTACAGATGCTTGTGGTAGCTTCAGTTGTTTGTAAGGTCTTGGCTCAGTTGCTTGGATGTTCCCAGGGTGTCAGTGGCAGAAGAATTTACAGCTCTGAATGAGCTCTTTATGACAACTGGACAATCAGAAGCTTGGCCCTCAGGAAGTGGACTCTTGGACATAGACAAGTCCTTGCGATAATTTCTGTTTAACGAGACAGTCAGCTTGGTGTATGTAAACTGACCCACTGGAATTCTGATGTAGTGAATTAAAGCTGAAATAAATCTGTCTCTAATCGACTGCTTTAAAACGACCTCTGATGTGAATGAAGTCGACGCTGTAACTGAAATAACACAGGAAATGTACATTAATATGAAATGTATGGAGTTTTGAAAAGCTGAGATTGAATATCTGGGTGTATGTAAACATTTAGCCTCAACAGTAAACAGTATACCGTCAAGTGCAAAAGTTTGCGCTCCCTTAATCACTAAATAATGAAGTCAAAGAAATGTCATTTATAGCACAAAGACATACAGTATAATGCCTTCTTTCATTATCACTTATAACAAAAACTGTCAAATAGTGAAAATCGCACTGGTTCAATAGTTTAGATTTAACGTAGAACACAAAGTTTCCAAAGAAACAGGATGTCTTGAACCGAAGTTCTTCATCAGCTGTGCAAACAAAGTGCTGTAGGACGTCAAACCAGGAGCTACAGTGCAAATATAATAATGTGTTAACATTTTTTTCTTTATATTTTGGCTTATTGCCTTTGTTCACACTCCCACATTTGGAGTGTGAACAAAGGCAATTCCTTTTATTTGTTGATCGTCTGTAAAATACAGGTACGTTGTTGTTGTGTATATTTTCGCTGTTCTCTTTCAAGCCCTTTCCTGCCGCCATATTCAATTATATTCCTCTAAGATTTTTTTATTTATTAAAATACCCTTAGATATGAAAATGATGCTAAAATTCTGTAAAATGTAAAACATCAGCGAACACTGACTGACCAGAGATGTTCATGGATGTCGAATTCTCTGATTAAAAGAAAAAAGTTATTTTTCCGTTTTAAGTTTCTGGTTCCACCTTAATCTGGTTCTCAAATAGATACCATTTCTTGTACATGATCACAAAAAGACATATTAATATCTTCCTGATTTTAGGAAAGAAGACAATCATGTCTTCCAGCAGGCCTCACATGTACGTCGACGTCCCAGCGTTCCCACACAGCCACGTCATGCCGTACTCTGCTGAGGAACATTCCAAGACCTTCTACGGTTTTCCGAGCGTGCCGGAGTACCTGTCCCGCTTTGACATGCTGCTGTCCGACGACACGGCGTGGATCATGAGGAAGACCGACACGTTCACGTCCATCGACAGGGAAGAGGAGCTGTTTCAGTGTAAGGAGGCGGGGCAGGACTCGGTGATTGACAGCACGGCGGGACACCGAGGTCTGTGTGCGGGTCTGAGCGTACAGACGGACGTGGAGGACAGGTGTCTGGAGCAGGTACAGAGTTTAGTACTGGATGAGGTGCTGAAGGACATCGAGACGGCGTGCAAACTTCTCAACATCACTCCAGGTGAGAGAGATCGATGTATGCGTACATAAATAAAAGGTTTTAATGCAATTATTCTGAGGCTGAAGCAGGAAAGAGCTTCATTCCTGTAAATATTATTTTTATAAATATGTACTGAGGTTTCGTACATCTTCATGAAACATCTTATATATGTGTACTGTAGAGTTTTTGCTTTTGATCTTCTTCTAGTTCTACTCCTAAATTCTGTGCATTTTGACTTAATAACTAAAGACATTGGACTTTTATAAAATTAATAACCATATTTAAAACATCGAAATCTAATCCAGTTCAGAATTTCACTTTTAGTAAGACTTTCCTGTGCTGGGAAACTTTATAAAGCATCACGACTGTTACAAAGCGCTGACACTGGAGACTCCTTCCATAACGTCTCCTATCTGAAAACTTCACCACATTAATGATTATAGGTTTTTTCTTTGTTAAGCAACAGTTTTTTAAAATTCATTTATTATTAGTCTTAGTTGATGTGGAGAATGAGCCGTTACTATAGAAACGATAAAGCATTAGAATAAGCGCATTAATATAAACCTGTGATTAATGTTACAGAAGGAGCTACTGTCTGAGCCGTGCTGTTATACAGAAACAATGCACAGCTTCTGACCAATCAGATTCGAGAATTTAACCACGATCATGATATACAAGAATTATCCATGTTCCTAAAACAGAAAAACAAGTGAGAGTCTAAATCAGGAAGTAGTGGGATGATCATAGCCTCAGATTAATAAAGGACTGAACTCTGAACAGGTGTGTACTTTAGGGAACAGACCAATCACAGGGCACGGGGGCGGAGACAAGACTAGAATCAAAACAACAGCACATGACAGAGTTTATTATCTTTTTTTTTTAATTCACGTCTCCAGATCCTGCAGAATGGAGCTCGGGACACGTGCAGAAGTGGTTGTTGTGGACGGAGCACCTGTACCGACTCCCGCAGGTGGGAAAAGCCTTCCAGCACCTGAGCGGCAGCGACCTGTGTGTGATGAGTGAAGACGACTTCAGGCAGCGCTGCTCGCCGTGTGGAGACGTGCTGTTCGCCCACCTCGACATCTGGAAGTCCGGTAAAAACATTTCACTCTCACGTTGATCCTTTACACCATGCTGCTGTTGAATTCTGGATTCTGATTGGTCAGAAGGTGTTGATTAATATTCTATAAAGTAGTGCAGGTGCGAATCACAGCTTTATATTAATGTGCTCAGTAATTAACGTTAATTTTTATATAATGAGTCATTTTTATGAATGTGAATCTGATTCATCAAGCATTTGAGAATCCTGTGCTCTTTATTTCAGCCGCCTGGATGAAGGACAGATGTTCTCCTCAAACCAGCAGTTTTATTGGTAAATACTCTTTTTAAAATTTTTTTAATTCTTTTTTTAATTTCTTCTTCATTTTTTAAAATTATTATTAATGATATATGAGTCAGGTTTGTCACTGGTGTAGTCTTTAATCTGTGTCACACCAATGAAAATAATGATCTAATCTGGATTATAGTTTATCTTTTAATCCAGTTGCACAAACCTTTAAGTGCCATTTCAGATTAGATTAG
This sequence comes from Pangasianodon gigas, assembly GCA_022758105.1. NCBI lineage: Eukaryota > Metazoa > Chordata > Actinopteri > Siluriformes > Pangasiidae > Pangasianodon > Pangasianodon gigas. The sequence continues at coordinate 364,477 of CM040469.1, read as the reverse complement.
ATTAGATTAGATTAGATTCAACTTTATTGTCATTGTGCAGAGTACAGAGCCAGTGAAATGCATAAAGATCATTTAATCCTGTTTTTAAGTTTACAGTAAATTCAGATTAACTTTAGTCCTGTTTCTTTATTATATTAAACTCAGGCAGGAGTTCAGTTTATATTAGAATAATATAATAAATAAATTGCTAAAATGCCAGTATTCATTTTAATAATAATAATAATAATAATAATAATAATAATTGGTGTTGAGTGTCTATGTTTCCTTGATTAGTGCTAAACTCTGCTGTTGGAGCGAGACAGCGTGTTCTCCTGATTACACAGCGATATACGGTTCTAAGTTCTATGTTGTGTGGTTCTGTGTCGGTCCAGGAGGAGATGAGCTGTGTGCTGAAGCGGACTCGTCCTGCAGCGGGCAGCCCATCCACCTGTGGCAGTTCCTCCGAGAGCTGCTCCTCAAACCACACAACTACGGACGCTCCATCCGCTGGCTCAACAAGGAGAAAGGTGAGAACCATCTCACAACATCTACATCTCCTTCACCTTCATCTTCATCTCTACACACTCCATCTAGAACCCTTTCTGTAAGCTAAGAACCCTTAAAGAACCCTTTGCTCCGACTCTATACAGGAGTGTGATAATAGAGAACTATTATAAAGAATCATTAAGTCTTTCTGAAGCCCATATTCCATCCAAATGAATGAGTTTAACGCAAACTAAAGCTGTGATTGTATTTGCATTCATAGCAGTGTTATAAAGCATCACGTATGTCTCCTACAACGTTCTCAAAGTGTCATGGAAATGTTAGAAAAACAAAACTAATAACTTGCAAGATAAAGATAAAACATTGCAGTGTTTTAGGTACTGCATGTCACATAAGTCACCTCATTAGAATTCTCCATCACTGCTTTATAAAAGATTAATGCATAGTTTATAACTGTGTTATAAATCCCCTATGCAGATGTCCTTCAGATAACATGTCAAATAAGTCAAATCACATGATCTTAAAGCAAATAAACACAATTAAACAGACTAAATTTTACATAAAAATGTTTAAAACACACTGCGCTCTGGCCTTGTGGAAACGACATGTGTGGATTCCAACTCAGAAAAGTCCCAGCTCTTAAGGAAGTCTGACTTTCCGAGTGGGAATTCTGCCAAAGCCATTAAAGTGAACTTTTCTACTCGGAGGTCATAATGAGCGCAGCAACCATCTCCTCTCTACAGACAGCGGAGCCGCATCACTGTGATCTTAATTTTCCTTACAGATAAAGAGATGAATGACTCCATGAATGACCTCAAATTAACACTTTTCTTCTCTCACATGCAGGAATTTTTAAAATCGAGGACTCGGCCCACGTGGCTAAACTGTGGGGGATCAGGAAAAACCGTCCCGCGATGAACTACGATAAACTGAGCCGCTCCATTCGGCAGTACTACAAGAAGGGCATCATTAAGAAGCCGGACGTGTCTCAGAGACTCGTTTATCAGTTCGTCCATCCGGTCTGAGGACATCAGCAGGGAAACATTTCACCCTGGGACATACAGAGCACTGTAACTCCATGGATTTAGACTTTCCTTTGCTTCACATTTCAGTGACTCTTTTGAGAGGAAATAAAACTGAAGACGAGGACGAGACGTCAGAAACATTTCTAAACTTAACGACTGAATCTGTGACGGCGTTTAGCCTTCTGCAAATCCTGCCTTGGTTTAAAGAGAGTACGTTTCATGGATCGTTGTTTGTGTTAATCATGAGGACGTTATCGCCATTTCATTCTGTATGTGTGTGTGTGTGTGTGTGGATGTGTGTGTGTGTGTGTGAGACAGGGTGGTGTGATGAAGCGGAGTTAGTATTATCACCCTGAAGTTGATTATTTTCCTCTAACAGCACGTCCCCAAGTGTTTTATTCCTCTTACACCACAGCAACTTAACATCAATTTTTTATTTATTGAAGAGCAACACGTCATACTTTTTATCCATTTATAGTTACACTTAATGTTGTGCAGGTTAGTTCCTGTTGTCACTTACGTTATAGCAGCTATAAACAGTCGTTCCCTCACCAGCCTCTCTTTATTCTCTCTCTTCAAGTTAATAAGACAAAAAAACAGCTTGAGAAACCACAAAGAAGCGTAAACTCCTCTGTGTCAGAAAACACACATTTTCTTTTATATCTGTTTATCAGTGGAGCGTCCGCTGTGAACGAGCTGTTACTATAGAAACGACAACGTATTAGAATGAGAGCATTAATATTAATATAAACCTGCGCTACTGTCAGAGCTGCTGTTATAGAAAACTAATCAACACCTTCTGACCAATCAGAATCCAGAATTCAGCAGCGCTGTGGTGTAACAGATTTGTTATATCATCGTGGGCGTGGCTTTGTTATGAGAGAACCCGTGGGCTCTGCGTGTGTTCTGCGTGGTGTGTTTATTCAGCGCTGACGGTTCTGCACTTGCCTGTTTGCTCTCGAGGATTCGTGGAAAGAGTTGTTAAAAACCCACACGGATGTTTAGTGACATGCAAAGCGCCCGAGCCTTCCAGCGTTTCCTTCCTCGCTGTTATTCACGCGTGTGTGAATGCACGCAGCGTTACACCACTTTTCTGTTAAAAATTAATGAAGACATTTCTAACATTTCGTGACTGTGATTGTAATAAACACTACTGTGTTTGTGTTTGTGTCAAATTCACTGTGAAGAGTTTTAACCTTTTAGATTGTATTTAAAACTTTTTCTCTTAAACACTCACACACTTCATAACTGATGATCAGAACCGACGTCTAAAACGTTTCAGCTTAATAATTAAACATGAACACGAACAGGATCCCACACTGAACAGTGAAACCATGTGAAGGGTTTTAGCTCCTTTTCATAACAAACTCCACGATGAAGAGCTTCATTACTGCATTAATAACCAGCATGTTTTATAAACGTTTGTATTATTAAAGCATCGTAATAAAGACATCATCCTGTAAATGTTTTACTGCATCAGTGCACTTTTACAAACGAGGTTCTGCGGTTGTTTTTGAGACTCACATGAAGTGAATTCCTATAAATCTCACACGATACTGTCGGAAATTCTCAACAATAACATCAATAACAATCTGAACGTGTGAAATCTGTATGAAACTCGCTGCATTGTTCTGTGGACAGAAAAGTGTAATGTACAGCATATTGTACAGAAAAACAAGCTGAAATCAGGGCGTGATAAATATGTGTTAAATATCTTAAATCTAGTTACATTTTTCAGTAATAATTTAATTTAAAGTTCAATAATAAAGTAATTATCATCATCTCATTATAGTTCACCAATTAGAGATGAAGGATTAATTAAGGATCGAGTCTAAAATATGTTTTATACAATAAATTAAGAGTGAAAAATTTATTATAATATTTCAGTAAAATTAAATATTAAGTATATTAAAAAATATTTTAATAATGCCTAATAATACATTAACACAGTGTCAGATTATTTACCTGCATTTTACTTGATTATAAATAATTTCTCACTGAACCTTAAATATAAAATTTCTCATTATGATTTAAAAAATTATGATGTAAAAAAAATCTAAGTTTAAAGAAAACCCTTGAAATAAACACAATAGAATGAGATAAACAACACAATGTCTGGAAATATGTTTAATAATCTTTTTTCTATTTCTATTTATGTTATATATCTCAATAATCTGATAATGAGTAATTTCTCTTTTCTTTTGTTCTCCACTTTTTTTTTCTGATATAACAATAACAGTAATAATAATGCACTATGAACTTCTGTAGAAATGAGTTGCAATGCATCATGGGATTGCAGCCAAATAGCAACTGTAGCTTTAATGAGAATCTGATTCTCAAATGTTCAGCTTTTTACCAAATCCACCTTATTACTGAAAATATGGAATTAGCTAATCTGAATAAACGAGAATAAACGAGAATAAACGAGAGCACACTGTTTGTTTTCTCAAGCTTATTTTTTTTTCCATTCAAACTAATATTGCAATATCGACATCAGCACAACGACTTCAATCAGGTTTTTCAGTGCTAATTCACCTTCATCCTCATCTTCATCCTCATCCTCATCTCCGTTTACACGTTTCACACGTTTCATCTTGATGCATATTTAAATGAACTTCATGGCATATTAACATGAACAGGCACTACACCAGTGAGGAGAATCAAAATACAGCACTAATTATTATCATGAGCATCACGTCCGTCCTGTAGACTGCACCAAGCGCCGTCTCGCTTCGTCTGCATGAAGAGCAAATCAACATTACAAACAAAAATATAGACATTTTGACACCGTTTCGTTTAGATTTCGTCTCTACGCCACACATTCGTACAGTGAATACGCGAGAATATCATCTTTAAATTACATCATCATATACAAATAGGACGTGTTTATACAGGAGTATGGTACAGAGACGTTTCCATCGCAGTCCAAATGAAAATTAACACAATGATGGTTGCTATAGTGTAGCGTAACCTTATTAAGGATTTTTTTTTCTTAAATCTTTGTTATTTTTGCTGTTTTAACGTTTTACACGTATATGACGACTACAATATTGTTCTGGTGTGTTTCAAACACTTGCATTTTTTTTCTTCACTTTTTGTCTACATATTAACACAATTCATACACTGGATATAATAAAGATGTTCTCCTTTAAACATTTTCCCCAACACATCAACGTGTGTGTGTGTGTGTGTGTGTGTGTGTGTGTGTGTGTGTGTGTGTGTACATTAAGAGTCATTTTTGTCAGGCTGGACAGTTTATATTAATACAAACCGTGTAAAAGCTGGTGTTCCTCTTCTTTATCTATAATTACTTTTCAGGATTTACTTTTGTGTTTTTTTTAATTAATTAATTAATTTATTTAAATTTTATCGTATTTATTCTTACACATAGTTACGCTCTTCACTTAGTATTTTTTCCTGAAACTGGGTATGTTATCGCTGTGTTCATGATGACTGGGAATTCTGGATTTTTTTCCAGAATGTTCCGAGTGTTCGCACGACTTCAGCTGTTTAAATGGGAGTTAAAAATCTCTCAGTTCCTAAAAACACTCAAGAAGACCTGGGTTAAGGTTAGTTGCTGTTTTTTTTTTTTTAATTAACATCAGGTGTAAGACGTAGTCTTCCATAATTCACTAATTTATTAATAGCTTTGAAAAACAAACATGTAAACATTTAATTTTAAAAAATGTTGGCCAAAATTTGACTTTGTTTAATTAATCTATTCTTTTTTTCATCTATATATATGAAGATATAACTACTCTGACTCTTCATTCATAACACATTAATAAGCATTTTACTAATGTTTTATAAATGTTTTTATGAAGCAGCACCTGTTCTTGTCTTTTTTTTTTTAATTGATCTAAAGCATATCTAACACACATCAGAAATTTAAAAAAATCACTATTTCTTGAGATTTGGATTTTAATCTCGGACAAAAATCTGGAGCTTTTGAGAAACGTGATCATTTTTCTTGAAGAATTGTGGAAGTTGTATTTAATTATGAGGTTCGTTATTTGCTGCTTTACAGCTGAGTCAGTAATATTTTTTGCACATGTGCAGTTATAAGAATATTTATATTTTTACTACATATTACAGGTTTAAATCTGTATAAATCTATATATTTTACTGTTATTATTTGTAAGGTCTTGAGTAAGACAATTCTAAAATTCTTTATCTCATCGTATCGTATCGTATCGTATCCCAGGTTCCACTTCTCAGTCATGAACGCAGCATATTTCTCCTCTTCTCACGTTGCAGTTATATTTCTATATTTCACGAGCTGATCTTCTGATATAATCCTCTCTGATATAAAACTTCAGCTGTTTTAGCGTAGCTGTTCACATTAGTGTTATAAACACATCTGACTCAGATATTCCGCATTAAGCAGCAGGGCTTTACAGGAAGAATAAATATATTTATAGTAGCTGCGTGATGGCTGATGGATGATGCACATGGATAACTGTATGTGAAAAATTCATGTCATTATGAGAAAAATAAGATAAGGTGTTAACTGAATTGATGCAACACATTAAACTCAGGCTTTTACATGCAAATTCCCTCACAGTCCTGCGAGAGAACGCTGAGTAAATAAACCGTCTGTGAAACCGCAACAACGAGATCCCGATGGTGATAAACGCGATAACGTGATTGCAGAACAACGAACAGGAGCGAACGAAAGATCATTTCACGTCTCAGGTTTCTCCACTTCCTGGGTCTGAGGACTGAGAGCTGACTGTCTCAACACTGCCCCCGTCAGCCTGTGGCCACTCTGAGAACTGCACCCAAGAACACTAATAATAATAATAATAATAATAATAATAATAATAATAATAATGATGATGATGATGTCATGAGTGGAGGATCTTGTTGTATGCTTGGCTGTGTGTTTGGCAGAAAACAGGAATAAAGGCCTGTACATGCTGTGTGTGTGTGTGTGTGTGTTTATTCCTGTTTTCTCAACATGACTGCAAGAACATGGACATGTACATATGACACACACACACACACACAAAAACACACAAACACACACACACACACACACACACACACATGGTGACGTTGCTACATAAAGATTTTCCTCAAAATGTATTGATTTTATGGACATGAAGCAGCGAACCGCACAGTTTTCATATCAAACACACTTCAATATGTTTCCCTGAACTTGCATATGGTTTTGTGTGTGTGTGTGTGTGTGTGTGCGTGTGTATGTGTGTGTGTGTGTGTGTGTGTGTGTGTGTGATATTGATATACATTATAGCAGTAAATGCTTCTGGATATAACGTATATGCTCTTCCCTCCCTCACACACCGCAGGCTTATATACTGTGTGAATAAATGTTTATAAGCTTTACTAAGACGTTATTTTGTTTGTTTTTAGACGAGACTGCTTAGCGCATTTTGTTGGGGAAGTGTGTGCGTCGCTCTGAAGTCTCTGGCTCTGCACTGGGCCGTTATAACGCAGCGTTACGTCTTCCTCCGTCATTAGATTTCCTCCACGTAGTTGGCGGGGTACAACCCCGTCCGTCCGTTATCCAGACGTCCCCTACACCAGCCCTGATCGTCCTCCTCCTCGATCTTCGTCAGTTCGTCTCCTGGGGACACCACACAATGAAACCTGTCTTTAACTGCTCCATGTTCATAAGCCTACATAAACCCTGCATAAGCCCTATATGACAACTGACATAAACCGACAGCTTCACTCCAACAGGTGTCATAAGAACAAAATAATAACTGGCATTGTAGCTCAGTATTGACATCCGTTTGGTGACATACACCTGATGTAAACCTTCATAAACAGTTATAAAGTCTTTAGCTGTTATGTCACTTGACATTTTGACATCAAGTGACATAAATAAAGTTATGACACATACAATACAGAAACATTATAAAAACTGACTTTGTAACTCAGTGTAATTTTGGTGACACAAACCTGACATAAAAAGTTATAAGTGCTTCAGCATGTTCGTAAGGCTACATAAAGCCTACATAAGCCCTTTGTCACAAATGACATACACCAATATAAACATGTAGAACAACTGACTTTGCAGCTCAGTGTATTTTTGGTGATCTAAACCTGACATAAAGACACCAAGTCTCTGTAAGGCCTATTTGACAACTGACATAAACCAACATAAACATTTATAAAGTCTCAAAGATTATTTCTGTCAATTTCGATGTCTAGTGACATAGATAAGGTTATGACACTTATATAAGAACATTATAACAACAGACTTTGTAGCTCAGTGTACTTTTGGTGTTATAAACCTGACATAAACCTACACAGTTATAAATTCCTTGGCATGTTCATAAGGCTACATAAAAGCTACATAAGGTCTATGTGACAACTGACATAAACCTACATAAACATACATTAAGCCTAATTCCAAAGGGTGTCAAAGCCAGCTTCTTCATTTTTGGCAACACAAACCTGGCACAAAAAGTTATAAAGTCTTCAGCATGTTCGTAAGGCTACACAAAGCCTACATATGTAACAACTGACATAAACCAACATTTAAACCTACATAAAGAGTTATAAAGTCTTCAGCATGTTCGTAAGGCTACACAAAGCCTACATATGTAACAACTGACATAAACCAACATTTAAACCTACATAAAGAGTTATAAAGGCTTCAGCTGTCATATCATTTGACATTTTGATGTTAATTGAAGGTTAACATTTTGAAGCTTATGACACTGACCTCGTAACAGTGACATAAACGTGACATAAGCCTACATAAACAGTTATAAAGTCTTTCGCATGTTCTTAAGGCGACATAAAGCCTAGTTATTCTCCATGTGACAACTGACATAAAAAAACATAAACATTCATAAAGCCTTATTCCAACAGGTGTCTGAGGACGGATCAAACCATCTGCTGCCTGAGGGGCTAACCACAACAATCTCAGCTTCCTGTGGAGTCTGTGGTCAATGTGTATCAGACAACCCTTCATTACACCACCACCACCACCATCATCATCATCATCATCATCATCATCACCTCCTCCTCCTCCTCCTCCTCAGGCTGAGATCTGAACACTTGTAGCTCAGAATAGCTGCTCAGGGGAACTCAGGGTTGCCAGGTTTACAATTATCCTGTGGAATTGGGCTGCTTTTGATTTTTTAAAATCTTTTTGGACGTGATAAAATCTAATACATCTCACACATATTATGATTTCATCACCTCGATTTCGAATCTCGTGGCTTCATCAAGTTGCGCTCGAGTAACTCTCAGAGCTCGATATAAAATATAAAATGTAAAATAACAGGCTGCGCTGGATCAAGTGCTATTCTCTGTGCTGCTGAATAATGAGTGTGGAAGCCATTTTGTTAAATTAAACCAGTGATTAATGAGATCATTACAGCTAGCACTATTCATGCAGTGATATATTAGTGATATACGAGACTCCTGTTAGATTTATTTCAACACTCGCCATCTTCTCACTCAGATATCATCATATAAGTCTTTTATTTTTTATTTTTAAATTGGTTCTTGCTTTTATGTTTCATTTTATTACATTCAACAGGGAAAAGAACATAATTTCCTTCTTCATTCTGCATTCTCTATCCCTCATTTTATTTTTTTCAGGTTTAACGGTGAGTGTTTGTGTTTAAAGTCATTAGTGCACACGCTGTTGAAAATCTCCGTCTCGGACGCTTCTACTCGAGAAAAATCTGGCAACCTCGGAGGCGTGAACGACATGCAGGTGATTTTAATAATCTGAATGTGGAGCTCAGAAAATCCACCTAAGCAGCTGCGTAACCCGACTCTGAATACCAGCAACTTTCCTCACGTAAACACTGACGGAACTTTCGGACTCTGACGTTTGAAAAGATTAGATTTAGAGTTTTATATCTAGACTAGTTTTACTGATCACATGATGTATTGATCATACAGATGATTAGCATTAGCGATACCTGCTTTGAAGCTGAGCTCGTCTTGTTCCTGTCCTTCGTAATCGTACAGTGCTCGCACTCTCACTCCTCCTCTGCCAGAGTCGTCCTCGAACGAGTTCCCGCCGCCGTTAGTCTCGTTTCCTGAATAACCAGCCGGCTGTTCATCATCAGACCATTCCGTAGAGTACGCCTGGTTCTTATCGTAGCTGCTCACGCTGGGACAAAACAACAACATTGGTGATGTTAAACTTGGGACAGATGCGGTGAAGTTTCCTGAAAAATGATAAAATTGTCAGAAATGTGAGGTGGAGCTGTGCACAGCTGTACTGAATGACAATGTGCTTGTACAGGTAAAAGATTTCTGTAAGGAGGAATGTGTTTATTTAACATTTATGGAAGGAGTCTCCAGTGTAACAGTCAGAGGTAGAGCTGTAAGTTTTCTGACATCTTCAGGACGGATGGATGGATGGATGGATGGATGGTCGTGGTGTAGGAGCGTGGGCGTGTCCTGACCTGCCGCGGTCTCCCGGCTGTCCTCCGTGCTCTGTACTGGGCGTGGCAGGAGCAGCTCCGTCCGGCTTCTTCTTCTCCCGCTTGGCCACGGCGTTGGTGGCGTCCGGATTGTACTCCTGAGACGAGACAGGATTCACAAACACACGGCATCATGCAGAGGCACTGAGGATATTATTTATTTGGTGAAATAAAAAGCTGCGTGTCAGTGTTGCACAGCGACTGAAACGCAACGCCTCTCACGCTGTCGGCTGTTTTTAACTTCCCTGAAAGTTAATGTGCGATTGTTGATATATTTTTATTTTAACCACAGCGACTGTATTTCACCGTCTGTCAGAGTCTCAGATAATTTTTCATTTAGACTTGCTTAGTATGTTATTGAATTTCAGTTTGTGTGATTAAAAATAAATGTATGCCGTGATTCATTATTATTACATCAGCGCCCCCTAGTGAATATATATTCAACTGCAATAACAAACACACCTAAACTGATGGGTAATTATGAAATATAAATAATATTATTTTTAAGTGTGGATTTGTGAGCGAGTATTCGTGTATTCATCCAGAAACAGCAATGAATATCTTAATTCTTCCCTTTCTGTCTTTACTCGATACAGTTATGACCTTTAAACGATAACAAGACACTAAACCTAAAAATTATTAGCATATAAAGTTTTTATAAAACAAATTGAATGGAATTTTTTCACAAGCAAACAGCAGGAACATTGAAATATACTCAATATAATCACAAATCTAAATCAATGTAGTCATGACTGACGTTTATCAAACACGTCTGTTCTTAAATATAATACTACAAAATTAGGAAAGTATGTGATTAAGGCTCAAAGATAACAAATAAATATTCTATAACAGATAAGGATTATAATACCCATAATGCCTTGCTGGTGTTTGTTTACCTCAAACTGGGGCCAGTTCATGTGCATGCCGGGGCCGTGGTTGTTGCTGAACCACTTCAGATCCTCCTGCGAGTTGACGGCGAGGATGCTGCGTTCCAGCTCACGGTAAACTGTCGCGTAGCTGCAAAACATAAAGACCACGAGCTCTTACATAAGAATTAAACAAGAATTTTCTGGAATAAAGTGTAAAATTCTAACTAAAATTATTTTCCTCACTAATAACATCAGGATTATTTATCACAGCTCTTCAGCCAGGTAATCACATACAGAGGGAAATTATAATATATATATTTACAAATCTTTAATTACATCAATATATCCTTCAATAAACACATAAATCAGTTAATAAATACTTCAACATTTATTTAATTATTTAAAAAAAAAACATTTAATAAATACTTGAGCATTTATTTAATTCTTTTTAAAAAAAACTTTAAAGATTTGTTGTGATTTAAGGATTTAATTATCTACTTAATGAAAGATTTTCAATTTAATTTTCTATAAATAATAAATAATTGCTGTGGAGTAAGAGCAATAAAACACTTGGGGTTGTGCTGTATAAGAGAAATAATCAACCTCAGGGTGGTGTCAGTAACTCCGCCTCATCACACCACGCCGTTGTGGATTAGTTTCCTGTAAGAGCACACCTCCAAGTGCTTTATTCCTTATATAACTCGCTCTCATCATGCTGGGGTTTCTGTGTGTGTTTTTTTAGAGAACGTTGTGTTGGTTCCGTGTGTGTGTGTGTGTGTGTGTGTGCGCGTGTGTGTGAGAACCCAGCAGCGTTGTTATGGAACTCTGACCTTTGGTTCTCGGTGAGGTTGAGGTGGCGTTTGATGTCCAGTAGAACCTCTTTGAGGAAGTTGAGTCTCTTCACCTCGTGCTGCTGACACTGATCAAACACCTGCTCCATGCTCTCGATGTACTGCGGCTGACATTTCCCCAACTCATCCAGAGACTTCTCATACTTCTCCTTCGCCTGTCACACACACACACACACACACACACACACACACACACACGCACACACACACACAGGCTAAATATTACAGATGGATATCTGTAGTGTCCGACTTGATTCAATTTTGATTTGTTTAATTCAAATGGATTAATAAGTAAATAAAACATTTAATTAATTTTTTAAAATAAAAATAAATAAAAAATATAAAATAAGCCATAAATCAATTCTTTATGCATCTCAATTCATTTTTAATTTTTATATCTATTTATATTTTTCACTCATTTAGATAAAATAGTGCATTTCCATTAGCATTAACAGAATATTTACATATGAAAAAATACATTTTAGTCACCTACTGTAACCTTTTAGTTTTTAGCTTTTAAAACATGTTTTATTTACAAGAAAAAAATTAATGCATGATATTTTTGACAAACTTTATTTTCATATTTTTAAAAATGTTGATCAGTTTGCTAATTAAATATTTTTTAAAAATCTGATTAAACTGATTAAAAAATGATTTAAAAACATTTATTATAAAATATTATATATATATATATATATATATATATATATATATATATATATATATATATATATATATAGTAAAAATAATAAAAATTTATTAATCAGGTAGTTTTTTGAGTTTTATTAAGAGTCTAGTGCACTCTGATAAAGATAAACCCTGTAGTGAGCAAGAAATCATTAATGATTGAGCCTCAGAGTGTAAAACTCATCAGGAAAGAAATAGAAAATAAAGCTTTTTGTTTGATCAGAAAATAAAATTTTAAATAAAATTAATAACAGGAAATTATTACTGGGTAAATAAATGACTGAATTTCAGAAATTACTGAACTGATTTCACTGTGAGATTTAGAGAGACAAAAAAATTCCTTAAAAAAACCCAAAACTGTTGCATTTCAGGAGAAGCGTCTGAGATATTCTGCCTGCGATCTGTTCATCTTCCTGATTAACTCCACAATCTGTCAGGATTTTATCTCCACTTAGTTAAAGACGACAAACTCAGGACTTTAATTCATGTTTAATAATTCAGCAGAAAGTGACGGATCTCGAGTTATAAATTATGAACTCATCTTTTAGAGAGATAATTATCACACGATCAAAATGATTCATGATCACTGGAGAGAGCGAGAGAGTGTAATGGAGAATCTGCAGCAAATCAGAGCTTTTCAGTAGGAACTTTATCCTGGTCAGATCCGGAGTCTGTCCCGGGAATACTGAGTGTGAAGAGGGAATACACCCTGGATGTGATGCCAGCACACACACACACACACACACACACATACACACACACAGGCATGTTTTTTGGAGGTCGGAGGAAACCAGAGAACCCAGAGGAAACCCACACGAGGAGAACGTGCAAAACTCCTGCACAGACAGGAACCCGAGGTCCAGATGGAACCGGAAATCCTGGAGCTGTAAAGTGGGGATTATATCACTCTCACTCTCTCTCTCTCTCTCTCTCTCTCTTTCTCTCCCTCTGTCTCAGTTTTTTCTCTCACCTTCTGCACGTCCTGTTTGCACTTCTCCGTTTTCTCGTGCAGTTTCTTCTGCTGGTCCGGAGTGACGGACGCCTCGGCCTTGCTGTTGGCCTCACGGGACGCTGCCAGTTTCTCCTCCTTACAGGCCATGTGGTATGTCTTCTTAGCTGTTTCCATCTACACACACACACACACACACACACACACACACACACACAGTTCAGATAATCAGATTTACTCACAGATCAGATTATTGCTCATTTTATGTCCTTTTCTGGTTCCTACACAGATATTTTAGATTCTGATTTCAGTTCAGCACGTCCACTCCATTCCACTTCTCCGGATTTATTTCTTTGAAATCCATTCAACTCCAGAATTATTGGCACCCTTTGTGAAAAATTAACATTTTAAATAAATAACAAATGAAATGGTTGATGTTATGGTCATGTGTTGAGTTCCTGACGAACTGTTCCACACTTTTTTCCCATTTTTGTTTTAACTATTTTTGTATTCTTCATATTTTTCACAGTATATATTTTCCCATATATCTGTTAGTTGTACTGAAGGGTGAGTGTAAGAGCAAGGGTTAATTTTTCCAAGTGTTTGAGTATAAAATGTGATCATGTTTTTTGCTCATTTTCATCAAGGGGGCCAATAATTAATGGAGTTTATAGATGCTTGGTTGGTTAATTATTTAAAATTATATTAAATAATTGCAGTTTAATGCTACAGGTGTATGATTTCTGTTATTTAATCCTGACACTGTGCTGTGCCTCGTCTCATCGTCTACGTTAGTCACTGTGAGTGTAAAATATGAACATTTTCATAACACAGTAGATAAATCATTTCATAATTATTTTACTGTTAAAATTTATGATATAGTTTACACATGATTGTGTTGTTTGCTCCTGACTCTTACACCTTTTCTCATCACTTTCTCCTGGTCCTAACACCTCGGAACGGGATTTTATTCCCGCTGATATCGAGAGCGCAGAAGCTGAGGAGAAGTGAGTGACATTTTGTGCAAAAAAAAAAAAATTATAGTTAATAATACACTTTTTTAGTAATCCAGCATCTTAATGAGATCAAGCACCAAAATATGAAAGAAAAAATTTATGAATGATCAGCCAGTAAATAAATGATCAAAAGCTAAGAACACTTTGAGTTATAAAATGTAAAGTTTGTATATTAAAGAAATCAGAAATGAATGTAAAAACACATGACAGATGGTTATTAATATGCAGCGTTGCTATAAGAGAAAGAGGTAAAAAAAGACAAATTCTGGAATTTTCTCCTAAAATCTTCACCACCATTCACCCCTACAGTCACAGCACTGATAACCATGACACCAAATGTTCATCTCCAAAACAAAAATCTCCACCATCAGCACGAACCTCACGTGGTTTCTCTCCCGGTGAGGCTGAAAAGCTGCTTTGCAAAAACTGAATTATTCCTGAGTGTAAAAACACGCCGAGCTCAGCGGCACGCCAGCGAAGTGTTGCTGTTCTACCACACGCTTACAGCCACGCCGCTGGGGTATTGATTCAGACACACGGATCAATTCAGAGGAGATCACACACACACACACACTTTGGTACAAAAAATGTTATAGTTCCTTCCAAACAGCTCAAGAAAAACATTAACACCAGCATAAACAACATAATTACACCACCGTTATATTAAAGCCAAAAACTTCAACGCCTACAATTTTCTCCCTGGACCACGCCCTTAAGCTCCGCCTCCCAACCTGGTGAAGTTTTAGCAGAACGCTGGAACAGATGCAGATAAAGCAATAATAATATTAATAATAAAGTTCTTCTTTAAACCTAACAGACTGTCTTTGATATTAAACCAAACTGTTTATTTAGAAATGAGATTTTGGAGCTTAAAGATGAAAATTCAGTGACTTCCATTATTATTAACTACATTATTGTACGAGATGGCACTGATCCGATACTCAGCATCAGGACTGGGCCGATGCCAGCAAAAACAAAATGGTGGATCAGATACCAGAGAAAACATCCTGGATATTAGATCCTGGAACAAAAGGCTGGATGTGGAAGAGAAATTTATTTTGCAACTGAAAATGTTTATATGTAAAGAGACCTGACTGTTTTATTTTGTTAGGAGTGATTTATTATAGTTATACTTTATTAGATTTACAATGGAAGTGATTTTTGTGTGAAAGGGTTTAACTGTGAAGTGAAAAAAATCATTTTAAGGTTTATTGATTTTTAAAGAAAATGATATCAGATGGGTTTCAGAATCAGCAAAGCAAACATGTCATAGCTTTCTTTCTTTTTTTTCCCCCCCAACACTCGTTCTAATACGTTATCGTTCCTAGAGTAGACTAATTCCATCTTAACAGGCACGTTGTTGGTCAGAAACAAGCCAGAAGTCATTACCAAAATCCATAAATGATAGTAAAGAGCAAAACTAGATTAAAGTTTTGAAATGAAGAGAAAATCTAAAACCAAATAATCTGTAGCATAATGCTCAGAAATGTAAAAATAATCCCAAAACCTCAGAAAGAAAAGCAGAAAAGTGAGAGGTATATATACAGAGTGATAATGAGTGGAAATGAGAGACAGGTGTGATCAGCACACAGGTGAGGTGGAATGATGGAATGTGTGGACTGGAGTCTGTGGTGATGTGGAAGGTGGAGCCGTGACTCCTGGATCAGCGGCGATGGAGCTGGAGCTGGAGGTCACACTTCAGGACACAGGAGTTTATACTTTCCACTTTCTCAGTAACATGACAAGCTGTTTTTCTTTCTGTTTTATTCTTATTAATTGATGCATCATTAAAATAACCGTAAATATCGTAACACTTAACAACTTACAACACTTACACTCTGTTCCAGTTAGAATAGCTCATTTTAAATTTACTGAAAGTGGGAAATGAGTATTTAGAGACCTTTATTTTTGTTATTTAATGTACTTCCAGTGCATATATCCACTTCACATTTACACACAGCACATGCGGTTAAAAAGCTAAATTGTTAGGGTTTAAAACAACATTCAGAAACCACAAATTAAACTTCGTTGCAAAGCCGTTGCTGGTGATTACAGCTTCGAGACATCTACAATAAGAAGGAATTAGGTTTTCACAGCATTGCGGTTCAGTTCTGAATCATTCTGCGGTTCAGTTCATTCCTTTCAGTATGTCATCTTTAACTTTACTGGGATTCAGGTCAGGAGATTATAAGTCGACTGTACAAGGCCTTCTGGAGTTATTGTGGCTGTGTGTTTGGATCGTTGTCTTGTTGAAAGGTCCATCTTCAACCCAGATTCACTTTCTTGGCTGGTGAGATTAAATTCTCCTCTAATGTGTCCCTCTACATCGCTCCATTCATGTTTCCTTCAATGGTGTGTAACGCCCCGGGACTGTTTACAGAGAAGCAGCTCCATATCCTGATGCTCCCATCACCGTGCTTCACTGTGGGTCTGGTGTTCTTGGTGTTCTTGGGCTCATACGAACAACCATTCGTTCTCCAAACATCACGAGCTGAATTATTGCTAGAGTTCTATTTTTTTGCAAAACAGTTCTGATTTGTTGGAACGGAGATGATTGTGGTGCAGTTTGTTGCTTGTTTTTCTCTGTGTAACTGTCGTTCCTGCTGCTTTCTGGTCGTCCTGCAACTCTTTTTGAGTGACTGCTGCCTTCCCTCTTCCTTTTTTTATCATTAGTCTGAGAGCGTGGTGTGAAATCTTCTGAGGTTCACCTGTCCAGGGACGATTAGTTGCAGTTCCCTGAACCTTCTACCTGTAACCTAGTGACAGGGATCTTTAAGGTCTTGGCTATGGCTCTGTAACTTTCCTGTTCAAGTGTTATTTAATAATGTTGTTTTTTAAACATATCTTTGTTTACACTTATGACTACATACTGTACATTTCTGTTTATAATTATAATTACAAAGACAAAAGACCTGATGTGTGTAAATGTGAAGTGGATATATACACTGGACTTGTATTAAATAACAAAAACAAGAGTGTCTAAATACTTATTTCCTCTCACTGTATATATACAATACAAATGATTTTTTTTCTTCCAACATGAACCTCCATATTTGATCATTTTTACCTGTGATTAACAAGGTTTAATAAGAAGGTCATTTATGAGTAACATTAATAATCTTAGTGTTCTTATTCCTACCTCTTTGAGTTTCTTGGCCCATGGTTTCTGGGCTTTCTTGAAACCTTCTTCTGCCTCTTTGGTCTCCTTGAAGCCTCCCATCATTTGTTTATGGTAGGAATCTTTCTGCCAGTTCTTCACCTTCTCTACGTCCTCGTTCAGCAGGCCGTTCTTCACCTCCTGATGGAGCTCACTGACTTTATCCGCCTCCGTCATCACAGCCAGCCAGGCTCGTTCCACAGAACCGTACTGAGGCCCTGCAACAACACTTACCATGAATACATACCAAAAACACAAGAAACATTCAACAGAATTCATTACACAGTGTTTACAGCGAGGGCAAATAAGCGTTTGGAGACTTTTGCTTTTGATATTTAATGTACTTCAAATTTACACACATAATGAAACCTGTTGTCATTATAAAAGACATTGCCATTGGTTGGGAAGATTTCATGCAACAAGTAGCAATCATGGTGATGGTGAAGGAGCTTCCTAAAGTTCTCAGGGACAAAACAACACTCAAAAAGCTAGAGAGCCATAGCGAAGACCTTAAACAACCCTGTGAGTATAACTGATTCATGGAACTGCAACTAGTCGTCCCTGGACAGGTGAACCATGCAAGATTTCACACCACGATCTCAGACTAACCATAAGGAAAGTATGAGAGAAACCAGCAGTCATTCGAAAAGAGTTGCAGGACGACCTGAAAGCAGCAGGAACAGCAGTTACACAGAGAACAATAAGCAATGAACTGCACCACAATCATCTCCATTCCAACACCTCAAGATAAACTTCTCTGCTAAGAGAAAAACAAGCACAGAGAGGTACGTCTAAGAGCATGTAGACGAATCAGAACTCTTTTGGAACAAAATATTCAGGTCAGACAAAACAAAAATAGAACTCTGGCAATAATTCAGCTCATGATGTATGGAGAAAGAAGGGTTAAGAGTAAGAGCCCAAGAACACAAAGAACACCAGACCCACAGTGAAGCACGGTGATGGGAGCATCAGGATATGGAGCTGCTTCTCTGTGAACAGTACTGGGGCTTTACATGCCGTTGAAGGAAACATGAATGGAGCGATGTAGAGGGACACATTAGAGGAGAATTTATTCTCACCAAGAAACTCAATCTGGGGAGAAGATTCAGACAACGATTTCAAGAAGACAACGATCCAAAACTGGTTTCTAAAAAGAAGGTGAAGGTGTTTGCATGGCCCAGCCAATCTCCTGACTTTATTTTATAGAGGATTTTGAAACTGCGACTTCATCAGCGAAATCTTCATAACCTTGGGGAATTGAAGATGCTTTGCTAAGACGAATGAACCAAAACTGCACCACAAACCGAATGACTTCTTACTGCAGACGTCTCGAAGCTCTAATTAGCTCTAACATTTGTGCTAACGCTGGTCATTTGTGGTTTCCTTTTTCTCTTATCTTTATTTATGCTTATGAATACATTATTTTTTCATTTTTCATAATTATTAGTACAAAGTCAGAAGACATTATGTGTGTGAATGTGAAATGAATATATGCACTGGAGGTTTATTAAATATTAAACATAAAAGAATCTGAATACTTATTTCCCCTCACTGTATAATCAAGTTTAAACACCATGACCTGGAGCTGATGCATCTACAGTGGAACAGTTTGACCTTCTGACCTTTCTCGATCAGCTGTCTCCATCTCTTGGACCACTCAGTGAGCTGCTGACTGTAGGCCTTCTCGATCTTGGCACGTTCCTGAAGGCAGTTCATGAGATCATTGCAGAGTCGATGGCCGTCGTCAATTCTCTTTACGGCACGCTTGTAGTTCCCCACCTGTGGAAAAAAGGAAAAGGTTCTGTTAGAAAGACGCTGGAGGTCACCATAATGTGCCTTATCAATCAACATGAGTCTGAGAACCACAGCATTCCTTTCTTTTTACTCCTTTTAGTGGTCATTAATCTTAAAAACTCAGGGTCTGATCTACTGACAGTCGAGATGTTCATGAAATCTCATTTTAATATTAAGAGGAATGCTCAAGGGTTCCTCGAGGGTTCTTTGGATGGTTAATGATTCTAGCTTTCTACAGGAGTTCCACATGGAATCTTTTCTAAAAGGGAAACCTCTCTTGAGAGCCAAACCAAAGAGGTTCTGCTTGAAATCCTTTCTGAAGGAGAAACTCTCTGTTTTGGAGTTGATATAGAACCTTTACGGGACGAAGCAAATAACACATAAGAGTGTTAGAATGAAACGTTTTTCCTAACAGTGTTCTGATGGCCTGTAGGCTTTAGGGCAGGGTTCTCCAACCAAAGTTCTCATGCCCTTCCAGTCTACGTAACTGAAGAACCTTTAGGATAATGTGTACAGGACACACGCAGCAGAAACCATGTTTAAAAATAAATGAAGCAATATGAGAAATTCCTGTTGTACACTATTAAATAATGGTTCCACAAAATGGTTTGGATGGCTAATGGTTCTGCTTGAAATCCTTTCTGAAAGAGAAACCTTACAGAAAACCTTTAAGGGTTCCTCCAGATGGACGTCAGATGGAAGTCTTTAGGGTGCTACGTGGAACCCTGTGTACTGGAGGACTGTAAGCTTCAGGGCCACAAACACTCTCCAGACTGTCCATGTTTTTACTCTTCAGAACCAGATATTCGGTGTTCCTTTACCGGATCCCTGAGTGGAAAGGGAAACCTTCTGTTCTGGAGGGTTATGAGGAACCATTAAGGGTTCTTCCAGAGGGACAAACCAAAAAAACCTTTAGGATGGAAGCTGGAACCCTGTTTTCTAAACGTGAACAAACCACACAAAGCAGAAACCGTTTGTGGGAAATGAGTAGACTCCAGTGTTTATCCTGTAATGTGTCCCAAATATAACGTACTCCATGTTAACTGTGTGTGATGTATATCATGTGCTTTCATTCTGCTCCTGCAGGGGGCGAGAGAGAGAGACACAGCGGGAGGAGAGAGAGAGAGAGAGAGACAGAGACAGAGAGAGAGAGAGAGACTCACAGCGGGAGGAGAGAGAGAGAGAGAGAGAGAGAGGAGTGTGTTAGTGGCTCAGCTCGTGCCTGTGCATGTGGAGTTATGCAATGATGCTCACGGCTGTGTCGACGTGTGTGTATGTGTGTGTGTATGTGTGTGTGTGTGTGTGTGTGTGTTCCAGCTCTGCTTGCATTAATCCTCTTCTTCATGATTACGACACTCGACTCCCACAGACACTCCGACAACCTCAGCCAAGAAACACAGAGTGTATTTAGAGATGTAGAGGAGCAGTACAGAAAACCTCACACACACTGAACACACACACACATGCTAACAAACAATACGCAAGAAAACAAATAAATAACCTAATAAATATAAAATAGACTACAAAAAATATATAAACTACATACATTATAATGTAATATATTTATAAAATATAATGTTATAGTCCTATTAATCACGCACCAAAATAAAAATATTTAGCAGAAACTAAAAGCAAAAATGAAAAAAACAAAAGCCAAGTGCTGAATTTTTTACATTTTCTTTGTTTGTTTGTTTTTTTGTTTATATCACTGCATAAATTATAATCAATCATTTTGCTTTTTATACTTTTATACTATAAATTATGAAGCGTTAATGAATTCATTTTCAACAGAGAAAAAGTAATTAAAATGTTTTTAACAGTCCTGTGGATTTGTATTGCTGTATTATTGTTATAATAAATATTATAAATATAAGCCGATTTCAGTGTTATTTTTGTGCTGTTTTATTTCCAATATGAACCACAACTGAACAAATACTTCCACAGAATAAAAAGAAAAGTTTAATATAATAATGTAAATAATGTTCAGTTTACCGGATTGTAATATCTTTTCTGTTTTTTTTATAAGAGAGACCTCGGCTTGTGCTGCTTGTGTAAGAAATGCTGAGGTATTAAATCCGCAGTGTGTGCTGAATGATAATGAAAATTCCTGAGATGTTCAGATCGATGGTGAAGATCACCGTGAGTCAGATTTTTACAAAACCGCAGAGCTAATAGATTAAAATACACAGAGTGCAGCTGATAGAAATAAAACCTCTCTTTTCATTTCGGATCATCACTCACTCGCAGCGTTTTTATTTCCTCAGTTCTATTTCTGGAGCTCTGTGTGGTGCAGGGTTTGTTTATTAGCCGCTGTGGCGCTGGAGTTCGCTCTGTGGGCGTTCACGAGGAGTGAGAGATCAGCAAGGCCGAGCTTCTGATGAGTCACAGCCAAACATGGCGGAGTTCAATCCCTCACTCATCACCACACGACGTACAGTAAACAGAACCGGACGGGGACATGGCGGAGCTGTAGGTCAGAATTCTGGATTGTGATTGGTCAGAAGGTGTTGATTCATTTTCTGACAGTAGTGCAGCTGCAAATCACAGGTTTATATTAATGCACTCGCTCTAATACGCTATCGTTTCTATAGTAACAGCTCATTCACAGGGACATGTACAGCGGACGCTCCTCATAAACGGATTAAAAATCTTTTCTGTAATTTATGTAACATGTATGGAAGGAGTCTCCAGTGTCAGTGCTTTGTAACAGTCAGAGGTAAAGCTGTAACTGTACGTTTTCCGACATCTTCAGGACAGAGGAGTTTACGCTTCTTTACAGTTTCTCAGTAACATGCGTAACAAGCTGCGATTATTTCTCTTATTAACTTGAAGAGAGAGAATAAAGAGAGGCTGGTGAGGGAACGAGTGTTTATAGCTGCTATAACGTAAGCGACAACAGGAACTAACTCGTTTTGCAACTATAAAGAGATAAAAATTAATAAAGTAATCCGGCTCGATGGTGTTGAGGAACTAGCTGAATTTTTGAATTTCAAATTTTGAATTTGAAAATCTGTATTCAGAGTTAGATAATTATAATATTAATTTGTAAAAACAAATAAATAAAACAACAGACGAGTTTCTCTCGCTACCGTGTTTGTAAATCAAATGTAGCTTTCACGCTTAAATATTTTCAATCAAATTTCGCAAGACAACAGCCGGACGTTTAAGCAGGTAACTCGCTGGTTAGACGTGTGTATGCTTTGAGGTGAGGTTACGACCTTCCTCAGTTTAAAATGCAAGACCGGACACGACAAAAGCGCAGCTCTAACACTGAAAAACCCTCCAGATTCCACAAAAAGAGAGGCTTTGAAGGAGCACAGCAGGTGGTGAAACCCCTCTGAGAAGCCAGCTCAGTGTAAAAAAGAAGCCGTTGTTGTTTTTCTGGCAGATTCAGACGTGAAGCACAACGTGGCTTCTGTGTGTTTAACTCTCATCACACACTCACGCTGGCAAAAACACAACACCAGTATTGATGAAGCGCTGAATAAATGAAAAGCCTGTACCTCCCAAAAACTGTCCATGGCCTCATCAGCAGTGGCGGATTCATCGTAGGAGCCGGACATGTTTGTGGATGGAGTGAAGCTGGCTGGAGAACGAAGACGAGTGCAGCAGAGCGAACTTCCTCAAGCACTGAGAGAGAAAAGAGGAGAAAAAATAACTGCTGTCAGTCACAAGGATGAAGGAAATGGATGAACTTTTACGAGGATGAATCCAGGTGTAACTGCGGGTCACATGCGTCTACTGATCCACAACGTTAGAGAAATACTCACAGAGCAATCCGTATGCTCCAGAAGTATTGGCACCCTTCATGAAAAGTGAGCAAAAATGAAAATAAAACAAAAGTGTATTTTGACTGTATTTTGATCTTAAACATCTTAAATGAGGATGTTGTAAATTTAACACTTTTAAACATGTAAATCGGGCGAGCTTTTCTCCAAAACACTGATTCAAAAGTATTGGAGCTCTGTACAGTTAATATTGTAAGAGATATTGTAGAGAGACCTGGCAACTTTTACACACATTTTGCGTAGGAGCTTCACATTTTACTGCTATCACTCATAAATACACCAAAAGAGTCTTCTTCTTCTTCACCCAGTAAAACAGCAGATGATGCAGCTTACATATAAATCCAGAATGTTTAACATTTGCGTAGGTGTTTTGAACTCTCTGATATTAACTAACCCCTAAGGAAGCCCCGCCCCCTTCCCCACGTCTCCCATTAGTACTGTTTCGGAGGATGGAGAATGTTTCAGGTTAATTGATGTTAGCTGAGAGGAACACACACTGATCGATTTTATTTCACATTAATGAACTCAAAACATTCTCTGTTTACTGTGACAGAAAGCGAGGACGCCGCGTCAGCTCATCTTTCAATCAGGAAAATCAAATCGAGACGAGAGATTACTCATGTCAGATGTAGGGAAGGGGGCGGGGCTTCCAGGGGGTCAGTTAATATCGGAGAATTCTAAACACCTACACAGCTGTCAATCATTCCAGATTTAAATGTCAAATGGCTCATCAGCTGCTTTTATTGGAAAAAAAAAGAAGTTTTTGCTGAATGTTTGAGTGATAACTCGTAGCAGCGTGCTACAATGCAGAGCTCCTACACAAAATATATTGTTTCATTTTCACTTGGTAATCGGTGACCAATAGATTTTACATGTGTGTAACCGTATTATTTAACATGATGACATCTGATTGCATATATTCCTTGAGGGTGCCAATACTTTCACCATATACATTTTTTTAGAGAATTTAAGTTTACTATTATTTAAGTTCTAATGAGAATGATTTGTGTTGGAATAAATGTGAATTTCTTTAGTTGTCTGAGGGAAAAGTTTGAATCTTCGTGTTAATGTTTAACTTAAATGAACATTTTTTTCATCACTCTTCAAGGGTGCCAATATTTCTGTAATAGATTTATTTTGTCGTATAACTTCAATATTAATTTTTTACTCAGCACTGGATTCAGGAACAATAAACACGACGTCCATCGGGTCCTAATTTATGTAACACGAAGCTCCTCGGCATCGACTGCTGCAGCGAAAATCCAATTTGCTGAGCTCATTCAATTGGAAGAAAACTGCACACACACACACACACACACACAGACACACACACACACACACACACAGACACACACACACACACACACACATTCCCTTTATGATATTACTCAGTGCAGGCTGTATTATACTACACAAATTGAGCCAGAGCTCTTTAATATACAGACACAGGAATCTACAACTGTTCGAGATCGTGCTCGTGATGTGATGAACAGAACATCAGAACATCTGCAGGTTCTCCTCCATCAGGTTCTGTCACCGAGCACAATGACTCTCTCCTCACACACACGCTGAACATGCCACCAAACATTTTTATTAAAAAAAAAAAATCATGCAAAACGCACTGATTGTCTTTATTTCACCGGAGTAAAGTAACAGGACTTGTCTGTTTAGGTGTTACCCTTAATGAATATGTAAAATAGTGGGTGGAGTCAATGCAAATTAGATTAATTTATCACCTGCAGCCTGAAAGTCACTTCAGAAACAGAGACTGTGTGTAAACTAATACCACCGAAGGGCAGAGAATAAATTTGAAGACAAAATAAAATCATTATTTTATTTGGGCCTGTCTTAAAAGAGATTCTTTCATATGATTCATTTATTTTACATCTGATTCTTTCATACGATTCATTTATTTCTTTTTTACATCTGATTCATTTATTTTTACATCTGATTCTTTCATACGATTCATTTATTTTACATCTGATTCGTTTATACGATTCATTTATTTTACATCTGATTCGTTCATACGATTCATTTATTTCTTTTTTACATCTGATTCATTTATTTTTACGTCTGATTCTTTCATATGATTCATTTATTTCTTTTTTACATCTGATTCATTTATTTTTACATCTGATTCTTTCATACGATTCATTTATTTTACATCTGATTCTTTCATACGATTCATTTATTTCTTTTTTACATCTGATTCATTTATTTTTACATCTGATTCTTTCATAATATTCATTTATTTTTACACTTGATTCTTTCATACGATTCATTTATCACATGTGATGTTTCAAATATGATTAATTTTTCTCACGATTCATTTAGGTTCATGTGATATTTTTGCACATTATTAATTTCTTTTCACATGTAATTTTTACATGATTAGTTTATTTTCACGTGTTTTTAAATTTATCACATATTATTCACATGAAGTCACGTGTTTACTTGAGATCATGTGCATAATATATTAAAATGTTGTTCACGTATACTCATATATTACTCATATATTACTCACACAGTCACGTGAACTGCATGGGATTTTTCTGTAAGTGCTACATTAGCCTCGTAGCTAAAGCAGTAAGCTCATGCAGTCGTGTCTCGACTAGCTGACGGTGTTTGTGGTGAGGGGTTTAATTATCGTTGGTGCTAAAACGAATCGCGTGTTAAAGCCGAGACTCTCTGAACGCTGAGTCACTGTTTAATCGTTCACTCACGTCACATTTCACTAAAACTGTGAACAGTGTGAATGCAGAGTGCAGCGACTCTCTGATCAGCCCAAAACATACACAAAAATCCTATAACACAGTGTGGGAGTGTGTGAGGAGCAGGACGTCCATCATGAGGACAGCGTGCTGAGGAGGAGGAGGAGGAGGAGGAGGAGGAGGAGCTTCTCTACAGAGCAACAACATCGAGCTGGATCCTGCTGCTGAGCGCTGAAGATAATGAAAATCAGCTGGAGATTTCTCGCCTGGGGACTGTTTCTCACATCAACATCATCAACACTACACACACACACACTACACACACACACACACACACACATATACTACACACATATATACACACACACATACACACACACACATATACTACACACACATATGCCACACACACACATGCCACTGAGAATAAACCAAGTCATATCTGTTCCTGTGGTGCTTCCTCTCCACTGAAGGCTGAAGTAGAAGATCTAGAAAATATAGAACTAAACTTGACCACACCTCCTTCACTGTGACTGACAGGTACACAGGCCACGCCTCTTTCACTGAGACTATCAGGTATACAAGCCACGCGCCCTTCACTGACAGGTACACAGGCCACGCCCCCTTCACTGTGACTGACAGGTACACAAGCCACACCTCCTTCACTGAGACTGACAGGTACACAGGCCACGCCTCCTTCACTAAGACTGACAGGTACACAAGCCACGCCTCCTTCACTGAGACTGACAGGTACACAAGCCACGCCTCCTTCACTGAGACTGACAGGTACACAGGCCACGCCTCCTTCACTGAGACTGACAGGTACACAGGCCACGCCTCCTTCACTGAGACTGACAGGTACACAGGCCATAGCTCTTTCACTGTGACTGACACGTACACAAGCCACGCCTCCTTCACTAAGACTGACAGGTACACAAGCCACACCTCCTTCACTGTGACTGACAGGTATACAGGCCATGCCTCCTTCACTAAGACTGACAGGTACACAGGCCACGCCTCCTTCACTAAGACTGACAGGTACACAGGCCACGCCTCCTTCACTAAGACTGACAGGTACACAGGCCACGCCTCCTTCACTGAGACTAACAGGTACACAGGCCACGCCTCCTTCACTAAGACTGACAGGTACACAGGCCACGCCTCCTTCACTTGTAGAAATTTTAGAACCATTAAGAGTGCTTTGGTTGTCTGTTTGAGAGAACTCTTACATTTCCACATATCAAGAAGCTAAACTTCTGACAGTTTGTAGATATTAAGAAGAAAAGAATGAACAATAATGTGGAGTTTGTACCGCACACTCACCCACTGAGAACCCATCCACAACACAAGCCCCGATCAGGAACGCACAACAGATGTAAAAAAAATACAAAAATAAAACTGCAGCTCCTGAGCTCAGGGTTCTGCAGACCGACTGTGTGAGAACGTGAACCTGCTCATGGCTGAGACAGCTGACTGAGCTAATCCACTCATGTTCCACTTCCACGGCTTATACAAGAGAGGAGGAGAGAGAGAGAGAGAGAGAGAGAGAGAGAGAGAGAGAGAGAGAGCGAGCACAGGTGTCTGAAACACTTAGACCCCGACTGTGAAAAGAGAAAGAATGTGAATGGAAAAGAGTCAAACCAGAGCGACAGAAAGAACAGAGAAAGAGAGAGAGAGAGAGAGAGAGAGAGAGAGAGATACAGACAAATGGAGAGAGAGAGAATAAAGGAGAGAGAATAAAGACAGACAGAGAGAAACAGACTGAGACAGAGAGAGAGAGACAGATAGAGAGAGAGAACAAAGACAGAGAGACACAGACTGAGACAGAGAGAGAGAGGGAGAGAGACAGGTGGAGAGAGAACAGAAACAGGCAGAGAGAAACAGACCAAGAAAGACAGATACAAAGAGAGACACTGAGAGGGACAGATAGAGAGAGACAGATAGAGAGAAAGAGAGAGAGGGACAGACAGACACAGGAATGAAAATCCAGTGGTCCATATGTGTGAAGTAAACACAAGTATCGACTGACGTGGAGCTGAAAACATTGTTGGTTTTGGAGCGTATTCGTTTATCACGACCGTGTATTCGTTTATCACGACCGTGTATTCGTTTATCCCGAGTGCTGGAACAGTCACAGTTTCTGTTTAACAGATGAGATGATGTGATTCTGAAAATGACAAGAAATAACGCTGAAATCTCGGACTATTTTTATTAGTCTGATAGATAGGAGGAGAAGGAATTAGAGAAAAGGAGAGAAAAGGAGTACATCACTGGTAGGTTTAATGCAAAAAGATAGATAGATAGATAGATAGATAGATAGAGGTGGATGAAGTGTACTCTTTCACAGAGTGGACAGTAAAGAGGGTGTGTTTTTTTAGACATCGCCTGGGAGAGAAGGAATGAGGGACAAGAAACCCCAGAGAGAGAGAGAGAGAGAGAGAGAGAGAGAGAGAGAGAGACCCCATTCCAGTTCATAAGGAGGACAGAAACTCACGGCTCGGGTTAGAGGAACACACACACACACACACACACACTTGAGAGCGTCAGGATTCAGGATTATTAAACGACAGATTCTCCATGATGTTCATCTCTCACTCAGTGCAGTGGGCGTGTACAATCCCTGCCTGCTCATTGGACACTGCTGAGTCATGGCCGACCAATCACAGCAGAGAGAAATGACATCATCTGATACACACAGTCAGCTGACAACAAGAGAGACGCTCACTGGAGCTGATTATAAATTACAACACACACACACACACACACACACACACAGAGGTCATGACTGTCTCCGTCTCTTTGTCTCTCTCTGTTTCTTTCTGTTTTTTCTCTCCTTCTGTCTCTCTCGTCTCTGCTCTGTCTTTCTGTTCTCTCTCTCTCTCTCCCCCTCCCTCCTTCTGTCTCCCTCTTGTCTCTGCTCTCTTCCTCTCTGTCTCTCTTTTATCTCTCTTTCTGTCTCTCTTGTCTCTGGTCTGTCTTTCTGTTCTCTCTCTCTCTCTCTCTCTCTCTCTCTCTCTCTCTCTCTGTCCTCATTAGTGTGTCTATATTTAGTAAACACGCTCTCTCGTTCTTTCTGGTCTGCAGGAGGTGAATAAAGGGCTGTAAGAGTTCTGATCACTTTTATAAATTTTCTGTAGAATAATAATAAGAGAGAAAAACAAACATGGCGTTAATCTCATTAGTGAGTGAATAATGAGGAGAATTACGGCAGGATGGATGGGGAACGTTTCATTACCAATTTTAAATTAAAAATAAGAATGTGTGTATTTTTGGGGACATTCGACACTTTTAATTTAATGATGTAGCGTGCGGTGAGCGGCAGGACACAAGTGTGTGGTGTTTATGTGAGAAATCCGAAAATCCTAGTCAGAGTGCGTAGCGTAGGTCAGTCTGAAAGAGACAAAGATTAATTCATCCTCCAAAACGAGAAGACAAACGAGGGTCTAAAGCAGGAAGTACATCAGGAAACACGTCTCACAGTGAGACAGTGAACCAGCAGGGTGTAAACACACACTAATTACAGATTAGAGATTAAACCAAACACGAAGCAGGTGAACACAGTAGGGCAACGGACCAAAAATATGAAAAAATAATAAGTTCATTATAGTTTTACTGTCACATTTTAATAAAAAACACACATCAGAGTAACACACACCTACTGCCTCAATCTACACACAGCATGAAGAGACACCGAGTGTGAAACATTACAAAACTGATCATATTTTGCCATGTAGGAAAAACAAATCTTGCTTGTTGCTGTTGTGTGCAGTTCTAACGCTTTTTAGTAAAATTGAGAGTTGTAATTTGATCGTCTTGGGCTGGACGACACGCCATAAATATCAGATTAGCAAGCTAGCTATGAATAAGCTGCCATGTTTGTTTTGGGGCACTGAGGCAAAGTAAAGGCACGAAGCTTTTAACAAGGCGAACACAATAAACTCAAACTAATGAGAACGCTGTTGCTAAGCAACTGGAAAATATGTATGGTAAGTAAAAGTCAGCTAATAAAAACAATTTATCTTGCTATTGCATGCATACAGTGTAAAGACATCCATCTGAAACATCAACATTTGCCACAGAGGTTTTTGGTAAAACAGCTAAAATTTAGCATCATTTAGCATCAGCTGCTCACTCGGTATACTGAGAAACCTCCAGATTACACGTATAATCTGTCAGAAAATTTATGCAGAATTAGTTAATATGAACGCTTCTCTTAAACACGACGCCAGACGACTGTAAGTATTTAGAAGTAAAGATGTTTTTGGGGTTTAAAAAAAAGCAAGGCGTCACATCTGAGCGTCGTGATAATGATCCAAGATGGCCGCCGTGGTCGCCTGCAGCAGCATCTGTTGCTCTGCTGAAAATGAGGTTTATTTATCTTCCTTATCGCGTGACTCCAGCTGTTCGCTGCAGAAGCATCCAGATGTACGTGAGCGCTGCGTTATATTTCACTCAGCAGGAGGAGGAGGAGGAGGAGGAGGACGTCGTGTCTCCCTGCAGGCTGTTAATGATGGATGGTGACGTTACACAGTCAGAGAGGAAACTCCATCTTTTTTAGGGTTTGGGAGATGATGACATCATTTCCTGCCCTGATTTACAAACATATACTTCTAATTCTTATAATTAAAACTGAGGAAATGCAACGGAATTGTATTTTATTCATCTTTCTATTAATGTAGCATAATTTAGCCTATTTCACTAAAATACTAGAGAATTAGAGAATTTAAGGTGATTTTATTTAAAATAAATAACATAAAATAAATAACAGTCATCCTGATTTAAAATAAAAATTTAAAAATAGAGTAGATTCACTAACTTCATCCATTATTGAAAATAAAATAATATATATTATTTAAAAAATTATCTAATAATTTGTAATGATTTGGATCTACTCAATCAGTACACAAATAAATAAATAAATAAATAAATAAATAAATAAATGAGAGTGGTGTGTGTATGTGTTCCCTCAAGCCTTTGTAACATATTAAATAAAATTCTAAAGTTATAATTAATAAATAATTACTAACATGCACTTGTGAAAAGAAAAGTTGTGCTTCAGTGTGATTTTAATAATTTTTTTCTTTTAATTATTTTGTTTTTATGCGATTCTTTCTTGAGATAAATTAATTATTATATTTAAATGCTTCATTTAAACATTTAAATATTTTTCGTAATGTGTACAAATGGGTTAAATTGTACACTAGTAAATTATGTGAATATTATTTAAATAAACAAAGTTAAATTGAATCAGTCATTTTGTCTGTGATTGTGTTTAGCAGATCAGGTGAGTGTTATTTATTCAGCGTAAGATGTAAAAGTGTGTGTTTGGTTTCTTGTTGCTCGCTCAGTGAACTCCAGTGAAGACACACAGCGATGTAAACTCATTACGCTAATCAGATTTCACAACCTGTTTCTAAGTTTATCACCTGCAACCCCTACACTGCACCATCACTTCACTGCAACTACTCACATACGTTCTCCACAAGACCTCTGAAGGCGTGCTGTGGTCTCTGACACCAAGACATTAGCAGCAGATCCTTTAAAATGTTCCTCAAACCATTCCTGAACAGTTTTTGCAGTGTAGCAGGGAGCATCATCCTGCTGAAAGAGGCCACTGCCATTAGGGAACACCGTTACCATGAAGGGGTGTACCTGGTCTTCAGCAATGTTTAGGTAGGAGGTACGTGTCAAAGTAACATCCACATGAAGGCTAGGACCCGAGGTTTCCCAGCAGAACATTGCCCAGAGCATCACACTGCCTCCGCCAGCTTGCCTTCTTCCCATAGTGCATCCTGGTGCCATCTCTTCCCCAGGTAAGCGACGCACACACACCCGGCCTTCCACATGATGTAAAAGAAAACGTGATTCATCAGACCAGGCCACCTTCTTTCATTGCTCCATGGTCCAGTTCTGATGCCCACGTGTCCATTGTAGGAGCTTTCGGTGGTGGACAGGGTCAGCATGGGCTCTCTGACCACTCTGCAGCTACGCAGCTCCATACACAGCAAGCTGCACTGCACTGTGTGTTCTGACTCCTTTCTATCAGAGCAGCTTTAAATTTTTCAGCAGTTTGTGCTACAGAAGCTCTTCTGTGGGATCGGACCAGACGGGCCTTCACTCCCCACATGCATCAGTGAGCCTTGGGCGTCCATGACCCTGTCGCTAGTTCACTGGTTGTCCTTCCTTGGACCACTTTTGGTAGGTTCTAACCACTGCACACCGGGAACACCCCACAACACCTGCTGTTTTGGAGACGCTCTGACCCAGTCGTCTAGACATCAAAGTCACTCAGATCCTTACGCTTGCCCATTTTTCCTGCTTCCAACACATCAACCTTGAGAACTGACTGTTCACTAGCTGCCTAATATATCCCTCACCTTTACAGGTGCCACTGTAACGAGATAATCAACGTTATTCACTTCACCTGTCAGTGGGTTTAATGTTACGGCTGATCAGTGCGTATGAATATGTACATGAAAAAAATTCAACAAAGCTGCTTTAAATAAAAGAATAAATAAATAAATAACATTAGAAAGAATGTTTTATATCATATATATACTGTACATTATTGTACATTTTAACAGATTGGAAACTGATTAATAAAAATATCTAATAAATTTTCTTCTATTATATGGAATGACTGTATTTATATAAACACACTAATAAAATCTCACACATCTATTCACTGTTTTTTTTTTCCATTCTCGTATTTACATAGTTTTGATTTCTCTGGAATATCAGGTCATATTTTCTGATTAAATTGATTAAATCAGATTCTGCAAAAGCTGCAACAAGAGAATGATGAAGAATTCAGTTACAACCAGAATGAAGGAGAAGAAAAAAAACAAGCACGAGTAGGAGAGAAAATTAGGTGAGGATGGAGCAGGTGTTCTCACTACAGGAACTCATGAGAGAGAGAGAGAGAGAGAGAGAGGGAGACTTATAAGATGCCTTTAATGCATCAGTTCAGCGTATTTTCATTTTTTACATATTTTATATATTTATATATTTTAGGAACAAACCCCTTTAATCCCCTAAAATGCTTTAGTCTTATTCCACGTCCCAGAACAGTCCACGTGAGTGTCTGTACGAATGTCCGTAACAGATGTAAGGTCGAGTCTTCGTGCCGCTGCTGTCTGTTTTCTGAGTCTGAATGAGTCTGAATCTTCTCCTTGGTGAGAGCACTTTCAGATTTTCGTTCTTTGTGATGTTCTGATCTGATAACCTTTGCTTTGGGAAATAACGTGAGAGTGAGACGTTCCTCTTCCCTTTAGTCAGGTGTAGGAAGCGGTTGATCTGTGCTGTGGTGTGCAGGTCCTCCTCCTGCTGATGTGGTGTTCCTGAACAGTCTGAAAAGCTGGGCTTATCTGAGCGGATCTCTCCATCCTCCATGGGTGTGATGAGTTCTCCGCCTGTACTGCAGTCTGGACCTTCACGCGCTGCCATTATAACGTTCTCTGCTTCGCTGCTGGTTTCTGGTTTTGTCGACATTGTTCTTCTTTTCACTTGTTTTCTCCTCTTCCGTAGTGCCCTTCACTTTGCTGGAGTATCTCAGTCTCGGTGTGTTAGTGCCTGAGCTGTGAGGGTTCTCCTGCTGCTGCAGCGATGTTAATTCCAGCATCACCAACGGTATTGTCATTAGCTTTGGTTAAAGTGTTAGACTGATTCAACACTGACCTCTTCCAGCTTCGGCTCCACTGAGTCACTGCTCTGTCTTGAGTCGTTCACTCCAGGCTCCGGTTCCCCGGTGTTCTCCTGCTGACTGTCCACACTGCTGCTGCTGCTGTGACCCGGCAGTGGAGCTCTCTGAGATCCCCGGCTGCACAGCCCAGCTGTTAGTCCCTGCGCTTGAAGCACCTCAGGCAGAGTGTATCTGCTCTCACTGTCTTTGCACTTTTGTGTCTCACACCCAGTATCTCATCTCGATTGTTATAAACATAAAAACCTGTCTATGAAACCACAGGACGTGTTTCTCTGCCAAGTTTTTGCAGCCGAGCGGAATCACTCTCTTGGAGCTGCAAACTTTCCGAAGTGGACCAGCCCCTTCATGATCACTTCGTTTTTAATGAACGGAGACACGTTTGAAATGACGTCTCACGTCGCAGGGGCAGAAAGAGGGGAAACGTGTATCATGACTCCTTTTAACCATATTCCACTTTCAATCAGCACACTGACGAATCTTTCCTTTCTTAGAAACACCACCACTGCTTCGTTCATGCATGAGGCAGAGTTGATGTTCTCACACCTGACCTGCTCTCTCACCGCTAACAGCACCTCCTCCACCTGAGCTCCACCCTCCAGCACACACACCTGACACCATGCTGGAGAGACAGCGTCTCAAACCCCCCCCCCCGGCCTCAGAGACAGAGAGAGAGAGACGGAGAGAGAGAGACGGAGATAGAGATGGAGAGAGAGACAGAGAGAGACGGAGAGAGATGGAGAGAGGGAGAATGTGATGATGTCAGCTGACTGTGAAGCCACCACACTGGTATCAAATATCTTTCAATTTGTTTTTCTTTTCTCTCTTAAAACAGTCTTTAACTGAGGGCGGGTCGAGTTCCTGCTGCTCACAGACACAAACAGCCCAATGTTCCTGAACAAATCTTTTACATCATCGACTCGGCGAGTCAGTTCACTGTAAAGATTCGTTTAAAAAGCTTCATGAGCTGCACATCAGTGAGAAGGAGATGAAGATGGAGATTAAATTGAAGGTGAAGATGGAGATGAAGATGGAGATTAAATTGAAGGTGAAGGTGGAGATGAAGATGGAGATTAAATTGAAGGTGGAGATGAAGGTGGAGATGGTTGGATGTTGTCTCAGTGTTCGCGGTTTCTCCCTCTCGTCTCTCGGCTCTCGTCTGTTCCTCTGAGTTTAATCTGACCTGACGTCTGAGCTCTCAGACACATCGTCTCAGGCGAGGCCTATTTTTGGAGGAAAATAAACTCGTCCCTGTGTTTGTTCCTGATCGTTCTTCCTCAAACCTCATCACAAAATCACACTCTGAATAACAGCCAATAAAACGTCACGTCGACACTGATGACATGTAAAGCTTTATGTTCTGTTCTCTCAGTGGTCCAGATCCCCATCTCAGGATTACATCATTAGTGCTGTAACGTTTATTTAATATAATTCATATGTATAATAATTCATATGTTTTATAACATTATTAATTTTTTCTGATCTCTTTTAGCAGAAAAATAACGTTAAAGTAAATGAACAATATTTGTGTAGATAGACGTAAAGTAGGAAACGCAACACATGAACATCTTACATCAATTTTTTATAAACACACACACACACACACACACTGCTGTAATGAAGCCCAGGGATGATGATGTGTGTGTGTGTGTGTGTGTGTTTGTGTGTGTCTCATGCAGCACTCTCTGCTCAGTGAAGTGAGCTCGATCATCATCAACACCTCCATGCTGAAGTTCATGTTCATTCTCTCGCTCTTTCTCTTTCTCTCTTTCTCTCTCTCTCTCTCTCTCTCTCTCTCTCTCTCTCTCTCCTGTGGGTTATGAAGTGTTTTGAGCCTCGAACGCCCACATGACCTGAGAATTCAATTCAATTCAATTTTATTTGTATAGCGCTTTTAACAGTGGACATTGTCACAAAGCAGCTTTACAGAAATAAATAGATTCAAATTAAATTAAACCAAAATAAATTGTTAATATGTGAATTTATCCCTAATGAATTCAGTTTAATTATTAAATATTCACTAAGTGGCTGACTGGGTGCCATTATTTATATATATATATTTTATATCTTTTTAAAATGTGTATTTTCTAATTAAAAGCCACTGGACTGGATAGTTTTTCATTTAATTATCCTGATTTGTTGTTTTTGTGTGTTTTAATCTAATTTTTCCTTTTCTAATCTCACACACTTTATATTTCAGTTTATTTCATCACACAGAACTGCTCTAGTCTTGTAATGGAATTCTTTTTTTGC
Source organism: Pangasianodon gigas (assembly GCA_022758105.1). Lineage (NCBI taxonomy): Eukaryota > Metazoa > Chordata > Actinopteri > Siluriformes > Pangasiidae > Pangasianodon > Pangasianodon gigas. The sequence goes on along the minus strand of CM040469.1, from coordinate 328,772 downwards.
TGAATTGTACTTCTGTCAAAGTTTACTAGAGCGAGTGCATGATTTCTGTCTTTATATTGTTCATATAAATTAGCTACATGATCCCTAGCTAAATGGTTATCTTCAGTGATTAGCTGGTTGGCAAACACTTCCCTGTTGCCTAGCAACAGTGTTCCCGCATGTGATCCTTCTCTTGTCGAATCAAAAACACTGATTTACAAGTCGCATTTGAACGCAGCATTACAGCAGGTCACATGACCTTAAAAGAGCTTTAACCTCGTTACGATCAACAAAGATCATTGACGAACCAAACATTACACACACACACACTCACACACGCTCACGCACACACACACACACACACACACACACACACACTCACACGCATGCAGGATTTTTCTCTTCCACATTCCAGTCACATCCAGATCCACTCACACCACCAAACCCATTCACAGTCTCCATAGCAACACTGACTTCCTCTCCTAGTTACACACGGACCGTATACACACAAACACACGTGCATGTGTGATCCATCACACACACACACATATACGTCCTCCCACACACACACACACACATATACATCCTCCCACACACACACTCATATACGTCCTCCCACACACACGTACACAGCACACCAGCCCATTTCCCTGCTGCTATGGCATGTGTGTGTGTGTTTGTATGTATGTGAGTGCGTGTGTGTGTGTGTGTAAGTGTGTGTGTGTGTGTAAGTGTGTTCACGAGAGAGGGGGAGAACATGAGGCTCAATATAAACCTCTTTATGTTGAAATATTATTCCATTTATAATATAATGTACATTAATGTAAGTTTTGGCACCTCATTTAAAACACACTATATAAGTAATAAACACTGTGTGTGTGTGTGTGTGTGTGTGTGTGTGTTACAGTAAAATACTGAGCGATGAAGCAGAGTTACAGTTACCACCCTGACGGTGATTATTTTCCTATAACAGCACAACCCCAAGTGTTTTATTCCTCTTACACCGCAGCAATTTACCAACAATTACACTTTATTTATTAATTCTTTATCCAGAAGCCAAAAAATGGAATTTGCGCCTGTTTTGTTTGTGTCCGTGTTCAGCGTTGAATTTATTTGTGATGTCACAAAATTCTTTTTTTACCTAGCCTATCAGGATTAAATGTTATAATTTTATTGTGGCGGTTGTATACGGTGTTTTACTTTAAAAAAAACAGCACAACCAGCAGATAAACACAGTCACGATACTCTACACACAGAAACCCAACAGTGTCCTGACTAATCTTATAACAGACTTGTAGCGATAAAATTATATATTTGTTTATATTTATTTATATATTATTTATATATATAATTATTTATTTGTTTATTTGTTGATTGAAAATGCCTCCGGCGGAATGGAACGCCAGTGTACTGCGAGAAAGGGTTAAAGAACAACACGTCATACTTTTTATCTGTTTATAGTTACATTTGATGTAGTGGAACGTTGGTGAAACAAGTTAGTTCCTGTTGTCTCTCTTTATTCTCTCTCTTCAAGTTAATGAGATAAAATAAAATGAGATAAAATAATCGCAGCTTGTTACGCATGTTACTGAGAAACCGCAAAGAAGCGTAAACTCCTCTGTCCTGAAGATGTTGGAAAACTTACAGTTACAGCTTTACCTCAGCTTTACCTCTTTACATGTTAAATAATAAACATCTCCTTATAGAAAACTTCACCATATCATTTATTGATTGCACACAATTTTCTGACCAATCAGAGTCTGGAATTGAACAGCAGTGTGGTGTAATGGCTGTTACACTGCAAGAGAAATGGGAGGAAATTATACTTTTGGTGTCATTATAAAATGGTAATTTTTTCCATTACAATGAAAATTTTCCTCTTGATGATCGTGCATCAGTTTATTTTATACTTTATTGCGGTTTCACCCATAAAGTTCTCCCTAATTTAGTCTTGACCAGTTCCCAGTCATACGACAGCTACCACATGCTTCCTCTCAACATACTCAGAGGAAAACGCTATCTGCCCTCTTCCACATACATGAATGCATAGACACTAGCATTGCTGTGATTGACAGGGGAGAGCGAATAAGCCCCTCCCATCCAGACAGCACAGCCAATCATGCTCTCTTAGACTCCCAGCTCTCTGTCCATGGCATCATCAGGATTTGAACTCACAATCTCCTGATGAGAAAGCAAACACTTTTCCATTGTGCCACTCTGGAGCTGAAGATGGTGTACTTATACAGTTATTAAAAATATTAAATGTCCAGCAAAGCTTTATTAACTATTTATGCTTTTATTTTATGCTGTTTATTACAAGTCATGTGTAGTTAAATGGTACATTTTCTGCAGTTTTTCTCAGGAGCTTTGGCTATACAAATACATTAGAGTAATTTTATACTGGCAGCTGAAACACTTTTAATCCTGAACACTGGTGGGTTTTGGACAGTGAATAGGTCAGAGTGTGTGTGTGTGTGTGTGTGTGTGTGTGTTGGAGTGTTGTTTGTAAAATCATTATGTCTGATCTTTTCTAACGTTTCGTAGCAGCACATTTCCACGACGAGCGAAAAAAGCACTTAAAAACCTTCCATACTGTTCATTTATATTTGACTATACTCTGTATAAATCTGGTCTGAAAGCACAGCAGTGATGTTTTATAAAGCACTTTTTCCGACTGTAACAGAATAAATCCTTATTTTCAGATGAACTTGTTCTCAATCGGCGTAATTGATGAGCAGGACAAGGATGATTTTAATCCACAGCACTTTATTAACCGCAGCCTTTAATAAACAACTTAACGGAATAAATGAGAGGATTTGCTGAAGCTGAACACAATAAACGAATGCAGCCGTAAGCACGATCATTTATTCCAGCTGATAACATCTGGAGTCTGAGCTGTGCGGCGTCGTCCACTCTTCTGCTGGCCGTCAGCTTTTTATTTCTAAACCGTACCGTGGAATTAGATGTTATGCTGTTATTGATGTTACTGCTGAAGTGAAGGAAGGCGTGAATAAACAGAAACGACAAAAATAAAGTGAGAATTAAATGTTAAAGATGTTTATGAGCTTATCTTGCAGACACATCGCCCCCTAGAGGAACCAATCAGAACTCACAGATAGAAGAGTCAAAAGAGTCAGAACTGCATTCATTTGGCTTACAACTTTTGAACATGTGTGACTATTAATGAGCCTGTAATGAATATTAATTAATATTAATGAGGCTATAGCGCTGTAATGGCACAGCGTGAACATTAGCCATAGCCACGCTGTGTTTAAGATAAATATTTTCCCTCTTGTTAAAAATCCAACACTTGCCTTAAAAACAGAAAAAATTATAAAAACCTGTTAAGTTTAATCTTTTGTAATTTCTGTAAAATTCAGATAATCTGAGCGAAAATCACAGTACAAATTTACAAAGCAAATATGAATTAAAATCCACTTAACTGGAATTAATTAAATTAAAATGCTCGGCTTCATGCTCTTGAATTTAGTGTTCTAATTATTTTGCTGAAATAAATTTCTGAAAAACTGCCCTTTTATTACAGAGTCCAGCTTTAAGGCTTATTGATATTCAAATAAACAACATTTCAGTTTGAGTTAAACGATAAAAAGCCGGCTTTAATTAGAAATGCAATTATTTAAAAAAATTTTTTTTAACTCTGATTATGAACGCAGCATTTTTCCTTCCTGTTTTCTTACTGCTGTTGGATCCAGCTGGAAAATGCGGAATGAACAATACTCCAAAATATTTGAGCTGAATTATGTTGTTTTTTTTTTTTTATATTCAAAAATATTGACACCCCCTTTCATTAGCATGAGACTGATTTGCCATAACGGACCTGAATATTATTAGCTGAGGTGGTTTTGGACATTATTATACATGGTGATACATTATTAGATCATAGTTATATATTTTAATGTATATTAGAGACGCACTGATCCGACTTCTTTCCTTTTTCGAACATGACACTGATATCAGAGCTCTGATTACTGACTGATACCTGATACGGAACTCCGAGCTTCATTTCATCCTTTAGTTTGAAAAGGAGGTTATTTTAGGAAATCATCATCCCAAGATGGTCTGTGTGTCGCCTTCACACACACACACACACACACACCGTCACTGTGAGGAGGTACTCGGGTTCTCCTGTACTCTTACACAATGACACACGTGTAAAAGGTCAGTGATGTAATCCTGATGGACGTCCACCTGAAGATACGCATCTCATTACACATGCAATCAGATAACGCAGAACCCCACGCTGTGGAGAGCAGAGTGAGTCAGCGTGCAGGCGAGAAAACACGAAAACACAACAACACAAAAAAGGCGGAAACATGAAAACACAAAAGCACGAGGGTTTCAGCTTTAATCTCTCACTGAGTTTTCCTGCAGACAGAAATAGCAAGAAAAAATTCGATGCAGATTTAGATTTATATATACACAACTCACACACCCACACACACACACACACACACACAGAGTCAGATCTTCCCTCAAGAACACAGCCATAAATAGACCTTTTATTTCTCACACACTGTGTCTCTGAACCTCACACACTTCACACACTTCAAGTCTATAGCAGTGTACTCTATAAGCACTAAGATTAAAATCCAAACACACAAACTTTATAACACATTTTATGTTTTTACTGACCGACTGCTCTGAAATCGCCGGGCCTCCTGTATCACTCTTAGTAAAGTGTAAAAATGTTTCTGTGGCTAAACTGAACTTCCTCCAGGTTCTGATTTTCCTCCTGCTCACGTGTGTAAGTTCATCAACTTCAATCAGCCATAAATTACTTTAACCAAGCACATATAAGGCGTTTATATTTAGCCACACCCACAACTGCGACGAAACGGTGAAAGAGCGCCTCCTGAGTTCAGCGTGTACTAAATCTTCCAGTAATGCAGCTCAGCCACCGCAGCGCATCGGCTACCGTAAACACACACACTAACAGCCAATCTTAACCAGTCTTCATTTATGGATTTGTTTTGTAATCGTTTTTATCTCAAGCTATTAATATGTTTAATAAATTGGTGTGTAACTGAAATGGTTTAAACGTGATGGTGTAATCCGTATATAACATCACAGCAACTCATCAACCATTACATGATTTCACGATCAGTCGAGCTTCATGTTAGTGAGTTTCCTCATACACACATTTACACAAACTCAGGAGTGAAAAGCAGGAATGTTTTTCCAACAAACTGGATTTTCATCACGATCACAATCCTGAACACTGGTGGGTTTTGGACAGTGAATAGGTCAGTGTGTGTGTGTGTGTGTGTGTGTGTGTGTTGGAGTGTTTGTAAAATCATTATGTCTGATCTTTTCTAACGTTTTATAGCAGCACATTTCCACGACGAGCGGAAAAAGCACTTAAAAACCTTCCATACTGTTCATTTATATTTGACTAAAATCTGAATAAATCTGGTCTGAAAGCACAGCAGTGATGTTTTATAAAGCACTTTTTCCAACTGTAACAGAATAAATCCTTATTTTCAGATGAACTTGTTCTCACTCAGAAAAGCAGGAATGTTTTTCCAACAAACTGGATTTTCATCACAATCACATTTCGTATCCAGCGTGTTAAATGAGGCTCAGGGGCATTTATCAGTGTTTTATCTGTTTTAACAGAACAGGCAAAAGGCTGGAAAAGTTAAAACTTCACCAGGAATTATACTGATGATCACCAGGATGATGAAGGAGAGAAAAACCCCCAAAGATGCCTCATCCATAACAACAACACTTAAACGCCATCAAAACTCATGAGAGCTCCGTTTCATATTTATGTTTTCACATAAAACTAAAATTAATGAAACTTATTATTGTAAAATTAATTAAATTTATTATATCATGAACTCCATCAGCATGTTGGGTGTAAAACAGCTGTAAATAAGCCAAAACCCCCCAAACCCCCCACTGTAACATCTGGAAATGGATTTGAAACTGATTTTTTGTGGCTTTTGTAAAGATTGATGGCATTGTGAATTTTGCTATCAGCCCAAAACCTGGTTGCCTCTGCCAGGAGGTTAAGACTTGGCCATAGAATGAGCTTTTAACAAGCTAATCGCCCTGAACACACATCTCTACTGTCACCTCTGTGCTATTAAATATTAAATAAGGGGGTGCCAATAATTTTGAATCCGGTGTTTTGCACAGTTTTTGTGTCTAAAAAAATCTTCTGTTAAAAACTACACCAGGTTTACTCGTATGTTTACGCTGAAAATATCACTCTTTTCTCTACTTTATCGTTCTCTCTCTCTCTTTTTTATACATTACACACGTGTAATGTTATTATTTGATTTCTGTATTGCAATGCATTTCTGATTCATGTTATAAAACATTTATTACTCTTATTAGTCTTATGTTTAGAAATGCATATCTTATCTTGTTTTGTTTTTTTGGTGCACTATAAATGAAAATACGATGCGTTTAAGAATAGTAGTGGGATGAGTGTTAGAATGTCGTGTAATTTAGCGGATAGAGAGAGAGATTGAAAGCAGCTCGGCGTCTGCGAGACGTTTTCAATGAAGCGTTTAAAATCAGCCGCAGCTCCAGATGCCACATCGCCATAACTTCCACATAAACACTCTGTTCCGCAGTAAAGAGCTCACCATATCACATTATCATAAAAAACAGTGTCAGAACATTTCACGCTACAAAACCACGACGACGTTTATATTCAGAGTGTACATTACAGAGTAACTGCAGCGCAGCGTGAGAAAAACACTCCTCTCATAAAAACACACTGAAGTGTACGAAACAGCCTCATCACCTCAAACACAGGCCCGACCTGCAGCTCTAAACGGTTCCCAGCGTCGGTCCGTAGAACCCTGTGATAGAACCTTTTCTTTCCTGACAAGATTGCGAGTAGAATCTCTTTAGAAACACTTTCTGAAACAAAAAAGCTAAAAATCACGGTACGTTTTCCAAAAGCAATGTTTTTAAACCATTTAAACGAGTTTCTTACTTCCTGTCATTATGGAGTTCCTTTCAGATCAACTTGATTTAAAGAATATTTAAAAAATAATAATTACGACCACACATGATGTTTAAATTATATTAGCCTGAGCTATTCCGTCTGGAGCTCCAGTTTATTCCACAGCACACAAACACACTCGCGCTTTTTACCCAGAAACTCACGTAACATTCACACAGTGCTTATTCCATGTTCCTAATAATCTGACCATCGCTACAGATATTTACACATTATTATTAAACATTATATTTACATTGCTGTTATTAAATCAGCACAAAATATTGTGACCTTAATGTGACCAAAATAAACTAATTAATCACTGATACGTATGTTATAAGCTTTAATACTCGCCTCCTAGACTCTACAGCGAGACCTTCTGAAATAATTCCTGTTCATTGTTTATGTAAATAATTGCAATAAAAATACAAATTTGTGAGTTCTGTTAATGCTGCGAGTTGCAAAGCTGAAGTATAAAATATTACATAAGATGAAGAATAATATGTTTAATGCTTTAAAATCCCAATGAAGAAAAGTCTTAAAGCAAAACTAACTCCATTATTCTCTCTGTTTTCTCTGTCATGATGATGAGATGATGACGTGATGATGATGCAATGGCGATGTCATGATGATGTCATGATGACATGATGTTGTGATGATGATGTCATGATGACGTGATGATGATGTCATGATGACATGATGATGTGATGATGATGAGATGATGATGATGAGATGATGACATGATGATGATGCAATGGCGATGTCATGATGATGTCATGATGATGTCATGATGACATGATGTTGTGATGATGATGTCATGATGACGAGATGATGATGTGATGATGATGACATGATGTTGTGATGATGATGTCATGATGATGAGATGACGATGTGATGATAATGAAATGAGGACGAGATGATGTGATGATGAGATGATGATGTCATGATGATGACGTGATGATGATGTGATGATGTCATGATGTGATGACGATGAGATGATGATGTGATGATGCTCCTGAACAAAGACGCTGCGTGTAAGACGAGGAAGCTGCTATTTTAGAAACATCACCTTGTCTCTTAACAGCACAAGGACAAGGACAGGGCCGCCATCGCACACGGATAATAAACAGAAAGCATGACCTGTTCTTCCCGACGCCATGGTGATGTGAACGCTACACAAATTACACACATGACAGTTTTACTGAAATCACAATGATGTGAATATGAAGACTGGAGAAGGAAGAAGGTCAGAGTGTCACTTTTACACAACAATCAGCTGCCAAGAGCCTTTTACTGTATAGCCACATTCCTGCACTGTTATAACACTGTTATTACAAACCCTCTGTTCATCATCGCGGATTCTGATTGGTCAGAAGGTGTTGATTAATTCTCTATAACAGCAGCTCTGACAGTAGCGCAGGTTTATATTAATGCGCTCGTTCTAATATGTTATCGTTTCCATAGTAACAGCTCATTCACAGGGGCGGATTTTTTTTTAAAAATTGTTGACATGGTGAAGTTTTCTGTAAGGTGAAATGTGTTTATGTAACATTTATGGAAGGAGTCTCCAGTGTCAGCGCTTTGTAACAGTCAGAGGTAAAGCTGTAAATTGAAGTTTTCCGACATCTTCAGGACAGAGGAGTTTACGCTTCTTTGCGGTTTCTCAGTAACATGCGCAACAAGCTGCGATTATTTTGTCTTATTAACTTGAAGAGAGAGAATAAAGAGAGGCTGGTGAGGGAACGAGTGTTTATAGCTGCTATAACGTAAGCGACAACAGGAACTAACTCGCTTCACAAACGTTAAATGGAACTATGAACAGATAAAAAGTATGATGTTTTTATTTAATAAAAATTGTAATTGTTGGTAAATTGCTGTGGTGTAAGAGGAATAAAACACATGGGGTCGTGCTGTTAGAGGAAAATAATCAACGTCAGGATGATAACAGTAACTCTGCTTCATCACTCCTCCCCTGGTTGATTATTTTACTAGAACAGCACCACACACAGTGATTTATTACACGTTTTATTGGTTTGCTGGCTGTTAGGCTTGAGGAATTGAGTAGTCAGTAGTGTGTGACTCTAACTCAGGAAATGGATCAGTGTTAATTAACTCAGAGGAAGAAACTCGCAGGTTTAAATGATGATAAATGAATCGTTTCTGTAATTATTCTCATTATTTATTCATATTATATCTCACTCAGCATATTCCCAGGTTGCACGAGAGGAAGTCTGTCTCGATGATGAGGTCCATTAAAACACCTCGCCTCGATTCCTGTTACATATCACACTTCTGATTTAACCAGAAGGTTGTGGGTTTAAATCCCAGAATGCCTTTCAGCAAAACTCTTCACCATCTGCTGTGTGCTTTAACCAACCGAGTGAAGAACGAACAAGTCCAGAGATCAGAGATCTGTTAGCGTTACATTCCATCATCCGTGTGCATGAAATCCTGTGTACATTCACAAGATCATCGTCTTGGACTAAAAATTCAACTGCATGCATAGGCGAGTTATGAGTGGGGTTATGGGCAGGGTTGAGGCTGAGGGCAGGGTTGTGGTTAGGCTTATGGGTGGAGCTGTGGGTGGGGTTATGGGCGGAGCTGTGGGTGGGGTTATGGGCGGAGCTGTGGGTGTGGTTATGAGTGGGGTTGTGGGTGGGGTTGTGCTTACGGTTATAGGTAGGGTTGTGGTTAGGGTTAAGGGTGTGGGTGTGGTTATGAGTGGGGTTGTGGGCGGGGTTGTGGGTGGGGTTGTGGGTGTGGGTAGGGTTACTGGTAGAAGTTAATGTTTAAATCTTTTCTTACGACTCTGTTCATATGAAATTGAACAAAATCAGGCCACAGATCTGTCACTTGTTGAAATTTGTACAGATTTCTCCTGAGATCTGGTTTTCAGTTACACAACAGTGCTACACAACAGTGCTACACAACAGTGCTACACAACAGTGCTACACAACAGTGTCACGCAATAATTGTTCAGTGTGTTGTTTCTATTCTGTGCTCTTGTTTTTGTCTGTTATTTGTTTTTGTTTTTTTTGTTAACAGATTTTAATCAGAATTTTTGTCTTTTTTCTAGTTCCCCTCACGCGTCTGTGCTGTTCGTCAGGCCGTCACTGTAAAGAGGAATTTCTTAAAAGCCTAAATTACATTTTAAAAAATGATCTGAATTAAGATTAGACAATCTCTTAATAAAAAGAACACAGTAAAAGTAACTTATCACTTATCACCTGTTTCACTGGAGAATAAATACATTTTACACTGCTGTCAAAGATAGGAGAATGTTTTCACATAAGATCCAGCTGATTTTTTTTGTCTGTCTTCACACACACACTCACACACACACTCACACACACACACTCACACACACACTCCCGCTGTACAGGTGATTCACACTGTGCTTTGCGTCTCGTCTGTTCTGGCATCCTGCCTCAGAGGAATGTGGGGTTTTTCTCACACTAACACTTTATAACAGGGTGAAATGACACAGCATCGAGACCGCGCCCTCGCCGACGCTCACGTCTCACTGACGAGGAACCGAGAGAACCGAGTGTCTGATCTCTGAGGACAGAAGCCTAAAGTGACAGGTCTCAGATCAGATATAAATCCCTGAATTTTAAAACAAAGCTCTAAACACTGATTAAATGTGAAAGGATTCGGGATGCAGTGAGTGAAGAAAAATCTCCTTCTTCAGTCCGTATTTTCTATCCCTGATTCTGTAAACCTGCTAAATAGCATAAATATAAATGTAAATGACTTTTTCGGGATTAAAAGTGAGTGTTTGTGTTTAAAAGTGGTGGTCTTGTGTGTCAAACATAAATCCAGTTTAATTAGCCCGTGTGAATGTGTAATAAATAATATTGAAGGATGAAACCATCTTCACACTGTCCAGAATTCCCAGCAGATCCGTAGCGTAGCGACCGCTATTGTACGGTGCGAGCTCACATCTGCTGAAACGCAGGTCAAAATCAACACCTGTGTGCTGCGCTTGATGTAAGTCACACTCACATCTAAAAACGAGTCGTGCGCTGTGCTTTCAGTGGCGTAACCAGAAACTAATTTCAGTGGGATGAGGAAATATACAAAATAAAATCACGACTGCTTTCCTGATCTGTACAATTAAACCGGTAAATGTGACGCACTCGTGCATTTCACACGCTATCTGACCAGTAGCTTTCATCCAGAACCAGCAAAAATGCATCATTCAGTTGGCTAATCCTGTTTCTCATCACAGCAGCTGGCATCCACTAAAATCTCATTAAACAAAGGAATGCATTCATAAAAAAATGATTATAATCAGTATAATAAATGTTATTATAACAGTGCATACACTTTAATAGTTTTTGTTAGCTCTTCTTTTTCCTAGAAATGTCCTCTTCTCATTTCAGACCCCAGATTACTGATGTTAATCGATAGAATATGTTTAATAAGTTTAAAAAAAATTACAGACTTCGATTACGGCCTTTTCTCACAAAGAGAGTTTGACAGAATCTGAGTTTGACACACCCGCTCTAGACGCTAGTGAAAGTCTCAGACACTTGTACTGAAGAAAAATCTGGAAAACCTCGGAGGTGTGAACGACACGCAGGTGATTTTAATAATCTGAATATGCAGCTGCGTAACCCGACTCTGAATACCAGCAACTTTCCTCACGTAAACCCTCTGTGAATTCAGTGTGTTAAGGAGGTCCTCAGTTTTTTCAAGTGTTATTGAGTTATCCCATGACATCAGTGCGCTAATAACAAATCACGATGCTAAATCCATGCACAAGTAATTATTATGCACACTCAGGAAAGTAAAGCTGCTGGAGCAATGCCATACAGGAACCCTTTCAGATCTGTAAAGAACCTTTTTGGTCCTTGTTTTTCAGCCATTTTTTACAGGATACTACAATAAACTAAATCATTATTTCATCCACATAACAATAATATTTATCTTGGACTTTTCTGCACCACAAAATGGAATCCTGTTAAAGAACACTATGAGGCAGATTACTGTTTATGAGACTCAGAGGCTGTCAGTGTGATTCTGCGCTTTACAGTTTACACACCTCCAGTTCATCCTGTCATTTCATATTAAAAAACTGTCAATCTTCATTACTCTTTACTGACTGAGTCAAGTGTTAAATTCCTTCACCATCCTTTCAGCCTTTATTTCTTTCTGAAGCCAATTACAGGAACCCTGCTGACGGAGAGCCCACTTCACACAGAGACGTCGATACTGACTTCAGTACCTTGGACAGCTCCAACACAATAAACACCCTCTTATAGGCTCACACACACACACACACACGCATAGTCTCACACACACACACACACACACACGCACACACACACACACAGTCTCACACACACACACACAGACACACACACACACACACACCAAAGGGCCGAAGGTTCTCGTCTGTGTGTGTGTGTGTGTGTGTGTGTGTGTGTGTGCGTGTGTGTGTGATTTTGATGGTCATATGTCTAAGTGCATTATCTATAAACCGTTTCCTTAATGTGCAATTAATGCAACTGAGAATCAATAAAACATAAATCCCCGCCGTTCACTCACTCGCTCGGTCCTGCACAGAACCCGAGAACCCACAGCAGCAGCACAAGAACATTTCTATTTAAAATATCGTTTAATTTACTTAATAACACGAGTTCCATAAAGACCCTGGACCTAAAGTGTGTGTGTTTGTTCTCACACAAGACTCAGAATTTTATGGAACTCATTTTAAATTCGAAGCTTAGAACCGTAATAGAGTGTTTCCCATTTCAGAATTATCCAGTGAACCTTTACAGAACCCTTAAAGAGCATTTCTGTACAGCAATCATCAGGGATCTCAGTTTGTCCTTTTTTTCATTGACCCAATGTTCTACTTCTAATAAACATGTAAAACGGGTCACGCTGACTCAGACAGGACTTAAAGAACCCTGAAAGAAACATGTTCTAACAGCAACCACGTACCAGGAAGCTGAATGTTAAACTCCTGACTGGTTCTAGATATTAAGAAGAAAATAATGAGCAATAATTTAAAGAGTTAACAGGGTTCTTCGAGTTCTTTAAAGGCTTACTGGATAATTAAAGATCCTCTAACACAGGTTAAACTCGGAACCCTTTCTGCTGGAAACACTCTGAGGTTCTACATTAATATTTAACGATTCCCTGAGAGGAACTACTGAAGAACCAGCAGTAATGTGCAAATAGTGAGCTAGATTACTTTCTTTATAAGCCTTAAGGGTTCTTCAGTTGTCCTACTGAGAGAACCCTGAAATGTTCTGTGTAGAACCCTGAAACCGAAATGATTCCAAGTAGAACGCTTTTAAGAACCTAAGAATCTTTAATTATCCAATGAACCCCTGAAGAACCCTTTTTCTAAGCCCTTTTTAAAACTCCTGATAGGTTCTAGATAAAAATAATGAGCAATAATTTGGAGTTTGTACCACACACTCACTCTTTCTCTAACAGGAGAACAATTTCTTACAGGGTTCTGCACAGAACCTTTAAGGATTCCCCAAAAGGAACAGACAATTAGCCCTTAAAAGGATTTATTTCCTGTCTGCTTTTATGCCATAAGGTCATGTGTCAGTCATCGTCAGTGGGCGGGGCATCTGTTATCACTGGTTTAAACCTAAACGCTGTGTACAGAACAAACATCAGCGACAAAACCACAACACACTTCACTCACGTCATTATAAC
>CM040469.1:291567-295929 GCA_022758105.1 Pangasianodon gigas | reverse complement strand
GGAGACGGTTAGAGGAGACGGTTAGAGGAGACGGTTAGTGGAGACGGTTAGAGGAGACAGTTAGAGGAGACGGTTAGAGGAGACGGTTAGAGGAGACGGTTAGTGGAGACGGTTAGAGGAGACAGTTAGAGGAGACGGTTAGAGGAGACGGTTAGAGGAGACGGTTAGTGGAGACGGTTAGAGGAGACGGTTAGTGGAGACGGTTAGAGGAGACGGTTAGTGGAGACGGTTAGTACCGAACGATTCTGTAGATGATTATAAGAGCGTACAGTACCTCTCCCTCGGACTTCACGCCCACCACACGTCCGTTCTCCATAACGATCTCATCCACAGGCTTGTTCAGCATGTAGGTACCTCCATAAATCGCGCTTAATCTAAACAACAGCGAAAACACATGAAGGAAAACTTCACCTCGTAACCAGGGAAGTGTCGTCAGTGCGAAGAGAGAAAATGTACCTGGCGAATCCCTGAGGCAGTTCTCCGAGTCCGTACAGGGGGTAGAGATACGGGCTCTTCCCGTAGCGCGCCAGAGACTCACTGTACAGTTTAATGCGGTTAATCGTCTCCAGACACGGCTGGTCCAGATAGCTGCAGGAGAGACCTTCAGTTATTCACTAACACACTCAGGAGCCGTGAAATAAATCGATAATCATCAGTAATAACGCTCTGATTAAAGCGCTGCAGCTTCCACAAGAGGAATTTTATCTTCTTACTCGTCCGTCCTGTAGAGCGCCAGGGCGTGGCCTGTGAAATCGATCACGTCCTGCCCCAGATCAAACTTCTTATACACGTCACGCATGGTGGTGCTCCTGGGGTCCACGCCCTCGAAGGTCTTGGGGTCGTTCTCGTCAAAGTTGGCCACGAAAACCAGGAACTTGCGGAACCTTCTCTTCTCGAACATGCCCATCAGATCTGAGCAGAAAAATCAACAACAGCAAAATAAAGAGAAAGGTTTTAAATCTTACCTTCTGCTTTAACTTAAACGAAACCCTGATTTAAAAATCACTGAACACACCTTTAATCATGAATTTTAAAATCCCCCATCACACATTTAATTACTGACCTAAACAAAAGTCACTGCTTTAATCCTTAAATTAAAAAACACTGACTCTGTATCACTGAAAAATCACTAATCACTAACGTCACCTTTAATAACTCACTTAAAGCTTTAATAACTGTCTTTAAAATCACAGCCTGCACTTTTAATTGTCATGTCAATGATTCCCAGATAACACCGTGGCCTACAAACATGGCCGCCGAGGACTACAACAGCCATCGAGCACAGACTCTCTGACCTTCACGTTCTCCTGATTACTGATCACACACACACCTGCACTCACAGTATATAAGGACTCTCACTGCACACACTCACTGTGAAGTACACACTCTGTGTTTCTGTACCCGTCTACACCAAGCCGCTGATCGTCTTTCTGGTTTTCTCGTCGTTTTGCTCTTGCCTGCCCCAGTTCACCTCGTTTGTTCATCGCCTGACTCTTGCCTGAATCTCGACATTGCCTTTGGATTACGTCTCTGTTTTGTTTGCTATTTTAAATAAAGCATTGAACTTTATTAAGACTTGCGTCTGTACCTGCATCATGACATTAATTACTGTTAAAATCACTAATTTCACCTTTAATCACTATTAAAAAATAATCACTGATCTCACCTTTAATCTGTTCTAATCAGAGGAACCAGAAGAAGAGACTCACTGGAAGCCAGCGCCTCGGATTCAGTAGACGGAACCTTGTAGATTTTTCCTCCTTTATACACGAAACTTCCCTCGATCACTTTAAAGTCCAGATAACGAGTCACTTCTGTGTACAGCAACATCTTCACCAGCTGACCTGCAGGAGCCCCGACACACAAACACGATCACGAAACACACACAGCGGGTTTTATTCACGGGTTAAACACGCATACACACACGTCTTTCAGGAAATTATCTCTGCCCAAACTCAGTCTTATGGCTATCCCACGTTATTCATAACACCGTGAATAATTACAAATAAAACGCGTTCAGGAAGAGAACGCGAGCGCTGACCGTTAGCCATGAGGAATTTGGGAATGAGGTCGACGTTCCAGTCTCTTCCTCGGCCCATGGACTCGGGTGGACTGTCCGCCAGACTGAAATGCTTGTAGAGCTGCAGAGGACAAACACGACATCTCACAACCGCGCAGCTGCAGCGCCGAGCGCCGACTCCACACCAAACACTCACACAGTGAGATCATCGATCCCTGCTGGAGTCGTGCTTTTTAAATGAACAGATCACATTTTCCTGTATACACACACGCACACACGCACACACGCACACACACACGCACACACACGCAGACACACACGCACACACACGCACACATACAGGCAGACACGCACACACACGCAGACACACACACGCACGTGTGCACACACGCGCAGACACACACACGCACGTGTGCACACACACGCAGACACACACACGCACGTGTGCACACACACGCAGACACACACGCACGTGTGCACACACACACAAACAAACACACACATGTTTGGATCTGATTCGCAGCACTTGCACCAAAATCAGGATTAAATGTAGTTTCAGTAGTTTCATGTCCTCAGTCTCGTCTGTGTTTACAACAGTTACACATAATCTTAATGATTTTAGCAAAAATCTGTCAGTTAAATCTTTTGCGTTGTTCCACAAAATTTCTCCTGCAGTCGCTTCTGTCTGACTCTCAATCTGTTCAACTTTCTGTTTTTTTGTTAATATATTTAAAAAAATCTTTTGTTTGGAGACGTACAGCTAGTTCACTACACTGATCCTAAACCCACACACTTCCCCAGTTTACAGAAATAAATCCATTTTAATGCATAAACACTAATCATATAAATATATTTATTAATAATCTTACTCTAATGGCCAGAGTTTATTAATCTATAAATATAAACCAGTTGAGAAACTTCAGAATATTGTGTTTTTATGGCTGATTTTTGTTATTATATTTTTTTATATTGATATTATTTTCTGTTTTCTGTCATTTACTGACATTTCTATATTCCGTCTAACTTTTGGCTTTTAGACGACTTTGTGTTTCTTGCTTATTAACTGAATGAAAGGCGCTTTAAATACAGTTTATTATTATTATTATTATTGTCGTTGTTGTTGTTATTGTTGTTATTGTTGTTGTTGTGATTGTTAAGCTGTAAGCTGAGATGTGCGGCTGATTGCACCTCCTCCAGCGGTGTGATGGAGGAACTCTCTCCACCGTAATACTGGTTCCTGTCCATGTGCAGAACCTTCTTCCCGTTAACGGACATGATCCCGGACAGGATGCACTCCTGAGGACAAAACAACATTATTACAGAAACACATCCATCTTCAGTTAGAGCTTTATCCCAGCCAGCAGGAGCTGATCCACAGTCAGAGCCAAACACTTGCTGTCTCACAGCTCCAGAGAGCTGTGTGTGTGTGTGTGTGTGTAATATGTGTGTGTGATGAGTGTGTGTGTAATATGTGTATAGTGTGTGTGTGTGTGTATAGTGTGTGTGTAATGAGTGTGTGTGTGTGTATAGTGTGTTTGTGTGTGTATAGTGTGCGTATAATGAGTGTGTTTGTGTAATGAGTGTATAGTGTGTGTGTGTGTATAATGAGTGTGTGTGTGTGTGTATAATGAGTGTGTGTGTGTGTGTGTGTGTGTGTGTGTAATATGACACCGGAGGGCTGCAGGTTCCGTGTTTCCGGTCCTGCAGGCTGTAAAGCCTCCACACGTCACCTCACAGCCCGGAAGTGACGCTGCGCCCGGCGGCGCGTGCTGTGTGTGTATCGGCGCAGTGAAAGTCTGAACTTTATTTATTCCGCTTTCTTTCAGGCTGCAGATGGAAATGAAGGGCGTGTAAAAGCGCCGGAGCCTCATTTCCCATCCGTATTCCGCACGCCCCGCCCCCTTCACTCTGATTGGCTAGCAGCGTCTACACAGCGCTCTGATTGGAAGATGATTTAAACAAGTTTTATAAACCGATCGCTAAATTCAGCAAATAAAAAAAAAAAGGAAATAATCTCTTCCAAACACGATTACACACAGGATAACGAATATTAATTTTATATACATTAAATAACTGAATATTTTTCCGTCACTTTATTGCCCTGTTCTACTGTTGCTACGGCGACGAGAGCGACATCTCAGCTGTCCTATCATCACACGGCGCGTGAGTGCAAGCTGGCCAATCCCAGCCCAGGACGCGTGAACCTGCCAGCCAATCGGAGCGAGGTTTTCGGAATACGGGTGCGGAAAGAAACCCAGCCTCCACCACGTAGCATCCTCCTGAATGGAGAGGCCTAACCGAGCTGCGGAAATGTTTACACACTTATTTACTGATTTATATTA
>CM040469.1:281567-289067 GCA_022758105.1 Pangasianodon gigas | reverse complement strand
GTGGAAAATTCTAATATTCATCTTTATCAGTTTTTTAAATAAATAACAGGATATTGTTGTTTTATTAAAATCTGCCTGACTCATGCTACACTATTCTACATGTTTATCCAGATCCTCCGGCAAACCTGCGAAATCCAATCAAAAGTCCAATCTGGCAACCCAGACTCACTGCTGATGAACTTCCTCTCTGTGCTTGTATCTTTAAAGAAATTCTTCTTTTCTATTTTTAAACAAACAGATTATAAATTAAAAACATGAGAGGGCTATAATGCAGAAAAAACTACTTAAGAGACGTATCAGTAATTTTGTATATGAAGTTATTTATTAGTGATTTTGATCACTTGCTGTTTTGCAGGGTTTTTTTTTTTAACTTTTACTTATAGTGTTATAATTTGTTTTGAGTTACCTGTTGAGGGAGTTGCCTGTTGAGGGAGTTACCTGACGAGGGAGTTACCTGATGTGGGCGTTGCCTGATGAGGGATTTACCTGATGTGGGCGTTACCTGATGTGGGCGTTACCTGATGTGGGCGTTGCCTGATGAGGGATTTACCTGCTGACCTGCACAAAGCCCGGATGAAGTTGCATAAACACATATTTAAATTAGCTTTATAACCTGCTGAAAGACACAAACGTGCAGAGTGGGTGTGTGTGTGTGTGTGTGAGAGAGAGAGAGAGAGAGAGAGAGAGAGAGACCCCGCCCCTCAGTGTGTGTGTGTGTGTGTGTGTGTGTGTGTGTGTGTGTGTAACTGTGGAATGTGAAAGTGTCGCGTCTCCTGAATCATGAGCTGAGATCTTTCCTTCTGAGTGAGAATCAGGTGCAGAGTGATGAGCTTCTCCATCCTCTCTCCATCACTGATGACCACTCCTGCTATCTCACACACACACACACACACACACACACACACACTGGAGGGGGCGTGGCTACACACACACACACACACACACCAGCCACAGTAACCTGAATGAAGATCACTCGCTGGTACAGAAAGATGAAATAAAACAGGATATTTATTTATAATAACACTCACTGATACAGCGTGAAATAATCCACCTGCAGTCAAACACCACGTCCTACCATAATACTCTCACTTTAAATCATTTTATACTCTGGGGTGGAAGCATGATATTGTAATATTTCACTTCTGCAATAAGAACCTGAATGTTAAACATGTGCACAGTTGCATTGTGGGTAAATCAATATGTTTACATTTATGTGTAAATGTGAAGCTAAATCATCAATGCAATAAACTTCAGTAACGAGGTACTGCTAATTCACCCAAAACTGCTAATGCTAAATAAACTGAACATTAATAATAATAATAAATAAATAATAATACATTTATTAATATTAATAATAATAATGATGAAAATAATATTATATGGATAATTTCACATTTTTAATGAAAAAATAAACTATTAACGCTATTATTTAAGGAGAGCAGGAGGTGAATTATGAGCTCCAGGTTTTTGGGAGAAATATTCCTTTAAGATGTGAAAACTGAGGTCATAACTTCCAGCTTTAAAAACTGCGTATGAGTTTGATTGTTTTTGTTTTTAGCAGAATGGGTTCGTGTAAAGTCCGAATTCATCATCAGCCAGAAAATCAGCACCAGCGTGAGGTCGTGTAGAGGTCATGTAGAGGTCGTGTAGAGGTCACCAGTCTGGCGCGAGCCAGTTTAAACACTTTAGAGCCACTTCAAATCCCAAAAAACAAGCCTGAGAACCAGAAGAACACAAAGTGAGAGAATAAACAAAGCACATTACTTCACTAATCACCTGCAGAGAGAAATAAACACTAATCACCGTTTTACATTAAACACCAGCTCCGTTAATCTACAGCACAAAGCTGAACATGTGGAACTCTGTGTGTTTAATAGAATAAATGATATATTACAGTAGAAAAAGACAATGTAGATGATGAAGATGAGTGTGTGTGTGTGTGTGTGTGTGTGTGTGTGTGGGGTATAGTAACACACACCGCATTAGCAGGAAACGCTCGCAGCATGACCGCACTCAGGCCTTTATACAGCGCTCCGGCTCCTTCGTCTCTCAGCAGCGTTCGCAAAACATCCACTAAACCCGAGTAGCGTCCATCAGCAGCTGAATAAACACCACACACTTTACTTTTTATTTTAGCGTACGAACGCGAGGACACAGCTGACATGATGTGGACGATGATAAATTTCCATTTTATATTTCAAACAAGTAAATATGCTGTACATTTTATCAGCTGTTTTACACAATAGTTGATTATAAATAAATAAAAACTATACAAAAGTATAAAATATCACCGTAATTCACAATTCTGTTACAGATGATTTCAGACCAAAGGCAGAACGAAAGCACATCCACATAAACCTCGAGTATCAGCTGATACCAACATTTAAAAAGTTTCTTTTTAAACTATTAAACTTTTTAACTTTTTATCCTCAAACACTTTATGACCTTACAGGAGAAAAACACAGCCATCAGCATCGCCTACACACAACTACAGCTATTTCAGTCAAATAAACTCAGACTGTGAGCATCACAGTGCAGGACGTTTAAAATAAAGAATAATTCTAATAGAATATCGCTGAACAGGTAGTTACTCACTGTTGCTATGGTAACTAATGTAGCTGTTGTTATTGTACCTTCTTTATGTCACTTTACAAGCAATGTTCTGACATTTCAAGCTAGATTTATTACAAACTCAGATCAGATTTGTTTGTTTTGTATTAAACTGTGATATCTGATGATATGGATCTGATACCGGTACTGAATACCAGATCAGATCCAGCTGTAATTAGAAGCTGATATCTATTACAGTATTTTTTATTCAACATTAAAGTCTAATCTAGAATCAGACACACAGGTCTCTCCTAACACACCTGAGCCAAGTGCACAATCACCTCACTGTGTGGTGCAGAAAAAGCTCTTTAGGCTAAAAGGTTTATATTAGCGTTATATTTAACTATAAACATGATTAACGTAAAGAAATGATTAACTCACCTGTCTGGAAATTGGATTTGAGGACATCAGGTGGAAGAGCGACGGCCCAGTTCACGATTCCAGCAGTTCCTCCGGCCAGAAGAATCCTCGGAGTGCTGAGTTGGTCCACGCTGTGTGTGTGTGTGTGTGTGTGAGTGTGTGTGTGTGAGAAGAAGACAGGGTGAAAATGATTCAATCGTGATAAATCCTATTCTATCAGGAGATAAATAAGTGTGGCGTTTACCTCTCGCCCTCAGGAGTGAGGATATTTTTGAGGTATTCGTACGTTAGAAAGTAGAGACCAGACGAAGGAACATCTGAAAGAACGAAAGAACATCAGAGAGGTCACATGACCTGAGAAGAATATCCACAATCATACAATACAGCGTATTATAATATACACCACTCATAAAGACCGGCTCTGGACACAGAGTACAGTACACATGAGCTCTCTCAGAACAGTTAAAAACCACACACACACACGTCCGCACACACACACACACGCACACACACGCACACGCACACACACGCACACACACACACCTCTAATAAGAGTGAAGACAGTTCCCTTATACACACTGCGAATGCCTTGCTGTTTATACAGTTTCACTGCACAGTCCATCGGCCCGGTGTATTTCAGCTGCCCGCTGATGGACTGCACCTAAAACACACACACACACACAAACACACACACAAACACACACACACACAAAAACAACATAAACCCATTTATTCCAGTTTTTAAGTATCAGGTACACACAGTGGGACAGTGGCTTACTGATGCTTTAATCTCATAACTCAGTCATATCTAATAGCAGGACCATGTACTGACGAGGTGATGCCACAGACTGGGCAGACGAAGTCCCTGCTTGGGCAGACGAAGCCCCTGCTTGGGCAGACAAAGCCCCTGCTTGGGCAGACGAAGCCCCTGCTTGGGCAGATGAAGCTTCTGTTTAGGCAGAAAAAGCTTCTGCGTGGGGAAACTTTAACCCTGCTTCAGTAGATAAAGCCCCTGTATGAGCAAACAAAGCCCCTGCTTGGGCAGTTGAAGGCCCTAGAGGCACATCATAGCAGAGGAGTGTGTTCTGATCAGTGTGGTTTGTCTTGTGTACGTGTTTGTGTGTGTGTGTGTGTGTGTGTGTGTGCGTGTGTGTGTGTGTTCTTGCCTGAAGCAGACACTTGATCCTCTCTCCTGGAGCTACAATCACTGTAGTGAAAACTCCGGCTAACATTCCGGCCAGGAACGTCTGTGTGGAGCTGAAACACAGGAATCAGGAGCAGAAGTGAGAAGTGGAGGTTAAAGCTGATGTGTTAAAAAACAGCCAACAACAAAAATACTCTCATATCGAAACACAATCTATTCTGAAAACACACTTTTACAGTAAATGCAGATAATTCAAATGAGTTCATTCTGACCTGTTTTTCAGAATATATCGCTTTATAAATAACGTATTTGGTTATGGCTGTGAATATTCGGTATTTCCTTCACAGTAAAACAGCACACGTCAATAAACATCAAATACACGGCAACACATCAGTGAAGTGCACTCAGTGAGAAGAGCTTTCTGATTCTGTTCCTTTCACACACCTACATTTATTATCTCTTTTAAAAATCAAGGCTTTGAAGACAAAAAGAGGAAGATATTGTAAAGAGGCAGGTTTTTAAATTCTTCCTGTTTTTAATAACTTCCTGTTTATGCTACAGATCTCTGTCTCTCCATTACGGATCATCTCCACCCCTGAGTTCTCCATAAACTCCTCCTAAAGTTCTCCATCTGCACTGAGGGTCTCTCCTTCATACTGACGTGATCGGGACAGACGGGTCGCTCTGGAGCAGCTGCTTCCCGAGTCCAAATCCGAAGAAGCTGATGGCCATCATGGGAGCCACTCCGGCCAGCGGTGCTCCCATTCCTTTATACAGCCCCAACGCTCCCTGCGTCACGGAGAACCAGTGGAGGAGAGAAAGAGAAAGTGACGAGTCGGGGATGAGAAATGACACAAGATCAGCGTCCTCTGTAACCAGCGTGTAGAAAACCCACAGGTTCAGAACATTAACATCAGACTGCACGACTAACCTCTTTAACACTTACACAAAAGCAGAATTATTTCAGATCTAAATTCCTAAAAAAAACTTTAACAGCAAGAATGAGACCTAAAAGCCATCACTGTAATCGAGTCACTGCTGCACTCGTATTCATCATGGCGGCTTCCACAGCTAGCATTTAGCATAGCAGAATTATCATCATGCTAGCTAACTAGCTTTGAGAGATTAGGAATAAAACTGTTGTTAGCTCTTGTTAGTTAGCTTTAGCTGAAGTTCTCCATGTTCCCTGGTTCTGTGGTGAGAAAAGCGCTAATTTACCATCAGGAACTAAACCTGGGGTCGTTCTTTCTCCGGTGAAATTTTCTTCTGCTTTTACTTTCATACTGTAAATAAATTTAAGAGTTTATACTTCTCTACTTTAACTTAAGTGGAGAATTTGAAGTTGAATTTATGTATTTGTGATGATGAGTAGTGGTACTTTAACCTGAATAAAGAATTCAGGTCCTTTTCCTAAGAGACACTGACTGGAAGCCATTTCAGGTTTTGGTTTCGTTTTTAATGTCACAGTGACACCTAGTGTTCAAACCAGGAACTACAGTTTTACTTCTTTATTTGGTAACTACACCAGGGTTTATTTTAAATTTAGTTGGATTTTATTTAGTTTGTACACCACTGGAGAGGCAAATAATAATTTAAATTCTTAAATGAATTTAATTAACCTTGATGTGTTTTGTGTCGTGTCAGCTAGACAGAAGTTCAATCATGAAACTCAAACTGAATTATAAATCTACTAATTAGTGAGTCATTGTTACCCATCAGTGATTAATCAATAGATAGGTTTCAATAGTTTAACACAAATGTAATTACACACAAAATAATTGATTAAAATGATATAAATTATGAATAATGTGATGGAACCTCTCTGGACAGAGTTTTCCGGAAGCAGTCGAGCGTTCCTGTGTACAGCACATACTGAGAGCACGAGGCTTTGGGCTGCGTCTGAAGGCGAACCTGTGTGAAGATGAACACACACACACACACACACACGTCTAGAGATTCAGTTATTCACGTTACTTCTGTCAGTGGAGCAGTAAGAGCTCTACCCCACTGAACACACTGATAAGACCCCAGCTCACAAACACAAAGCAAACATGGCCGAGCTGATAAGAAGAAACGCTTCAGGGAGTGAGACAGTGTGGGGACGAGCTGCTCCTCACACTTCTGTCAATAAAGCGACCCAAAAAGCAACCAGACACAAAAAATAACCCCAACAGGATTATTGCTGATCATTAAAACTGTTAAAGTGGGTTAAACTCAGTGTAAACAATGCAGCTTACAAAATCAGAACAAAACTACAAGTACACACAACTACACTAAAAAAATATTAGAAAATAAAAAGTACTGCTTTGGATGAGACCACGTTACGATCCATTCGGAAAATATTTCTGACATGAAAAAGTGACAGGATGTTGCATTAGAACCCCCCGTCTGTTTAGAGATGGTTTGTTCCAGTTTATATTATTCCTCTTTCACACCAGGTTCAGGTGAAGCTCACACATCTTCAGTATTTCTACTTATTCAAAACTCAATAAGTCACATGATTCTTTTTAGTGAGTCATTTGAGGTCTGTTCAGCTAAAAGATTCACTGATTCCATCACTGACTCGTTCACTCACTCTTAGCATTTCACCAAACTGTTGCTGTTTGTTAATTAGCTGCTGATTCGCTCAGATGACAATCAGCCTGAGCGATGGAAAATACAGCTGTTTTTTATTTAGAATCTGTGTGTATGTCAGTGTTTAGAACAAAAAGTCATTTTAACACAAACACAATCAACACAAGGTCTGCAGCTGATTATAAATAACACAATTATAACAACTTCACGTTTGGTTAAACCACACACGTGACTGAACGAATCTGTGAATCGTTTGGCTGAACAGAACTCAAATGATTCACTGAAAAGAATCAAATATGTAAACTCTCTCAGCGAAGTCATGTGACTTTTTCACTGCTGATGTTTGTCTTTAAAAGTCTGATGATCTGCTGAAACTCCTGGCAGATGTTTATATATAAACAAACTCCTCTGTTGTTGTGATTCTGCTGTTGGGGTTGAACCTGGGTGGAGCTGTGATTAAGAGTCACTACGAGACACACAGGTTCCTAATCCCAGTCCTGGAGAAACCTTCTGTCCTGCGCTGTACTGTTTCCCTGCTCCTTACACACACTGAGTCAACTCACCCACTAATTAACATCCCTTCTGGAGTTGAAGTGTGTGTGTGTGTGTGTGTGCGCACGCATGTGTGTGTGTGTGTTTGTGTTAACTACAGCTAGAGAACAGTAAAACGTGCAGGACAGGGGGTTCTCCAGGACCAGGGATGGGAACCTGTGACCTGGACGACTGAAACCCTTCTCAGATATACACCTCCTCTCTATCTCTCTGTCTCTCGCTCTCTGTCTCTCTCTCTCTCTCTCTCTCTCTCTCTCTCT
>CM040469.1:227831-242938 GCA_022758105.1 Pangasianodon gigas | reverse complement strand
CACACACACACACACTCACACACACACACACACACTCACACACACTCACACACACACTCACACACACACACACTGTTTCCTCTGAAAAATAAATCTCCCTCATTTGCTGACTCAGTGCTGTAAATAGTTCGGTTTTGTTTTTGTTCACTGTGTGTCGTCATCGTTGCCATATCAGAGGAAAAAAAATCAGATTTTATTTTTAGGAGATTAAACACCTGTACAGGTAAAAAAAAAAAAAAGCTGCCTTTTAACTGAAAACCTAACCAGCTCATTAAAGGCACAACAGTGGTGTATAAGATGAATTATAAAAAAATTACACTTCATTCACTTCGTTCCTTAATAACTAAAATAACAAAAAACACACACTTCTGTATTTAAGTGAATCTTTTCATTCATGAAGTTTCACTGATTCAGGAACAGAACTGTAAAGTAACATAACTGACATCAAGTGGATCCTCTGGAACCGTTAAATCTGTTAAATCCATTAAATCTGTTAAATCCGTTAAATCCATTAAATCTGTTAAATCCACGGATCATCAAATCAGAAGGCTCAGAACCATTAGCACTCCATTAGATAGTGTAATATCAACTAATATAAAACCTTTAATAATCTCCAGACATGTTTTTTTTTCTTCACATCAAACATAACGCTCTGTTCCAAGATCAGGAGCTGAGTCAGGAACATTGCATGATCTGCATGGAATCTGGCTGGAATTCCTGAACATCTCGTCTCCTGAACACACAAAAAGGAGCTTCAGGACTATTAGATTAGCTACAAGCTATAACAGTGTCCACTGTCACCCCCTCCATCACCCCCATTGCCCCTCTTATTACCCCCCCCCCCCCCCCCCCCATTACCCCCCCTCGCCGGCGGATCTTCGGCTTCTCCAGGAGATCGGCACTGAAGTGGAAATTCTCCCACAGGACAATGCGTGTGTCTCAGTGGATGCCTGAGTACCAGCGGTGCCGTGTCACTGGCAGATGGTGAGCTAATTAGACCCTATTAAGTGCTGTGAGAGGGGGATTGTGGGAACCGGGCTGGTCTCAGGAGACCTTCACATTCTCCTGCTCTTTGTGTCAGTGCTGTAGAGACTCAGCGCTCAGGAACGAGTGAAGAGATTCCCATACAGAGCGGAAAACGTGAGATTCCCATACAGAGCGGAAAAAGTGAGATTCCCATACAGGGACAGAACTGAGTCTATGCTCTTTAAGAAGTTCTTCAGAGAGTTGTTGCGGATTTCTACATAGAACCTTCTCTCAGAGGAACAACAGAAGAACACTTCAGAGTTCTAGATTTAACCTTTCAAATAAAGATTCATCTTTAATATTGCGTCATGAAACAAACACCGGGTCACAGCGAGTGTAAATTAGAGAAGAACTTCCCTGTCTTCTTCTCCTCTCATATTTTGACCTACATTCTATTAAAAAAAAAAAGGTTCCTTCAGCTCCAGGGTTCTTTGTATGTTTGTAGGTTCTAGCATCCTTAGAACCTCTTCTGAAGCACTTTTGAGATTTTCTGTAGATGAACAAACTACAAACAAGAACGCAATAGGTTGTTAGATAGAACATTTTTTTTCTAAGGAGGTGGGATGAGTGACAAGACTCTGATACGGCGAGAGAACCGAGAAACGTGTACTGCAGAGAGTTACAAGCTCTCAGCTTCCCAAAAGGAAACGTTCTGTTGTGGGGTTCAACATAGAACCTTTTAGGTTACTAGAACAATGGAACAATCTAAGAAATCATTTTTGGAAGACCATCGAGGGAGAACATCCTGTGAACTCGGGGGAGGATTAGACCACAGTGAAGAACTTCAATCATCTAAAGAATATAAAGACAAAATGTTGGACGGGTTCTTAACCATGATACCTGCTCAGCAGTTTTAATAATAAACACTAAAGCGTGTTTCTCCAGCCGTGTCAGAAAGGGAACTTAAATTACACATTCAAACACCCCCGCATTGGACTAAACCATTTCTTAACTGTAGCAATGTAGGCGTTTTGTAAATTAGTTAGCTAGCGTAGTCTTGTAATTTCGCAGTGTTGTGTACTTGAATATATGATGCTAGCTATCTGCCATGTTAGCTAGTTAACCTGCTACATTTAGCATAGTCGGTTTATTTGTTATTCATAACAATCAGTAAAAATTCGGTGCTGGTTTTTCCACAATCACTGCAGCAAATCAGTATAAAATAAATCGGTAGTTTGCATGCTAACTCCTCTCGTCTGTCACTGTATAATTCACACACTGAGGAGGAGACGTCTCTGAGCAGGAGGAATTCTTTCATCACTTAAATCCCAGCAGTTTGTTCTCCACGCCGGCGTCCACTCGGCTCGCCGCTCGACTCACCGCTCGACTCACCGCTCGACTTAACTACATTCAGGCCGCTAACGAGGCGTGCAAAAGTGTGGTGCCACAGAAAGGTCACAGGGTCAAAGGTCAGTCACACAGTGTCGATCATCAGTGAGCCGTCCATCAGAACAGCGAGCAGGAAGTGTGTGATTAGGGATCGGCTCGGGACAGAAGTCAGTCTCACCCACTGAGCGAGTCTTCGTCTCATCACGCGGCATGAACAGCTTCGTTTACAGATTAATAACGAGCTTTAATGAAGCTGTAATAATGTGGAGTTACTCATCACCTGTCAATCACTCAGCTCCTTTCATCACGCTGTTTACTTTCACATCATTACAGCGGAGTAATGTTATACATTAAAATATACGCATTACACAATAACATAGACTTTAATGGAAACATTTTCAAAAGTAAGTACACCCCCTTATTGACTTTTCATTTATTTCATTACTTCATTTATTCATTTATTCCCATTTTTAAGTGACACAGAATTGAAAAGATTTTTATTTTCTGCACAGGACACCTGATTCATTTTAATATATACATTATATATAAAACTTTTAAATAAAAATAGAAAAAAATTTAAAAATCCAATTCTACTGATATCTGTTCAATATCATTCACACTCATAAACTCCGTCTTCAACACTTACTGTTTTCCCGAGAAATCTCAATCACTTTAATCGCTTAATTAATCTTCATAAACTTGAATAAATTCTACCCCAGTGGCCTTAACACCACTCAACACCCCGGGCTGAAAAAGACATGTGTTAATAGGATTTAAAAAACATCTTTGCTGTGTAAACAAACAAACAAACAAATAAATAAATAAACCATCCATCAACATAAATTCTCCAATAAATTATGAATTTATGAATAGATTTATTAATCAATTTATTTATTTAAAAAATATTAAATGGATTTAATGATAGATTTATTTTTTAATTTGTCATTTTCCTCTCCTGTACATTTGAATTCAAAATGATCTAAAGTAAATAAACTTTATTATTATTATCCTTTATTTTGATTGTTTATTTCTGTTTACAGTTGTAACCTTTTCAAATAAGAGACAAACATTAATGTTTTATAGTTTTTTTACTGACCCATTAAAAATCTCATGGTTCTGTTTTCTGTAAAGTTGCTAGCTAAAGTGTGTAGAAGAAATTGAGCTAATGATTCTTCAGTAGAAATCCCGACATTTTAAAATGATGAAATAAAGCCTTTATGATTCTTAAACCTGAAATGAGTTTTTAACTCTCTGCATTTCCGATAATACGTTTAGATTTGTGCAGTTTCAGCACACGCGCATTAGCCGAGCCTAATCGAGTGTATTTTTTGTGGATCTTGTTAAGCTGTAGATGTTTTAACCCGAGTGTAAAGAGGTCAGTGATGTTAGTGATGTGTCAGTGATGTTTATTGATGTTCTCATTAACGCAGTATTGACGCCTCGCCCTCCCGCTAACACACACCTCATCGTATTGAAGCTGTCGGACGTTAGAGTCATCGTCACACACATCTTTTCTCTATCAGGGCAGTTACGAGCTGCTGACCCCGACCTCTACCACAAACACAATGCATTTCCCACACTGAGCACTGCTGTGAGACACACACACACACACACACACACAGATATCATCCAGATGATTTGTGAGCATCTTTATGTCTTAGGGTTTGTTTCTGAAATTCACAAAGATTGTTCTTTTGTATGTTAAATTAGTTAAACGAGTGAGTATAATCCCACTTTATCCAAAAACTCTTCCCATGTCCCTGGATTCCACAGTTTTATACAGTAAATCTTACAGATTTATATTTTCTCTCTGCAGCTCACAGCTCTACAGGAGGTTAAGCCTTTATTTATCTTTTTCTTTATCGTATTCATATTTGAACAATTTTCAGAATTGTGGACTCAAAACTGTTCATCAGCAAAAATATCGACCTTAAGGCTTCTGATCTGAAATAATCAGAGGACCTGCAATATTTTCAAAAATGTTTATTTATTTTACTGAAAATCTACACAAGTATTGAACACGAGACATAGCGAGCTCGTTTTAAATAACGCTGATTTTTTAAAAAATCTATTTTAGTAAAAAACATACTGAGAATGTTGAGAACAAACTTAAACTCCTCAGGCGTGTAGTTCACCCACCGAGTCTGCAGCACCTGCATGTTATACACGATGTAGTGAGCGTTTATAGTGAATAAGCAACTGTTCAGTAGTGTTTATGAGGATCACATGATAAGAAACAAGAAAAGTAAAGTAAAATGTAAATAATTAAAAATGAGAAAAATCAGAAATAATACATTTAATGATTAATTGTGACATTTCCTCCTACATCATGCAGAAAACGTAGAGTAAAAAAGAGATAAAATAAAGTTTGAGACAGTTACTACAATACTGAACATCACTGAGCCGCACTGTGCGCTAGAAACGCTCGACCAATCAGTGATCTGCAGTGCTATTAGCTCCGCCCACATGTCCCTGACTATTAAGCCATTCTATTCTATTCTATGAAAGCTGTTGAGGTTTATTTTTTCACACCTGCTCTAATAAGTAATTTATGAGCCTTTAAATGGGGTGTGTTTAGGACAGGAGGAAATAATCAGTACAGAGCCGTTTCGCTTCAGTATCCCACAGGAGTAACACTGACTGTTCCGGATTAATTCACTAGTAACACTTGTATAAGAATTAGAAGTGGCTCAATCCAGTAAATTAGTGTATTATTGGATTCGATTGATATTAAACCCCAGTGTAAATCAGCTGAGAGTGTGTTTAACTCTGGTTAATATATCACTCCACTGAGCTGGGAAGGTTGGTTCCCACGTTCCAGTTTTCCACCTGTCGTCTCCCCTCCCCCTGTCAGGGCTGGGCTTCACACACACACACACACACACACACACACACACACCCACCTGCTCCCAGGTGTTGTTTACAATTACAGCAGGCTGGGAGTCGGGAGTGTCGCTGTCACGCTCAGGTACTTCCTCCTTCTCTAAATAAAACTGACAACAGTGTTCAGAAAAACAATAAACACTAATTAATTCTAATAAACACTAATAAACACCAACAAACTCTAATAAACACCAGTAAACTCTAATAAACACCAATAAACACTAATAAACAATAATTTATTCTAATAAACACTAATTAGCACTAATAAACACTGAGAAACACTAAGTAATTCTAATGAACTCTAATAAACACTAATAAACACTCCGGTGCTGCAGGTTTAAACCGCAGCCAGTCTGTTGTGTGCTGCGTGAAACAGAAAGAGAACTCGGGGCTGAAACACGTGTGGAATGTTCTCGTGCCTTATCTCCCGACTCCCGAGCCAAAGCCCAGCTCCACACTTCCTCTTCTCAGCCTGATAACGAGAAAATTCCTCGACCAATAAACTTCCCCTGTTCCGCGGAAAAAGGAAAGTGTGTTAAAAAGGGGAAGAAACTGCGGCGAGGCTGTGAGAAGGTGTGTGAGAACGTGGGACATGTCAGAGGAAACGTACAACAAACGTTTTTCAGTAAAGTGGAAATCCTGAAGAACCTTCCAGAAACACAGAGAGAAAACGCAAGCGATAATTATTTTACACTCCACACTGCACCAGGCCTAACTCCAACTCGATTTATATAAAGCATTAAATATTTTATATTGTAGATATTATATAAAAACAAGTGGTATTAAATTTAACAGTGCTACACAGATAAATACAAACAAAATAAAATGGAAAAAAAACAAAAAACAAATAAAATTAATTCAACTGAATAAAATAGTAAGAGAGAACGAAGGATGAGTCACTAAAGACAGGAAAGAAAAAGAAAACAGATAATTGGACACTTTAACAAGAAAAATATTATTTTGTCCCAACGAGAAAGGTGTTTCACAGTATACAGTATAAATATCTATAATATAAACAAACAAACAAACAAATAATGATTTTAATAAATCCGTCAATATATGCTGCAATAAATCTATCGATTAGTCGTTAAATTAATAGTCACAAGTTCTCCAATAAATGATTAATGCATTAATAATAAAAGATTAATTGAAGAAGTCTTAAGCATCCTATTTTTAGTACAAATGTTGTTATAGATGTTTATTTTATTATTGTCAGAAAAGAAAGCAGCGTATTACGTAACAAAGCACTTTCCAGATAAACCGTAATGAAAGCTGCTGAGTCTCCAACGTTCTCAATAAAACTTACCGCTAATTTCCTTAGAAACCTGCACACAGCGACCCCGACACTACTGCTGCATTTTTCATCAACAAAGCGATATCACACCAAATACTGTGTTTAGTTTATTACTGTTTACTGCACTTTATCATATTTTTATGCAGAAATGTTAAATTGCATTATTTTTGCATGCATCTTTGCTTTACAGCATTTCTGTCTAAGACTTTTGCACAGTATTGAAAAATAATAAGTATTGCACAAGGACTCAATCCCCAAACATTTGGTCTCAAATACGATAAAGTAATAAGCAATAAAGTTTTATATTATTATTATTATTATTATTATTATTATTAGTTGCCATGTGAGTGGATTTCAGTGTACAGTAGTAACCTTGTCGGAGAAGAGACATAAACATTAATGTGCTTTACTCTGGTTTTATTCCTTTTTGAGTTTTTTATTGATGACATACGCCGATAATCCACAATGCGACAGTGCAGAGTCGGCATTATAATCACGTTATAAACATGCCATTATGTCTATATTATAAAACACTAAGCAATCAAAATCAGCTTACACAAGACAACTTTATTCTCTCTTTTTTTAAATTACAGCACTAAAACTCTCTGAGATGAATGATTAGAATACGAGGAGGTGTGAGCTTTGAGCACTGAGGATTACTGACGCTGTTCTGTACTCTGGACACCAACACATTCTCCTCCCGACCAGTTAAAATCAGCTAATATGCTTCACGTCTCCTTCTCCACACCCCGTCCCCTCCCTCGTCCCCGTCCCCGTCCCCTCCCTCGTCCCCGATCCCTCTCTCTCCTTGATGTGCTGTAAAGTAGATGAAAGAGGCCAGCTGTGTGGAGTTATTGTTGGTGTCAGTAGGAAGCGCTGATGGACCCTGCAGCAGAACAAAAGGCCCTCGGCAGCTCCAGACTCGCTGGCTCCACTCGAGATTCTCTCCCACAAGCTGGACTCTGCAGAGCTATTGTTTCAGCGCAGAGCCCCCGCCTGTCTCTCTCTCTCTCTCTCTCTCTCTCTCTCTCTCTGCCTGTCTCTCTCTCTCTCTCTCTCTCTCACCCACATGCACTGCTACTCTGACCTGAAACAGCCGGGTCTGAGGATGTCACTGAATTGAGGGAGAGGAGAGCCTACAGTACCCTGGGTGGGTGCCAAAACTTATGCATGCACAACATGCATGCATTTTTTAATGCTTTATTAAGATTTTTTTTTTTTTTTTTTAATTCTTCAATGTGAATTAAAGACTTAAAAAAAAAGAAGATGAGGCAAAAATAGAGATCAGGTTGAATATGAGAGTAAATTTGATTTCTTTAGTAGTTCGTGTAAATGTGTTCATTGTTGTTATTATTATTATTATTATTAATAATAATAATAATAATAATATTATTTTAATTTTAGGTTACTGGATGTTATTTTAAGTTTTGTATTTGGATGTTTTGTTGTATGTGGTATTAACCCAGACGAAAGGAACTTTGAGAGAACATGGACAAATAATTAAACACACACTTTTTGCTCGTATCCCAAATAAAGTTCTCCATGTTCGGTGTCTGAAGCCCGAGTCGTTATTTTTGCGCTACGACTGTTAGGCTCATGTAGCTAACAAGCAGCAGAAGCTTATAGCTACCAGATTAGCATCGTGACAGCTGCGTTACTGCGTAACGAACACAGAGACTGAGGAATGAACATCACGACCCACTGACGCCTTCTGCGAATTTTCACTGTTAATGTGTAGAGGTTTGAATAAATTAAAAACAATAATGTTATGGAATAAATACAGGAAATAAAAAAGACATAAAAGACAAACTAAATCCACATTTCTGTTCCAGGTAACATCTGGAATTACTCCTGTGTTTACACACGTGAGAGAGACTGTTAGATTAAATTATATCAGTATGTTAATATGTAGTATATTCAAATATTTAAAACAGTGATAATGTTTTTAAATCATGAGAAACTGCAGGATTGAGTGGAGGAATGTGCTGTGAGGAAAAACCTTCAGCACCGCCATGTTGTGGCCATCGGGGTCACGTGACTCTCACTTCCGCCTCCTGCTGCCCCTTTAACAAACTGCACACAGACAAGATGGCGGCGCTGCACGTGCGCTTTAAACCTCCCCAGTGTGTGTGTGTGTGTGTGAGAGAGTGAGGGGGGCAGCGCACTTGTTTGCTGTCTCCATGGAAACCGCCCGCGCGGCGCCAGGCTGACAGGCATCAGAGGAGAAGAGGGAGGGGGGCGTGTGTGAATGGATGACGTCACGGACCTGGCGCCCGCTAGTCTGCTCTCTCTCTGTCACACACACTCACACACACTCTCACACACACTCTGTCTCTCACACACACACACTGTCACACACACACTCTCTCTCTGTCACACACACAAACACACACTCTGTCTCTCTCACACACACACACACTCTCACACACACACACTGTCACACACACACTCTCTCTCTGTCACACACACAAACACACACTCTGTCTCACACACACACACACACACACACACACACTCTGTCTCACACACACTCTCTCTCTGTCACACACACACTCTCTCTCTCTCACACACACTCTCTCTCTCACACACACACTCTCTCACACACACACACACACACACTCACACACACACACACTCACACACACAAACACACACTCTGTCACACACACACACTCACACACACACACACACACTCCAGTGGGAATCTCGCAGACTTTGTTATTGTTATTTTTTCAAGTTGAGATCTCGTGGAGAAAATAACGGTCACTGGGTCACGTGATTTTTCCAGAGTTTAAGTATGTAAATTAGACAGACATGAAAAAGTCCAGGATGAAGCCGAAACTGAAAATGTTTAAATATAACGCAAAATATTTCAAAAATAAAAATATAAAATATATAAATAGAATATAAAATAGAATATTAAACATAAAATATTTTGGATGTTTTTCCTGTTATTTAAAACATTACACAATGTTTTACACACAATAATGAATAATATTAATCACAATTAATGAACGTTTCTCAGAAATTAACATAAATACACACACACACACATACACACACACACACACACACACACACATACAATTTACAGGAAATATTTCTATTTCTACTAGCAAGTATTTGCATTGTTACACACTGTACATCCTGTAAATAATAAGCAGCAGAAACACAAGTGAACTACAGGATCCTCAACTCTGGTCAGTTTACTGATGTTTAGCTCATTTACTGATTTAATAGTTTAATTAATTTATTTAAGTAATCAATATGCAAATATAATATAAAAATACTGATATAATAGGATAGATAGATCACTATGAGAGCCAATGTAAAATAAAAACAACAACAACAATAACAATAATAATAATAATAATAATAATAATTTTACAGTGAAATTTGAGAATAGAAATTAAATATAGTTTTAAATGTTTTTAAATTAAGGTGAAAGTCATTCAATTAAAATCCTATTTAACACACACACACACGCACACACACATTCACTGGACTGCAGCTTTCGTAGTTGCCCGAAGCCACGCCCCCCGGCCTCCTGTCCAGGCCACGCCCCCCGGCCTCCTGTCCAGGCCACGCCCCCCGGCCTCCCGTCCAGGCCACGCCCCCTTCCTCCACACAGATATAAAAGCAGCTCCAGCGTGTGAGAAGCTTCACTGTTGCTCTGAAGAGGAATCTCAGCTCTCACACCAGAACTCTGTGTTTTATTGAATAGACTCGAGGTTGTTCTTTGCGTAGGTGCGTCAGGATGAAGGTTGTTGGATCTACCTGTGCGTTGAAGAGTAAGGTGGGCGGAGAGGACGTGGTGCGCTGCCTGTCCGAGCAGAGCCTGACCATCTCCAAGTGCAAGCTGCCGCTGCTGGACGAGCACATGAGCGTCTTCCTGCAGGACATGAACAGCTGCTACAGTAAGCTGAAGGAGCTCGTGCCCACGCTGCCCACCAACAAGAAGGCCAGCAAGGTGGAGATCCTGCAGCACGTCATCGACTACATCTGGGACCTGCAGGTGGAGCTGGACTCACCGTGTTCCGCTCGGCAGCACCAGGGTTCGGCCGGGACGCGTTCACCCCTCACCACGCTCAACACCGAGATCAGCAGCATCTCCGTGGAGGTACGATCACGCTCAACTTCTCCAACATCACACACATAAAGTTATACTTAACATTTCTCCCTGAACACTCTCAGCTCTACAGTCAGCTCTCTGATGGTTCTTTAAAGTGTGTGTAGAACCTCAGGTTCTCAACGGGTTCCTCTGTGTTGTTTTCTCCAGAACGGTTGCTCAGATGACAGAATCCTGTGCCGCTGAAATCCACGAATCATCAACACTGCTGACGGGAAAACGTCCAGAACCTCCTCAGTGTGTGTGTGTGTGTGTGTGTGTGTGTGAGGTCCATGAAGTCCTACACAGTGTCTTGTCTGTATTAGACGTCATGACAGACACTGCGTCACTTCACCATGCCTTAAACATTCCTGTTTTTAATTATTTTTGTATAAAGTGTGTACACACAGAGAATTTTTATATTTTGTTTAAAAGCAAAAAAAGAAAAATTTCTCAGATTTCTGAGTTAAATCTGTATTGTATATTACAATGCCTGATGTTTCATTACCATGTGTTATGGAAATGTTATTAATACAGATAGTATTTTGTGAAACTAAACACGTGTTTGTGTCGTTTGTTTAAATTTTCACTCTGAGAAACTTTTACTGAGAGTTTGAGGGAAAAAAACGGATTTTTAAAGAATGAGGAATTTATAAAGTGTTCATCTGACAGCAATCACACAACAGAGAGCTCTTTAACACACACAAGTCTTTAAAATAGATGATTTAAAGTCTAAAATTCAGGTATAACCACAGACACACACACACACACTCACACACACACACACACACTCACACACACACACACCTGTACAGAAGCTGCAATAATTCTTTTTGTGGTCAGATGTTTAAAATTTATTCACTGAACCTTTAGACACTAAAATCCTGCATTTCTCTGGGAGTTAATAATTTACTTTTTGAGATAATTAAAAAAAAACCCAAACTTTTATCTCATTTTAAAAGAAGTTAATTAGTTAATAATATTAATAATAAGTTAATTAGCAACACGTGTGTAATATTGTATTAATTACTGTGTGTTAAATCTTTATCACATTATATTTATAGACTGATAAACACTTTCTCTTATGTCTATATTACTGCTGTATTTATTTTCTGCATGTTAACAGTTTAAGGGTTAATTTTTTAAACTATTTATTTATTTTGTTTACAGTTTAATGGGTTATTACGGTGTTTAGTTTATTATAAATTAATTCTGCAACAGAGAGCACATGAAGAGTTCCTGGAGGTGTTAAAAACAGGACTTACATGAAAAAATAGAAGTATACACACACGCACACACACACACACACACACACACACACAGAGTAATTACCACAGTATAACACGAGTTTGTTGTTAATTTAAAATAGTTCAGAATTAAAAGATGAAACTCTGTAATTCAGGATTTAAAGAGTCACAGTGCAGCTGAATGCACTACAGTGAGTCAGTGTGTGTGTGTGTGTGTGTGTGTGTGTGTGTGTGTGTGTTTTGTGCTTGGCTGCACTCCCGGTCCATCTGCAGCAGGATTTACTCTGTTTGTTAATGTTTCAATCAGCTGTGTGTCGGGAATGTGGAGCTTTTTAAACCTGAACTTCCCCAGGTGCAGACCGGCGCCACTCAGTCTGAGCCCCACTGACCCCCCCCCCCCCCCCCCCCACACACACACACACACACACACACACACACACACACACACACTCACACATACACACACACTCACACTCACACTCATACACACTCACACATACACACACACACTCACACATACACATACACACACACACACTCACACTCACACTCATACACACTCTCACTGGCACACACTCTCTCTCTCTCACTCACATACACACACACACACTCACTCTCTCTCAGATACACATACTCACAAACACACCCACACACACACACTCACAAACACACCCACACACACACACTCACAAACACACACACATTCGCTCTCTCTCAGATACACACACTCACACACTCACACACTGGAGAAGAAACACTACTCATGGTTGAAACTCTGGGTTGCCAGATTGAAACGCTTTTCCCCCAAACTGGACAGCTGATGACTAGAAAAAGACCATGTGATTTTTTTTTTTCAGTGAGTCTGTTCTCATGAGAGCCTCAGACTCCTGTTCCTGGCTGACAGGAGAGGAACCTGATGTGGTCTTCTGCTGTTGTAGTTCATCCACCTCAAGGTTGGTTGCTGAGATGCTTTTCTGTTCACCGCGGTTGTAAAGAGTGATTATACGTGTTACTGTATCCTTCTTGGCAGCTCGAACCGATCTGGTCATTCTCCTCTGACCCTCTCTCATCAACAAGGTGTTTCCACACACAGAACTGTCTCTCACAGGATGTTTTTTGTTTTTCGCACCATTCTGTATAAACTCTAGAGACTGTTGTGTGTGAAAATCCCTGCAGGAGATCAGCAGTTTCTGAAATACAACCATGCCACAGTTAAAGTCACAGAGATCACACTTTTTCTTCATTCTGATGTTTGATGTGAACATTAACTGAAGCTCTTGACTTGTGTGTGTGTGTGTGTGTGTGTGTGTGTGTGTGTATACACAGCTAACAAGTTAAGCGCAAATGAAATAAAGCTCTAATCAGTGTGAAAATCATGTGTGTGTGATTTACGTTACGCTCTCGGCTTCGTTCTCGGATTAGATTAGAAAAGCGAGCTAACTGTACTAGCTACACACACTAGCTACGTACACACCCCAACACACACATAGATGCACACACACACACACACACATTTCAGTGCAGACAGTTCCACATCTCATCGCACTCAGCAGTTTTAAACACTGACAGAAAGTGAAATTTTAACTCGGCTACATTTTCTGATCTGCCTATAATTTTATTTCAAATTAAAATGTTTAGTAAAATATTTAACTAAAAGTGACGCAGTAAAAACCTCCATAAGTCTGGAGGTCATCATTTAATATACATTTATTTACATAAATTATTTAAAATAATGTTTACTGTATAATATTTATAATATTTATCTTATTTATTTATCTTACACTAAAAGCTGGAATAGTTTATTTTAATGTGGTGTAATTTTCACATTATTGTGATCTTTTTATTTTTTTAAAGTCTATTTATAATCCTGATTGCTTTGAAATCCCGCCTGTATTCCGCTCAGTGCACAGTGAAGAGTTGCAGCGCCACCGTGTGGCTACAAGAGCAATGACACACTGAGTCACTTCACTGAACCGACTCTTTTGAACAGCTCCTAGATTTCATTCGTTTAATCCAGAAATCGTGTAAATTTATAATTTATTATTTATAATTTACAGCCACACAATCTCACAGTTATGATGTTCATACAGTCACGTGATCTACACAAAAATCTATTTAATTTTTATTATGTAACTGCATAGTTCTCGACATTTCCTAGAAGAATCGATTCGCTGGAGTCGCTTAAAAACTTTTTTTTTTTTTACAAAGTGTCTTTTAAAATCATGAACACATCATTAATATATATATTTATATATACATATAAAACGTCTCATAGTATCTCATTGTTGCTGCATTTCCCCCTCACTAAGCGTTTTAACCAATCAGAGGCTCTGTTGACCCACGTGACGTGACGTCACCGGAACTTAACGCAGATTAGAGGCTTGTTTTTTTCCTACCTGTTTTCCACAAAATCCCGCCTCCTCCACTAGGATTGGATAGTAAATGGAATCAGAACTAGATTAAGTTTAAATTTTTAATTAATTTTATTAAAACAAAAGTGCATTAGCTTTAGCATTAAAATATATAAAATACTATAAACATCAGCGCAAATTTTCACCGAGCTGAAGGTGTGTGTGAGCGGATACAATTATTATTATTTTAATTAAATTGATTAATTATGATGTAATTTGCTTTTATCTTTGGTAAAGACATATTTAAAATGTATGTTTTTAAATAATATGTTGTGAATTTTGTTCAAAGCCGTAACTAAACCCGGAAGTAGTATTAGTCAGCGGAGGTTTCAGCCAATCGGCGCTCAGGGGGCGGGGTTTGCCGGAATACGGGTGGAAATAGAATAACGCGGGAGGCTACAGTGCGTTTTGCTAATCGGTTTGTTTTAAATTGTTGTAAATTTGTAAATGGTTTAAAGTTTTAAATCGCTGTCGGTATTTAGAGATGTCTCAGAATAAAAGAGTCGCGTCTCAGAACAGGGTAAAAACAATTTCACACTTAATTCACTTTCTGTGGTTATGTAGTATTAGCATTAGCACTATTAGCATTATTAGCATTAGCATCTCCTACATGGGTTTAAAGTCAGAGAGAATTTCAGAGATTTTATTTTAAAACGGGATTCAGTTTCAGAGCTTCATCAGATTACAGTAACGCGGTGCCTCTGTCCCCAAGCAGCCAACATTTAATCTACATGTGTGTGTGTGTGTGTGTGCGTGTTTGTGTATATGTGTATATATATATATATACGGGTGTGTGTGTGTGTGTGTGT
>CM040469.1:164661-187752 GCA_022758105.1 Pangasianodon gigas | reverse complement strand
ACTTCCTCCTGTCAGTGCCGTAATACTTCCTCCTGTCAGTGCCGTAACACTTCCTCCTCTCATCTCAGTACTGTAACACTTCCTCCTGTCAGTACTGTAGTATTTCCTCCTGTCAGTGCCGCAACACTTCCTCCTGTCAGTACTGTAACACTTCCTCCTGTCAGAGCCGTAACACTTCCTCCTGTCAGAGCTGTAATACTTCCTCCTCTGCAGCAGGTGGCAGAAAAACTAAACTTCATGTGTGATGTGTGTTAGCTGGTCAGTTGCTTGGCCATGTGCTCAGGTCGTGTAATCAAAGTTCTTAAAAGGTTTTTAATACGGCTCTTAAACATGAAACGTCTTAAATGTATGAGACTTTAATGAACAAAAGAGCAAAAATATTTGAAGTGTAAATTAATAAATAGTGTAAAGTTTATCATCAGGGCATCACACAGGCAGATCTAGATTTAAATAAAATAATATAATTTAAATATAAAGTTCACTGCTGTAAAGTTTGTGTTTATTATATTTTATTATATTATTATATTATTATATTATTAGATTATCTGCAGTTCAGTTCATGCAAACACCACACTGCTGCTGCTTACCTCTCCGCCTGTCTCACACTCAGCGCTGGGGAAAGTAAAGTGTGTGTGTGTGTGTGAGAGAGAGTGTCAGAGAGAGACTCTGAGAACCCAGAATAACTGTGTGTGTGTGTGTGTGTGTGTGTGAGAAGGAGCAGCCCGAGGGTGTTGAGGGTCTTAAATTTCCTGCTGTTGGCAGATTTAAACCCTCCACTGACTCTGATCTGATCAGGAATCCATCTCTCTATTTATGGTTGAGAGCAAAAGTTTTCACCCCCTCAGGGTTCTGTGTTTAATGTATAAAGAAATTAACCTGCATTTTTATTTTACAGATTAATCTATGAAAAAAGAGCTGTGTGTTTATTTAATCCTGTTTACTGGTTACTGTAGGAGGCAGGCTGCCACAGTGCCGACCCGCCACCAGAGGGAGACAGAGAGCTGTGGCTCAGTGATTAGCGCTAACCGGCTCCACCTGAGACCGGATTATTTAAGAGCTGATTAAACACTCAGTCCTGCCTGCACTCTGTGAGGGTGAAACTCAGCCAGTGGTTTGAAAACTAGAGCTGTACTTTAGCCTAGCCATCCTCTCAGATCTTCAGGTTCCTTCTCTTGGGTGGAAAAAACCCCAAAAACTTTTGGTTCCTGGTTTGCTCTCTGTAGCAGGCAGTCAGAGGTTTCTCTCCTGATGGTTCTAAGTTTATGCCTTTAGTTTCTCTCACTGGCTCACCTGGGTTTTTGTTCTTGTTCTTGTTTGCGACAGGGATAGTTTGAGTGATTTCAGTCCTCTTCTGATAACACACTCGCTTTCTAATCCCGAGGCTGTGAGTTTGAATCGGACTCTGGCTGAGCTTAAAGGTGTATTTTAGGAAAGTGTTTTTTCAGTTGGTTACTTTTCTCCATAACCAGCGCTGAGTGTGGAGTTGAGCTTCTTACCCTTATTATATTCCTGTTTTGAAGGTTTTTCTTCATCCTCTCTACCTCCTCTGCACTTGGGTTCATTCTCGTTCTCTCTCTCTCATATTCTCTCTGTTTGCTCAGATCTCCTGTACACTGAGGTCTGGCTTTGAATCCAGCACATGTTGAGTCCTCACATTAGTTATAGAATAAATATTACACTGAGCAGCTCTTTATTAATATCCTCAAAAGTTTACACCCCCTCAAAAAACACCAGTGAAGTTTACTGATATTCCAAAGTAGTCCTTAGAGAGAAAAAAGTAGATTAAAATTCATGTGATATAACATTTATAAATATAAACTTAAGTTATTTCAGTCTTAATCTATGCTTTTTTTTGTTGTTGTTGTTATTTTTGATACTGAACAGTAAATGCTCACTGAATGGCCTTTTAGTTTGATCATTTCAAAATAAAGAATTTATCTGAAATTACAGATCTACTGTTTTCCACCGAACTCGGCGCTCGTCTGATCGTTTCAGCCCGGATACACTTCTGTGATTTTCTGTGCAGATGTTGCCTCACTTTAGGAAAAAATAAGATGTTTGAGTGCTGCTGTTTGCTGTATTTAATCTCGTAGTGTGTGTATCAGTGTCTCTCTCTCTCATATTAAACACTTCCCAAGTCACAAAATGAAAAATAGGTGATTTTCATATACTTTGTGATTATTTTATCGTATTTTCAAATTGTTGCTGGAACTTTGGTTCCGACAAAATGAAATAAGAGCCCGAGCCTCTTCTCTGTTACTGCTTGGCCGCCATGTTGTGAATGC
Organism: Pangasianodon gigas; assembly: GCA_022758105.1. Lineage (NCBI taxonomy): Eukaryota > Metazoa > Chordata > Actinopteri > Siluriformes > Pangasiidae > Pangasianodon > Pangasianodon gigas. The sequence goes on along the minus strand of CM040469.1, from coordinate 185,467 downwards.
AAAGTGATCATGTGACTGTGTGATGCAAACATCTGGCTTTATAGAAAATCCTGTGGGCATTTGCTGTCTGGATGCGAGAGTTTTCTCACTGAGGAGACGTGTAAAAATGTATTACTGATGTCCCCCTGATAAACTAATCCTCTCTGAATAGGGCTTTAGTGTAATAGTTTGTACACACCACTAGATGGCAGTGAAATACTTCATGTGTCAGTTTCATCCAAATAAATGTGTTGTATTATTAAACACAAACTTTTAGACTTCTGCTGGAATAACTAAAGCTCTTACACACACACACACACACACATACACACACATACACACACAGCATCTGCTTCCTCTGCCAGGAAAACATACACAAACTCTATTTTAGTGAAAGTTTGTGAAAATAAACAAAAAGGAAGTAAACACAAACAGGAAATATACTAAACCACATGCAATCTATTATACAGTGAATATAAATCACGTGTGTGTGTGTGTGTGTGTGTGTGTGTGTGTACCATAATACAAATACACTTAAAAAAATAAAACTGTAAAATGTGCACTCTTCGACAATTTAGAACCCTTATGGGTTCTTTGGTGTCCCTTAAAGGTACTCTAGAACATAAAGTACCCTGATGTAGAACCTTTTAGGAAGATAAGAACTCTCAGTTATCCAGAGAACACCTTGAAGAACCCTTGAAGAACCCTGGCATGTGTGATGTGCATTTTTTCATAATATAAAAACCAAATATTCTCATTAGCTCCTTCATTCTGTACTACTGTTTTTCTGGTCCAGAAATCAGCCCCACAGTAGGAACAGTGCCACTTGGTCACACCCCTTCCTCTTTTCCTCCTCTTTATAGCCGCACGTTCATTAAAGCACGTTCATGGGAAAGCAGAATGTTTTGCTGTGTCACGCTTTAATCCTCCAGCATACGGGTTAAAGAACAACATGTTATTTAGTGAAGCAGCTTTTTAAAGTAAAACAGAGAAGCAGATGTGGAGCGGCGTCTCGTTACTGTGTTCTAACTGCAGAGAAACATCGGCCTGTCGTTGAACGATCTTTCTGATCGTGGGAGAAACACAGACATCGGATCCCTCGCACATCCTCCACCTTCAACTCCATCTCCTCCACCTCCAGCACCTCCATCTCCACCCTCTCCACCTCCAGCACCTCCTCCACCTCCATCTCCACCTCCAGCACCTCCTCCAGCTGCAACTCCACCTTCTCAACCTCCAGCACCACCTTCAACTCCACTTCCAGCACCTCCTCCACCTGAACCTCCACCGCCACTTCCTCCACCTGAACCTCTTATACCTCCTCCCCCTTCTAGACCTGATTATAAGATTTTCTATCATAATTTTTCTATAATATTCATTTATTTGTCTGATGTGTGTACAAACAGTTCAGTAAGATCTGTTTGTGGATCAGAGAGGGCGTGTCATTGTGTCCATATATGGAAATAAGACCAGCTCTGAGTGGGTGTGGCTTGCAGTATTAGCTAACTAGATGGCTAACACAGATAACGCTACAAGATATTTTAGGAATCATATTTTGACTCACTCAGAAACTTTTGGGGGTGAAAAAAAGGGCGTGGCTTTGAGCACATATGGTATTAGACGCGCCCACACACCCTCCTCAGACTGTAGACATTACAGCCAAACCTGATTAGAACCTGTTAAATACACTACTGAATATTCAGATGATGTTGGTGTTGACGCTCTAAAGGACACGTGATGACATCACACTCGGGCAGGATCAGAGCTGATCTGTGATTGGAAGACTGAAGACAGGTGGGAGTGGTTAATTATTGGAGAAACGTGTGTCATGATGGTAAAGAACTGAGTAGAACTGAATCACCTGATTCACTGAACGACTCCTGATTCAGTGATTCGTCACTGCTGTACTGTTTTGCTCTGGCAGGGAGGAGTTAATCTCTAAACGAGGATCTCTGCCTGAACACGTTCCATGGCAAAGTGTGAATGAAAATGTTTTTGGCACATGAGCACTGATGTTAAATGATTCTGAATGATTCAGGACAGACCTGATTCACAAAAGAGCTTTTCACACTGCGCTTAACCCCGGATTATCGTCATTCTAAACCCCGCTTTTAAACCCGGCTAGAGGAACGTTTCACACTTATCATTTAGAAGCAGGGTTAGCACGGCTTTTTACCCGAGGTTACGAAACCCTGCTCCGAAGCTTTTGCAGCGTTAACCCCTGCATTGCGGTGACAAACGTGTACAGTGTGAAACGATGCAGTGTTTGAATGTTATGGCTAGACGCTTAGCAACAGACACCCGATCAGAAACTGAACAGCGAGTGCCTCGTACCACGTGCTCGGTACAGTCACAGAAACCCCGCGGGTTGTGTAAACAGAAGCTGCAGCTTTCGAGGGAAAACTAAAGAATAATGTTAAATGGTGACGGAAAACGTGTCGATGGGAGCGAAGAGGAGCCAGTTTTATGTTTACAGTTCTGGTCAGAAATGACGCTCCTGTACAAGTGACCACAGTCTCTCCATGCTTAAAAGGAATTCAAAAATATTCATATAATTTGCTCCTCTGTGTTTCTTTCTTCTGTCTTCTTGTCTTTGTTTTCTTGCCTTTGTGCATCTCAGGAGGCTTAAAACAGCCAAGGAGGATTTACATGGTGAGATTTTTTTCTCACTGATGTGAGAAAAGCCGTTATTTAAACCGGTCATGTGCTGTATTTATCCAGTCATGGTTACTGACACCACAAATATGCAAATAAGAACATTAACCCGGGGTTTAGGAGTGTACAGTGTGAAATGTCAGATTATGAATTCCAGGAATTAATAATTGTTAACCCCGGGTAAAGTATGAGCAATGTGAAACGTGAAACAGGAGAACCCACGATTCCGGTTATCCGGGGTTTAGAATGACTCAGGGCTAAATAAAACGTGCATTGCACATACAGTATATATATGTGTGTGTTTATATATTTAGTACTATAGCATTGAGTATTAAATGCATGTGCAATGCACTGCTTGTGAATCAGGTCTGTACTGAATCACTCAGACTTCAGACGTAACGCAGCGATGGCTCAGTCCCGTGCTGGTTTCAGAGGTTCAGTGCTGTGTTAAACGCAGGACTGTTCAGTTTTCCACACTGAGCGCGCTCAGAAGCAGCTGCTGCTCATGTGGGCCTCCGTCTCTCTATTACATAAGATCACTGAGTGATTGATGAGCGGCTCAGTTTACAGCTCCACAGCCAGCTCTCTCTCTCCTTCACTCACTCACGCTGACTCCGAGAGAGGAATAAACGCCGCATCGGCACAAATCTGAGGGAAAAAAAGCAGGAGAGAGAGAGAGAGAGGTGAGGATGATGAAATAACGACAGCGTGGCTTCATCCTGAAATAACGCTCACTGTTCATCAGAGTCCTTTCTGCACTCACTGATCTCCAGCCTCACCTTCTGTCCATCCCATAATAATCCCACTGCAGCCCTTTCCTCAGTCACACCCACCTCTCCACTCCTCCGTTCTCCACTCCTCCATTCTCTACTCCTCTATTCTCTACACCTCCATTCTCCACTCCTCTACTCTCCACTCCTCCGTTCTCCACTCCTCCATTCTCCACTCCTCCGTTCTCCACTCCTCTATTCTCCACTCCTCTACTCTCCACTCTTCCGTTCTCCACTCCTCCATTCTCCACTCCACTCCTCTACTCTCCACTCCTCCATTCTCCACTCCTCCGTTCTCCACTCCTCCATTCTCCACTCCTCCACTCTCCACTCCTCTACTCTCCACTCCTCTACTCTCCACTCCTCTGTTCTCCACTCCTCCATTCTCCACTCCTCTACTCTCCACTCCTCCGTTCTCCACTCCTCCATTCTCCACTCCTCCGTTCTCCACTCCTCTATTCTCTACACCTCTATTCTCCACTCCTCCATACTCCACCATTCACCACTCCTCCATTCTCCACTCCTCCGTTCTCCACACCTCCATTCTCCTCTCCTCCATTCTACACTCCTCTAATCTCCACACCTCCATTCTCTACACCTCTATTCTCCACTCCTCCATTCTCCACTCCTCCATTCTACACTCCTCTAATCTCCACACCTCCATTCTCTACACCTCCATTCTCTACACCTCCATTCTCTACACCTCCATTCTCCACTCCTCCGTTCTCCACACCTCCGTTCTCCACACCTCCACTCTCCACTCCTCCGTTCTCCACACTTCCATTCTCTACACCTCCATTCTCCCCTCCTCTATTCTCCACTCCTCTATTCTCCACTCCTCTACTCTCTATTCAATTCAATTCATTCAATTTTATTTGTATAGCACTTTTAACATTGTCACAAAGCAGCTTTACAGAAATAAAATTCTGTACTCCTCTATCCTCCACTCCTCTATTCTCTACAACTCTCCTCCTTATTTTTTTTTATCAAAAATCCCTTTAAAATCCCTTTTCCCAAGTGGAAGCTTTTTAAACTCAGGGACGAGTTTTATTTAAATCAATACTCCAGTGTTTTTCACACTAATCTCTCTCCACTGTTCTACTGAGAAAAGAACAGAGATCCTGTTAACCTTAAAAACTCACAGAGGAAGTCTAAGGGCAGATGTCAAAAAAGGGCAGATGAAGAGAAAAATAAATCAACATAAACTTTAATCCCACATACAGCACTGTGGAAAAATCTCCAGCACCCTGATTTTAGATCAACAAACTCTTAAAAAAAACCAACATAAAGGAGAAATTTGAGTATGTGGTTAACAGAGTAAAGCTATTCAGTAATTAAGCACTTTTCAGTTTGGTATATTTTTGGGATTTCTTGCTTCTCATGTTGTTGTATTTCTACAGGGCTTTAGATTCTCCTCACATCATCATCACCAAGCATCTGCTGGGTTTAGACCACAGACACTGAAATCCTGTTCACTTGTTTAATCGTTGAAGCTTAATACTCCCACCACCGTGCTTCACAGTTAATAATAATAATAATCATAATAATCATAATAATCATAATAATAATAATAATCATTTTGTATAGCAATTTTAAAACAAAGTTTACAAAGTGCTTCACAGACAGTGAAGTTATTAATAAATTAAGACAAAAGGAATAAAAATAAAAATATATAAAAACAATCAGTAATAAAATATATTAAAACAGTTTGTTCAGTTTTGGTGTGCATTATTTTTTATTTTCTTTATAAAAGCATTTAAATAAACATTCCAGTCATTTTCATTTCTCAATCCTAATTGGCTTAATTTCCATTAAACGTTTCCCCTCCCTCACTCCACTGTCTAATGGTTTAAATGCTTCTTGATTCTGTAACAGATCCTGAATACTTTTAGTTTGGAATGAATGAAATTGTACTTTTTTTTGACGCCATAACGGAGGCTGTTCTGGTTTTACTGCAGAAACAGCAGCGACTCGCACGGTTCTCCACGCTGCAGGGAAAAGTTGATTTTCTTATTAAACTGTACGCCAGAGGAAGTGAGAGAACTGACGCAGCTTTAAAGGCTTTAAACTCTGACCTGGTTTACTTTATCACTCATCACTGATATTTATAATCAGAAGCTTGCTATTCCTCTTCTCCTTGTCTATCAGTGGACTGATGGCTGATGTTTTAGATGTACACTGCCACCTACTGCATGGATCTGTGCAGCACAGGAAGTGTTTTTTCTCCTGAGGGACTCATATGTACACCGCTGCCACCTAGGGGACAGATAACACTAAACCGTTAGCTAATGTTAACCATTACGTCCCTCAAAAACAAACAACAGCAGAACAGAAAAGATTCTCTGATATGTGAAACATTAGAAGCTTAAAAACAAGATTTATATACAAGAGAAATGATATTAATCAATATCAAAGTTAGTATCAATATCAAAGATTTTTTTTTTAAATTTCCTGCCCTGAGCACTCGAACTTTTTCATTGTTTGGATTCAGTTTGTGTTTTTCTCCAAATCCACATGGAATGAGCTGAACCGCTGTGTGTCCATATGGAAACATGTACGAGAGCCTAATTGAGGGTTTGGACTTTCTCAGAAAGGTACAGTTAAAGCCAGATAGAATAACATTAAAGAAAAATCAAATAAGGATCAAATTAGTTACTGTGGTGAGTTAAAAAAATCTAAATCAGAATCCAAACCGGACGTCTGATTTTACATCTGGCCACTTACAGAATTTTAATGGATTTATGTACACTTTATTATGCAGTTTTTCTGTCTGGATTTAATTATTATTATTATTATTATTATTATTATTATTTTTGCTCAGGCCACATTGATGGTGTAGGACAGAAGAACATCTGTTCTTCATTACCAGCATAAACACACACACACACACACACACGAGCCAGGACTTGCAGCAGAATCACTGAGTTGAATCGATGTGGAGGAATCAAACATTACACAAAGATTACATCGTGTGAGCGGATTATAAAAGACAATAACACAAATGGTGCTGTGACTTTCCCAAAGTTAAGTTAAGCTCTGAAATTCCACAATCGTGTTGAAACTTGCTCTTTAAAGAGTGGTGGCGCTCTGGGAGGTTGAGGGTGAAGGAAACACAGCAGCACGACTCTGTCATCAAGTGTATAATGTTAGTGTTATACTGTAGATAATTGTGTGTATGACTGGTGATCTAAAATCCTCACTGCATATCAGCGTTATTTTTCCCCCATGCTCATGTTCCTCATTAATGGTTTTAACTCTAATTTAATCAAAACGTACTGTCATTTGTTCTCCAGAACTTTTCTATTATTCATGTTATTGACCCGTTATTATTACTAGACTTTTATGTTTTACAGAAAGCCCTCCCCTCATGAGCGTGCCCGTGAGCCTGCACATCGTGTGCTTGAGATTTGTTAAAGTCATTATTACATTAAAGCCGGCCGTGCTGTTAGATTTCCTGGAAAGAGCACGTTCAAGCTCAGAGTCTGTGAAAGTGGAGAGAAATCACGTAAAGGCATTTTCAGCTCATGAAGAGTAACGCTGAGCAGAACATTCGAGATGATGACGGCCTTCAGAGGATCTGGATTCTGGATCTGTTTATTATATAAGTTGATTTTTAGAATCTTTTCTGTTCCTTCTTTCCTGCTGTAACAGCCTCTGCTCTTCTGGGAAGCTTTCCACTAGATGTTGGAGCGTGGCTGTGGGGATTTGTGTTCATTCAGCTACAAGAGCATTAGTGAGGTCAGGCGCTGATGTTGGGATGGTGAGGAGGTCTGGGGTGCAGTCGGTGTTCCAGTTCATCCCCAAGGTGTTCAGTGGGGTTGAGGTCAGGGCTCTGTGCAGGACACTCGAGTTCTTCCACTCCAACCTTCACACACCATGTCTTCACGGAGCTCGCTTTGTGCACAGGGGCATCGTCATGCTGGAACAGGTTTGGGCCTCTTAGTTCCAGTGAAGGGAAACTGTAACGCTACAGCACACAGAGACATTCTATACAATTGTGTGGTTTAAACTTTGTGGTAACAATTTGGAGAAGAAGCACATATGGCTGTATAATACCCTGTAACAGATGGTTTCCCTGGTTAGGAAGCTGAAACATCCAAAGAACCTTTGAGGAACCCGTTTGTTCTAATCGTGTCTTGAATGTGGGCTCTGCACCTTTAGAAAAATTAATTAATTCTAGCGCCACAGTGTGTTCCTCAGTTTATCCATCAGTTGGGACGACTTTATGGTATTAGGTGCAAGCGTACAACAGAGCGTTCTCTGTCAGAGAGGGTTCCAAATAAAACCCCTTTAGGAAGTGAAGAACCCTTAAGAATCCTGTTTTTCCCAAACTGTGGGTTAATACTTCATGGTTAGTTTAATTATCATAACGTTTAGTTCCAGTCCAAAAATACTGATCTCTGGCTCCCTGCTCTCACGGCATCTGGCCTCCATCACGGTTCTACTTCACTCATGTGGTAGTGTTTATAGCCCCTCCCTTTCACTCTCCCTCTCTAACATCGTGTGGTTCTTGCTGATGTTCTGGTGCCAGCTATTCAGCAAGGTGGTGTGCGTGTGTGTGTGTGTGTGTGTGTGTGTGTGTGTGTGTGTGAGAGCTCCTGCTCGAGGCCGGGTTTAATTCCTCACGCTGCTGGAGTTGATAGTGATGTCATCGAGGACGCAGAGCTCCGAAGCCCTGCGTCATGATGTTCCAACTCCACCAACAAAAAACAACAAGGTGAAAAGATCTATTGAGCTGTGAGAAGAAGTTCCTCCTTGTTGTGGAGCGAGTACAATCTGTGGCACTGAGGAAGGATTTTCCATTAAACATGGCTACTGAAGGGTGATGGTCAAGCAGCGGGAAGAGTGTTTAACATAAACAGCTGTATGATGTTGAGCTGAACATCACATTAACACCTCCACTGAACATTTGTTCTGGTTTCAGCTCACAGTGTCCTGGAGAGAACTTAATGATTTTGTGGATCTTGGATTTGAACCTCTTGAAATAAATTCCAGTTCCAAATGCTTTATTCATGGATGGCACACAACACACACACACACACACTTATAGTCCCCTCTGAAAGTATTGGAACACAAGGCACACAATTCCTTTGTTCTTGCTATACACTGTAGATATGTGGGTTTGAGATCAAAAGATGAATACGAGATGATAGAGCAGAATTTCAGCTTTCATTTCCTGATATTTACATCTAGACGTGTTAAACAACTCAGAACATTTTTCAAGTAATCAAAATTTAATATAGGGACATGTGACTGGCAGGTTGGGCACGGTGGCTTATTGTTTATCACGTTTGCCTCGCAGCGCCAGGGTTGGGGATTCGATTCCTACCTCCTGTGTGCGCAGAGGTGAATGTTCTTCTCATGCTTTGGGGTTTCCTCTGGGTACTCTGGCTTCCTTCTCCAGTCCAAAGACATGCATTTTAGGCTGATTGCCATTTCAAAATTGTCCATAGTGTGTGAATGGGAGTGTGAGTGTGTGTGATTGTGCCCTGTGATGGCACCCCATCCAGGACATCCCCCGCCTTGTGCCCCGAGTCCCCGGGACAGGCTCCAGGCTTCCTGCGACCCTGTGTAGATAAGCAGTAGGGAAAATGGATGGATGGGTGGATGTGACTGGCAGGCGTTTCTTAATGCCCAGGTGTACCCAGTTAGATTGACTGATTAAACAATTAAAGGTTCTGAATGTCTACTCTTGGTTTGAGCTCTGGGTTTCACCTGTGAAGACTGCATTTGTTGTTAAAAAGGATAAACCAACATGAAGACCAGAGAGCTGTCTACGGGAGAAAAGCAAGCCATTTTGAAGCTGAGAAAAGAGAGAAAATCTATCAGAGCCATTGCACAAGCATTGGGCATAGCCAATACAACAATTTGGAATGTCCTGAAAAAGAAAGAAACCACTGGTGTACTAACAACCAGACATGGAACAGGTCGGCCAAGGAACACAACAGCAGCTGATGACAGAAACATTGTGAGAGCTGTGAAGAAAAAACCCAAAAGCAACAGTCAGTGACATCAGCAACAACCTCCACAGGGCAGGAGTGAAGGTATCAAGTAATTGTGCAATAATGATGCTAAATGATAAAAGGTCAATTATCTCATCATTATGATTTCATATTTAATCACCCAAACATCAAAACAAATGCATTCCTTAGATTGTTTGCTAAGAAAAAAAGATTAACCAATCAGGATCATGCATTTTTCCCATTCCTGTTTGAAAGCCAGTTAGCTCCACTCTCAGGGATATGGAGGTTTACTGCAGGAGGAGAAAAGGCAGCATAGTTTTGGTTTTATAAAGTAAATGTAATTTTCCTGTATTACTAGTGTCTTATTTTTATTTAAAAAAATAAATAACAAATCTGTGTGATTCCCGCTCCTACTGCTGTCTGACATCCCCACAAAAATGAGCATATTTCCTCATCAACCCTAAAATTAATTAATACCAGTGAAATGTTAAAAACAACACCGCCATGTATCCGTGCTGAAGATGAGACGTGTAAATGGAGCGGCTGCCACTTTACGTCCCACGAGCCCTCATGTCTGTGTTAGCTTCTGGCTCTCCCTTTTAGTTATGCTGTGACTTGCCGGAGTTTCTGCTTGCTCTCTGCACGCAAAGCAGATTGTCCTTAACCATTAGAGGACAAAAGCTTACCTAACAATCTCTCCCTCTCTCTTTCTCTCTCTCTCTCTCTGTCGAGCTACACATGCTACTCCTGAGATATCAGTGATCCTGACCCCTTCTGCTCTCCAGACCTGCCTCTCCCATCCTGATGCCCTACTTCTGGTTGGAGTTCTCTTCGGTTGGAGATCACTCGCTGCTGCTGGGGCCCCACATGGGCGGCCTGAAGATCAGTGGGATTGCTGGGGATGGTGTCACTTGGGGATCTCATATTGGGAGCTGTACTGTGATGGCTTGGGACTGTGATTGCTGTGATGGCTTTGGGGCTGCAGTTGCCACGAGCAGTTCTGTACTCAGGTCTCCATCAGTGGACAGTGGATAGGTTCAACAAACTGGACTTCATGTGAAAACTTTAATGAATTTACAGGTTGCACAACTGCACTATTTGTCCGTGTAGTACACAGTTACAGAAGGGAATGATTTATAATCGCACTATCCGTTGCACCCAGATGAGGATGGGTTCCCTTTTGAGTCTGGTTCCTCTCAAGGTTTCTTCCTCATATCATCTCAGGGAGTTTTTCCTCACCACCGTCACCTCTGATTCGCTCATTAGGGATAAATTCACATATTTACAATATATTTTGATTTAATTTAATTTGAATGTATTTATTCCTGTAAAGCTGCTTTGTGACAATGTCCATTGTTAAAAGCACTATACAAATAAAATTTAATTGAATTGAATTGAATTGTAAAGGCATGAAGAATAAACATAAGAGCATTACAAATGCTGAATGCTCTGATTCTAAAATCTGCTCATATATAAACCGTGTCAGAGTTATTAACACTCCCACAGACGAGTTCAGATCAGATATCTGGCACAGAGTCCAGCAGCATCCATCGCCAAACCGAGCTGGAGGAAACGGTCACAGAGCTCAGCCTGGCACGCAACAAGAGGAAATAAAATAAAGATAAAATGCCTTTTTTCTCTAGAATAAATTATAATCAATCTTCTTGAGATTTTTGTTTGAAAGTTAAATCAAAGATGATGAGAAGCAGCAGATGGTCTTCATTAGTACTACATAAAGGCATCACTCGATTGACTTCTAAACACTGTATGACACGGACTGGAGGATTCATAAGCGCTGTATGACATGGACTGAAGGACTGAAAGTGGAAAACGCCTCCACCAGTGGTATCCTGAGATATCAGTGATTCTGCCCCCTTCTGCTCTCCAGACCTGCCTGATCCATCCTGATGCCCTATTTCTGGTTGGAGTTCTCATCGGTTGGAGATCACTCGCTGCTGCTGGGGCCCCACATGGACGGCCTGAAGATCAGTGGGATTGCTGGGGATGGTGTCACTTGGGGACGGTAGAGATGGCTTGGGGATCACATATGGGGAGCTGTAGTGTGATGGCTTTGGGGCTGCAGTTGCCATGAGCAGTTTTGTACTCAGGTCTCCATCAGTGAACAGTTGATAACTTCAACAAAACAGACTTCATGTGAAAACTGTAATGAATTTCCTGGGTACACAATTGCACTATTTGTCCATGTAGTACACAGTTATAGAAGGGAATGATTTATAATCGCACTATCCGGTGTCACCCAGATGAGGATGGTTTCCCTTTTGAGTCTGGTTCCTCTCAAGGTTTCTTCCTCATATCGTCTCAGGGAGTTTTTCCTCACCACCGTCACCTCTGATTCGCTCATTAGGAATAAATTCACATATTTATTTTGATTTAATTTAATTTGAATGTATTTATTTCTGTAAAGCTGCTTTGTGATAACGTCCCTTGTTAAAAGCGCTATACAAATAAAACTGAATTTAATTTAAAACAACTTCTGATAGTTTTTTTTATTCCACTTCAGAATCACGCCCTAAAGAAACCAAGCACACTGAGCAGAGACTTTATTAGATCTCGCCGTGTGTTCAGGACTGCGTAAGAGCCAATGTCATTACGAGCGCAGAAACATGGAGACGTTCCAAACCCGAGGAGGGAGAGGATAAAATGGATAAAATAAACAAAACAATGAGTCATGATAAAGAAAGAGATGTTTTGTTTGATTAAAGAAACTTTCACTTCTTATTCTTCTTATAACCACTTTGTTGTTGTCACACAGATAAAGAGATAAAGAAGAAGATAAAGAGATATGCGTTCATTTTAAAGGTTCTTTTCATAGGTAGCGGTTCTTACTTTTTATTTTCTTGTCTTGTTATGAGTAGTATAATACATCTTTATAATTACAGTAACTCCACAGCACTGTGTCTTCCAAATGTGTGTATATATTCAGTGGTATGACATTAGTAATAATATAATACAATATAATATAATATAATTAGGTATAAAAGTGGTAATGAGGAAGATACAGTATGTAATCAACAGTAATTGATTGAGGTAAAATGTGAATGTCCTCTCAGAAACGAGGTGAATCTCCGGAGGATCATTTATGAGTTATATATAGTTATAATTACACTTACGTTATAGCAGCTATAAACAGTCGTTCCCTCACCAGCCTCTCTTTTCTCTCCTCTGTAACTCCTGAAGATGTCGGAAAACTTAAAGTTTACCTCTGACTGTTACAAAGCGTTGATACTGGAGACTCCTTCCATAAATGTTACGTAAACACAGTTCTCCTTACAGAAAATGTATTAGAACGAGTGCATTCATATGAACGTGTGATTTGCAGCTGCACTACTGTCAGAGCTGCTGTGTTAGAAAATTAATCAACACCTTGTGACCAATCACAATGCAGAATGCAACAGTGCTGTAAAGAGTAAAGAGTAAAGCTCTTTACTGCATTTACTCATTTCTGTGTCAGATTGTGTTTCAGTTTATTTCTCAGTACAGTGCTGGTTTCGGTGCTAATCTCATTCCAAACATTTTATTTTTATAGTTAGTGTACGTTATTTTTAAGGTCGACCTTCTGCATCTTCTGCTGTGTTTATTTATCCATTAGATTTATTTTTTCTGGCCGTTCTTTCCTCCATGCCGCTGTGGCTGTAATTGAGGTTTGATTGCTATACATCCGGAAGCTCGGTTTCGAGATTTCACCACAAAAGTGTGTGTGTGTGTGTGTGTGTTGCTTATCTTTCACTCAGACATTCTCTTGGGAAGTTATTGGCTCTGTTGGAGCTCACGTCTGCCAGTGACTACTGAGCTCTCACTGTGTGTGTATATGTGTGTGTGTGTGTGTGTGGGTGTGTGTGTGTGTGTGCATATGTATGTGTGTGTCTTTCTCTGTTCTGTATGACTCCATTAAGGTCTCTATTACAGAACTACAGAATAAAAATATATATCGTAGCAGATGATTGAGTGAGTGCAGTCCAGTTTCTCTCGCATGACTGCTGGTGAAATGAAAACACAATGGACATGTGGTCAGAGACGTTCAGAGTCGCTTTCCATGTGCAATTCCACGAAGTTATTTTCTGGGTAAAACTGCTCTGTTTGTGAAAATATGGAATGCATTTGTGTTTCTTTATCCAGCGAACTACAGTGTCAGCATTACAAAATCACTGAGGAGCACTTTAATATGAATTTTATTGCTCCAACTTTTTACATTTTTTCCTTTGAGTACTTGTCGTAGATTTACTAAGACCAGAGTGTGATCTGAATGAAATATTTTACTTTTTACTCTCTGTTCTAACAGCTCTAACACACTTTTAGGAAATTATAAAGACGTGTGAGGTAGTGTGTGAGAATTTACTGACTGCTGTAGTTTATAGACTGAGAATTTCAATCAGGACGTAAAGCAAATTAAGGACAGAAAATGTAACAAACAGCGAATCATCAGTTTCAATAATTAAAAAAAAATGTTTTTAAAGGGGTTCTGTTAAGAATCAGTTTGTTAGGATGTGAAACATTTTGCGTTTTTAGAATAAGCTGTTTTTACTCAGAGCCTGTACAATTAAATAGACATAATAAATCCAATGCTGATGAAATACACTTGAAATAAATTGCCTTTCATTCTAAATAAATTGCAAAGGAAAGTATTTTCTGATATTATGTAATGTACACTTACCATCCACTTTATTAGGAACACCTGTACACCTACTCATTTATGCAGTTATCTAATCAGCCAATCGTGTGGCAGCAGCACAGTTCATAAATCATCAGGTCAGGAGCTTCAGTTAATGTTCACATCAAACATCAGAATGAAGGAAAAGTGTGATCTCTGTGACTTTAACTGTGGTATGGTTGTTGGTGCCAGATGTGCTGGTTTGAGTTTTTCAGAAACTGCTGATCTCCTGCAGGGATTTTCACACACAACAGTCTCTAGAGTTTACACAGAATGGTGCGAAAAACAAAAAACACTGAGTGAGTGACAGTTCTGTGGGTGGAAACACCTTGTTGATGAGGTCAGAGGAGAATGACCAGATTGGTTTGATCTGCCAGGAAGGATACAGTAACTCATATAATAATAATTTACAACCGTGGTGAGCAGAAAAGCATCTCATAACACACAAACCTTCGAACCTTGAAGCGGATGAACTACAACAGCAGAAGACCACATCGGCTTCCTGTCAGCCATGAACAGGAATCTGAGGATATCAGGAGCACAGACTCACTGAAACTGAACAGCTGAAGATTAGAAAAAAAATCACCTGGTCTTTCTCCAGTCTTCAGCTGTGCAGTTTGGGTGAGTCTGTGCCCATGAGAGCCTCAGATTCCTGTGCTGCTGCCACGTGATTGGCTAATTGGATAACTGCATAAATGAGCAGGTGTACAGGTGTTCCTAATAAAGTGGACGGTGAGTGTATAATACAATATAAACACAATATAATTAAAATATTGAATGAAACTGGATATGAAAACCATGAAAGTCTAGATAACAGATTTTTTCCCCGTAAGTATCTGACAGTGCAGTTCTTTTTCACTTGGAGCTCCTCGAAAGCAGAAACTGTGTGAACATGCGATGGTACTGGCCGTGAAGAGAAGAAAGTGGTCTTTGTGTGTGTGAGATGATTGAAAACGTCCCTGTTTCTCCTCCTCTAGTGGATACTGAAAGAAAAAAGCGTGCTTGGCCTTGCACACATCACCGAGTCGGGACGAACCATGAGCAGGGAAGGAGAGGGGGAATAAAGGGAAGAAAACAATAAAAACCACAAAATCTATACGAGAAACTGGCTGAGAAACATCTCACACACGCTTCAGCAGTAAATTATTCCTGAAAACCTGAACACGGCGGAACGAGCTGGAATGATTTAATGCTGTGTTAATGTCCCTGGATTTAAACGTAAATAAGATTCCTGAGCTGTAAAGTTGAAGCGGATTTCAGGGTTTAAATCCAGGCTGATGAACGAGTGCAGCTTCATCATCAACATTCCTGACATCATCACACACTTTAATGCATTTGTTTCAAATAATCACTCTGGAAATCTCTGCTCTGTGTCTCCGTGTGTGTGTGTGTGTGTGTGTGTGTTGTTAAATACTTCCCGTTTCCTGAGTGGTGAACACGGGCACGGTTCTGAGAGCAGGCAGGAGGTCTGAGTGTTTGTGGAACTTCCTGCTGAGAAAATCACCGTCTCGCCTCGGGGCATCACACCACTAAAGCAAACAGGGTCCAGAGTACCGAGTACCGCAGATACCGCACTCTTAGACTCCGCCCCTAAAGATCTGTACAAATATGCACCGTGTGTTTATAATAAAAAAAAAAAACAAACATAAAACAATGAGCATGGTTTTAATTCCAGCGTGGTTACTGTGGTGTGTGTGTGTGTGTGTGTGTGTGTGGGTGTGTGTGGGTGTGTGTGTGTGGAGTTTTAATGAAACAACCAGAACAGAAGAGCAGGAGAACTTCAGCAAAACAAATAGAACATAAAAATACCTGCAGATCCCGGGCTTATGGTTCTGAGTTAGTTTAAAGCACCAGATATGCTTAAATGTTCAGTTTGTTCCTCTGAGGAAAAACCCTGTATACCACAGGAACCTTTTCAGGAACCCAGGAACTTTTGTTGCTTTTCCACACACCACTGTGCTCTGTGTAGAACCTTACAAAGTTTCTTTTTCAGAAATGGTTCCTAGAACCTCTGTAGGAAGCTAGAACGATTTTCTTTTGAATAATTGTTTTTCCTTCTGTTGTCTCTCAACAAAAGAACCAGGAACTTGTAACGCATTTTCATACACACTACAATCCACTTTAGAGAGTGAAGCTAAAACATTTCTACCTTTCAGGAAACTTTTTTCTCTAAGTGTAGATTCCCAAGATCAGGAATCAGGTCACGCATAAAAAAGTTCCTCAGTTCCTGAAAAGCTTCCTGGGTTCCTGATCTGTCCATCCCCACCATCATCTGTGTCAGGAAAAAGAGACTCGCAGTTCTTAATAACCAGACACTCTTCCACCACAGGGATGTTTTCGGGAACCCAGGAACTTTTGTTGTGTGTCCACACACATCACACACCTTTAAAGGTTCTATGCAGAAGCTTACATCCTTTCTAGAACCTCTGTTGAAAGCTAGAACTGGTAAAGAACGTTCAGGACCCTTTTTTTCTAAGATCATCTCTCTGTCTGGAAAAGAGTCTCAGGCTTTTAGAACCCAGCAACTTTTAGCACAACAAACACACACTGTCTTGAGAATCAATGCATTTAGAAAAAATGGTTTCTCCAGGGTTCTTCTTCAACTCTGCATGGTTCTTCATATAACATTAAGAGGAACAGGTGGTGAAATGGAGAACCTCTTAAGAACGGTAGAAGGAACATTTTATCTGTAAGTGTAAAACCGCAGTGAACTATCGAGGTGTTGTAAAGGAGATGTTTTTATAAGAGACGTTTTTTAAAGGAAAATGATGACCTTCACTCTCAGGTCACAGTCAGAACCCTGATGAGGAATAAATTAAAAAAGAGTTTATCTCGTTCTGCAGCCATGACTCAGGACCGGAGCAGGATTTCTGGTGGAGGTTGATGACAGTGTGGTGTTTTAGTGAAACACTGAGTGTAGTGTACATCACATCAAACTGCAGAATCAACGTAAACACACCCTGCACAGTTACACACACTGAAATAACACTAATGACCTAATTTACGTCAGTCTGAAAGTGGAGTGTAACGACCGAGTACAGAGTACAGAGTGTTTGTGGATGTTGTTTTTTATTTCGGTTTGGTTCTTGCGTCCCTGATTTATCTGATTCGACACCGCAGAACGCAAACAACATAAACAACGCCGTTCACCTCAGAGCGAGAGACGCACGTGAGTTTCAGATCATATCACTGAGTAAATACCATTAACATAAACACACACTGTTCACGCAGGGCCAACAAGGGGGTGGGGCTAATCAGGGGGTGGGGCTAATTAGGGGCATGACTAATGAGGGGGCAGGGTTAATAAAGGTCAATTAAACTCATAATAATCAGGTACTGTTTATGGACATGGACACAGGAAGCAGTAAGACAGGAGATGAACAGAAAGAGTGAGACAGGAGGTGTGTGTGTGTGTGTGTGTGTGTGTGTGTTGAATAAAAGATTATGGGTTTGTGGTTCCCTGAAGGGAAAATAAAATTGGAAACACAGACGCCTTTCAGAAATTTATTCTGTATGTGTGTGTGTGTGTGTGTGTGTGTGTAATAGAACACAGCTGGTCTTTCTAACATGCTACAGTACATAATGACACCACAGTAAACACACACACACACACACACACACACACACTGATTAGCAGTGTATTAAAGTATACAGCAGTGTTCTCATTTTTTTCTTTCTTTTTTTTTTTAATTCCATTTTCATGTTTAAAGATCGTTCAGGCTTCAGTTCATTTCAACATTGTGACATTTTTTATTTTTTATATTTCCATCTTGACCATCTCTCTCTCTCTCTCTCTCTGTCTCTCACTTCCCCTCTCTCTCTCTCTCTCTCTCTCTCTCTCTCTCTCTCTCTCTCTCTCTCTCTCTCTCTCTCTCTCTCTCTCTCTCTCTCTCTCTCTCTCTCTCTCTCTCTCTCTCTCTCTCTCTCTCTCTCTCTCTCTCTCTCTCTCTCTCTCTCTCTCTCTCTCTCTCTCTCTGTCTCTCACTTCCCCACTCTCTCTCTCTCTCTGTCTCTTTCTCTCTCTCTCTCTCTTTGATACTCAGCATTTTTAAAATATTTTTTCAAGCCTAAATTAAAGAACAGCAGGAACGTTGAGCACGACAAACTTCAACACGCTCAGAACGATTCGGTCTCATCTACTGTATAAAGCTGTAAAACGGTGCTCTGTGTGTGTGTGTGTGTGTGTGTGTGTGAGTGAGTGACTAGTAGGTAAACGTAACCTCTGATGCAGTAGTGAATATATTCCAGTGTACACAGTGTGTGTTCTGTACAGTGTAAAGGTGAGTTCATGGCTCTGGAACCTGCTGAGAACCAGGAGTTAAAGTGAAATAAAGACTAAAGTGCAGATGAATAAACGCACAGAACTGTCACTAAACACGTTACAGAACGTTTACAGCTGATGCTCTTTACCTGCAGTCGCTCTTTATCCTGAGGTTCTGCCTCGGATGGACAGAAAACGTGCTCTTCTTCAACACAGGTTTACTGTTAGATACCCGTGTCAAAGTGACTGAACCCCCCCAACACCCCCAATCACACACACACACACACACACACACACACAGAGGATTTTGGGTTTCTGTGCCCTTTATCGCCTGACATGCCTCTTTACTCTCCTCCTTTTCTTCATCTTTTTTACAGCAGTGTTAACAGCGGAAGGTTGGCAGAACGTTTTCTGAACGTTCCAATTCTACAAAACTTTTACTTCCTAAAACTGAGATGTTCTTTTGGTTCTGTAGTTTTAGGTTCTAAACCAAACCAAACATACAGCCTGTCAGATTTCCTGAGCGTTGTATAAAGCGCTGCTATGTAATACTTTTTAAAATGAACGTTGTATGGATAGTTTAATGTTTTAAAATTCCCTAAGGTCACACGTTCCCAACCCTGGTCCTGGAGAACCCAACGCTGGTCCTGGAGAACCCCCTTTCTGCATGTTTTAGTGTTTACCTGCTCTCAGATAAGGATGTTAATTAGCTGCTTATTTGACCCAGGTGTGTTAGAGCAGGAAAACATTAAAATGTCTGCAGTGTGCAGAACAAGGGGTTCTCCAGGAGCAGGGTGTGTGGGAACCTGTGCCTAAGAGGAACCTTCTCTGATTAGGGTTCCTCAAGAGTTCTTTGGATGGTTCTTTCTACCACAGGTTTTCCTTCAGACCTTGTCTGAACAGAGAACTCCTCTATACATAGAACCTTTAAGGGTTCTCCCGGGTCTTTTTATAATAGACACAAAACACATGGATGTAAACCTCTACCTTTTAGATGGAGATGTTCCTCAGAGCCAGCGTTGCCAGATCCACCGAATTTCTGTGGAATTGAGCAACTTTAGCTCTACACAAGATCATTGAGTTTTGCCTAAATTAAATAAATTAAATATACTGTTAGCTTTTAATAGTGTATTAAAAATTATATTTGTGAAGTGATCTCAGACATTTCTCCTAAAAGCAGTTTGTACGGGTTAAAAGACAGATTTTTTGTTTTGTTGCTTTTGTCACACAGATCTGGCAGCCCTTCTCTACTGCACTGTAGTTCCTGCACTGTAGTTCCTGTAGATTGGTTCCTGCACTGTAGTTCCTGTAGAGTGCTTCCTGCGCTGTAGTTCCTGCACTGTAGTTCCTGTAGAGTGGTTCCTGCGCTGTAGTTCCTGCACTGTAGTTCCTGTAGAGTGGTTCATGCACTGTAGTTCCTGCGCTGTAGTTCCTGCACTGTAGTTCCTGCGCTGTAGTTCCTGTAGAGTGGTTCATGCACTGTAGTTCCTGCGCTGTAGTTCCTGCACTGTAGTTCCTGCGCTGTAGTTCCTGTAGAGTGGTTCCTGTGCTGTAGTTCCTGTATTTACTGACATTGGTTTCTTCACTGCTTTCCCCAGACTGAATGTTTATCTGAGCTAATTTCATTACACTTATTACAAAATAACCTGAATCACACACAGTGTGTGTGTGTGTGTGCCGTGTGTGTGTGTGTTGGAGATGTTGGACATGTTTACTGAGAACATCACTGGCCTCATTCACAGCTCTGAGTTCCACACTGAGCGCTCTGTTGGTTCAGGAGCACGAGGTCACAGAAACAGGTTTACTCAGGGTTCTGTGAAGGGTTCTGTCGTAGTGGACGAGGCCTTTGATGGGGAACCAAGAACCAACATGAAAACTGACCTTAGAACGCCCCGAGAACTGACCTGAGAACAGATTTGAGAACTCTTTGGAGAACCGCAGTGTTTGGAGTAAAGTGTGTAAACACTATGAGCTGAGTAGCTATGTGTATCAGAGGGGACATCATCAGAACGAGTCTTAAACACACACAGATAAAATTCTGTGAATAAATATAAAGTGAAACTTTGGGACAAACTTCACCATCAGAACCTTGATGACACTGATAAACATCAAACAGAACACAGTGTGGACATCACACATATCACATATCACACATCATACATCACACATCACATATCACATATCACACATCACATATCATACATCACACATCACACATCATACATCACATATCATACATCACACATCACACATCACATATCACATATCACACATCACACAACATACATCACATATCACACAACATACATCACATATCACACATCACATATCACACATCACACATCACACATCACACAACATACATCACATATCACACATCACACAATATACATCACATATCACACAATATACATCACACATCACATATCACATATCACACATCACACAACATACATCACATATCACACAACATACATCACATATCACACATCACACATCACACAACATA
>CM040469.1:143231-164561 GCA_022758105.1 Pangasianodon gigas | reverse complement strand
ACATCACACAACATACATCACATATCACACATCACATATCACACATCACACAACATACATCACATATCACACAACATACATCACACATCATACATCACATATCACATATCACACATCACACATCACACAACATACATCACACATCACACATCACATATCACACATCACACATCACACATCATACATCATGCATCATACATTCATACGTCATCGTAGGGAAGCCCTACAGAACCCATCCAAACTGAGACAGGAAACAAAAATGAAAGAGTCTCCACAGCACTATGCCCCGCCCCTTTTCACTAACTAGATAAAAGACTGAAACAGTACAATACTATTTCCTTGTAATAGTCACGTGATAGGACGGGTCCAATCAGCAACGAGCATGTGATGCTCAGTAAAGTCAGCCCCTTTCTGTTTTCAGTTCATATTAATGTGTTTCTGAATTTACTGTCATGTTTTTGTGTTCAGGTTCAAGTTCAAGCTCTTTATTTGTCACATAATGAAAAAAAATCCTTAACTGCAAGTTCCTGAACTGTGCAAATTTTACCAACAGCAAAGTCACATAAGGCACACAGAAGACATAAAGTGCACAACAATACAGTGCAGGGAAAAAAGCAATAAATACCTAGTGCAGAATACACATTACAGAAGGTAAGTACATCTGATATATGCTCTACATGTTATGTGTATGAGTGTCTTGATTTGGTGTGTGTGTGTGTGATGTGTGTGTGTGTGATGTGTATGCTGTTGGAATGAACGATATGATAGAACAGTCCAGGTTATCTTATGTGCAGCTGTGTGTGTGTGTGTGTGTCCATGAAATGGAGATAAAACAAATTATTGGAGGTCCCATTCAGAGCCCTGACGGCTTGTGGAAAGCAGCTCCTCCTGAAACGCTCCGTGTTGGTTCTCATGCTGCAGTAACGTTTGCCTGAGCGCAGAATTGAGAACAGGCTGTGGTCTGGGTGACTCGAGTCCTTGATTGGCCTCCTAGCCTTCTGTCTGCATCACCAGATGTAGATGTCCTGCAGGTCTGGCAGATGATCAGCAGTGGTACGCTCGGTGGTGGTGTTTCTGTACCACACAGTGATGTTGCCTGTCAGGATGCTTTTGATGGTGCTCCTGTAGAAGGAGGTAAGGAGGTGAGAGAGCAGTCTGAACTTCCTCAGTCTGTGGAGATAGTAAAGGAGCTGTTGCACCTTCTTCACAACCATCTCGGTGTGTGCAGACCAAGCTAAGTCCTCAGAGATCTGAACTCCCAGATAATTGAAGTGTGAGACTCCCTCCACACTTAAGAGTGTGCTATAACTCCTCTCACACTTCTTCTCAAAATCAACCACCAACTCCTTCATCCTGCCAACCTCCTCCAGATAGGCCTGTTCATCGTTGTTGGAGATCAGACCTACCATGGCGGTGTCATCAGAAACTTGATGTTGGAGTCCTGTGTGGCCACACGGTCGTGTGTGTAGCGGGAGTACAGAGGGGGCTGAGCACACATCCTTGAGGAACCCATGTTGAGAGTGAGACGCCTCAAAAAGTGACGGCCGACTCTCACTGCTGCGTTCTGCCTGTCAGGACATTCAGGATCTGTCTGCGCAGGAAGACATCAGGTCCAAGGTCTGTGAGTTTGTTGATCAACCTGTAAGTCTGTGGTGTTAAATGCAGAACTAAAATCAATGAATAGAATCCTCACATAATCTCCCTGCCTCTGTTAGTGTGTTAATGTGTTGTGTTAATGTGTTAGTGTGTTAATGTGTTAATGTGTTAGTGTGTTAATGTGTTGTGTTAATGTGTTAATGTGTTAGTGTATAAGTGTGTTAATGTGTTAGTGTGTTAATGTGTGGTGTTAATGTGTTAATGTGTTAGTGTATAAGTGTGTTAATGTGTTAGTGTGTTAGTGTGTTAATGTGTTAGTGTGTTAATGTGTTAATGTGTTACTGCGTTAATGTGTTAGTGTGTTAGTGTGTTAGTGTGTTAATGTGTTAGTGTGTTAATGTGTTAGTGCGTTAATGTGTTACAGTGTTAGTGTGTTAGTGTGTTAGAGTGTTAGTGCGCTAATGTGTTCAAGTGTTAATGTGCACTTAATATGATGTTGTACTGTATCAGGAAAAGCAGAGTCACAGCTCTTACTCATTATGAACATTTGCATCACAGGAACCTTCTCAGGAACCCAGGAACTTTTGGTGTGTTTGCCCTGGAGGAACCAAACCCTGAGATCCATGGCATGACCTGATTGGGTCTAAATGACTGAATTAAACCTGAATTAAACCTGAATTAAACCTGAATTAAAGCTGGATTAAAGCTGGATTAAACCTGCAGCTGCTCCTCAGCCAGGCAGAGTGAGACGATGGTTAATTCCAGCCGAGTGAGTGTTCAGAGTTTAAAAGTTATTTTTATTGTTGTTGTGTTGTTGTTTTTTTACGTTACACAACACCTGGTGATTTTCCCCAGGCGTTTTGGCACTCGTGCGTCGCTCCTCTCTGAGGTTCAGGTCCTGATTAGTCCATCTGGAGTTTTCTCAGCGGGGGGAGTGTATACGGAATGTTAATCTGCACTCGGTTCTCTTTATTACACAGAACTGGAGTTCTGTCTGTGAGGAACAGAAGCACACGTGGATTTCAGTCTCATGAACATTTCTTGGAGTTATCATCATCACGCTGGCTGCTGTTACTCTGTTATACACCAGTGTGTTCTGACTTATGCTAACATTTACAGTAACATTTATGTTTAACATTTCTCTTTATATCATTTTATGACAAAGTCCAAAAGAGACAAGCACATTCAGACAAACCACAGATTTACAAATCAGTGTGTTTATCAGAATATTAAATCATTAGGAGAAAGAAAATAAAAACAGCTTTGTCAGTGAGACAACGTTTCAGCAGATGTTGTGCTGATTAAATCCGTCCATCTCCATCTGCTGCTCCATCGTCTCTGTGATATTCCAGAGAACAGATCCCGAGTCCTGGAGCTCTGACCGTCGTTCTGTCCAAATTCAGTCCATATGGTTTTACAACGTGCATCTAATGGCCCAGAAAATAAGACACAACAGCCAGAAACCTTCTGCAATCCTGCGTCTGGAGACAAGAACTGTTCAAGAGCTCGTAAACTGAGACATTATTCTGAAAAACATTTTGCAATTTAATAATTATTCATATGTTTAAGAACTGGGCTTGTTTTGTTTTTAAAGCTTGTAGTTTCTGTAATTTATCATTTAAAGCTAGAGGAACTGATTCAATACATAATGCACGCCTTTACTAAGTTTATGAAAAACACAATATGTCAGTTAAATGGGGATTTCTGCTTTCCTTTTAAACAAACAAACAAACAAATAAACAAACAAACACCTTCAGTGATTTAAACCAGTTTGTGTCTCGTGGAGAGCTAACCTGTCCTGTGTGTCTGCTGTCTGAAACTCTTTCACGTCACACACATCCTGATAATCTCGCTTTCATCCAAGTTCATAGAGACAAATATTGACAGAGTCCCAGTCATTAACGTCACCGTGTGAGGAGGGTCGCTGACACCAAGGCCAGATGCAGAGCTCACATCAGGACAAGTCGAGCAGAGTAAACGCTTTCTTTCACTCACACTTGGGTTTTTATTTGTTTAAGGCTGCAGTCTGTCAGGTTTATAATCTCCTGAGCTGCTTTGAGTTCGAGGTAAAGTTCTGCGTTCTGTAAAGATTACACAATGACAACAAAAATATATATGTAAGGAATAACACACGTTGCTTTTATAGTAAAATAATCCACAGCAGGGTGATGTGATATGACATGACCTGACAAGAATGAAATTTTCTGCTTTTATGCATCAGAGCTAATCGTTCTTATTAGCTACATATTAATTATGAGTTATTAATATTCTTTTTTACACAGTAGCTAAAATGCTGGTTTACTGACGATGAGATTTGTGCAGATTAAATCCCTCTTGTTCCATCATGCAGACTGTCTCACTGATAGTCCTGTCTTCACTTTTTATATTTTTGTTGTTATCATGATTAACCTTGAGTGTGTGTATGTTTAGCGGGCGCATGCTGATGTGTTTAGAGCTACGTGTGGTGTTGAGTTTGGAGGTTTGAGCCTAATATCTCCTTCAGTCATTAAGATGAAACCTCGTTCCATGTAAATAAATACTGTAACTGGCATCATGCTGAATGTATGCGTTTACACAATGTGAACTTTGCTGAGTTTGTTATTTCCCATAATTCTCTAAGAGTGTTAGAGAACCACAGGCTCCATGTTCCATCCACAGTGTTACATAAGATCTGTGGTTTTTATTTCAGCCACACAAAACTGCTTTATGTACGTCTATATTCTGAGCCTCTCACGTTGCACATTCCTCTCTGACACGTGACCGGAAAACATATTTTTATACAATCAAAAAATATCTGAGCCACAATGTTGTGGAGTTTGTGCAAACCGGTGTGGAGAAGACCAGCTTTATAACGTGTATAAGGTGGAGACATCATGCACACTGTCTGAGGTTCGTGTATGAATTAAAACCATTTTGTTCCTGTTAGAAACATCTGCCACCTCAGTAACGTGTGCTGTTTCTCACGGTGACGTTTTTGGGAAAAAAAAACCTCATGTGCTGATTTGAACAGAGAGAGAGAGAGAGAGAGAGAGAGAGAGAGAGAGAGAGAGAGAGAGAAGATCACACTTTGGATTTTTTTTTAACAAACTTAAGCATCAGTGGAATGTTTGCTAACCCCAGGGTTCCTCCTGGTGAACTGTATGAAACTCCACTAACAGGTTACACAGGTCATAAATCTACATTACACACAGCTGATCTCAGATCAGAGATGAAATTTACTGCCTTCATGACAAAAAGCTTTCGGTTCTCTCATCAGGCTTCTCATCAGTCCACCGCTTTATTTCTTATCTCAGATTAACAGGCATCAGGAGTGAAGGTGGAACTGCTGATGACAAATTTATTAAACCTCCTCGTTGTTGAAATCTGGGCGTGGCCAATCACAGGAGAGGAAAGAACATACACTAAAACACACTGTGTGTGTGTGTGTGTGTGTGTGTGTGAGTAACTCGCCGTGTTTATCACGCCTAAAGGCAGAAAAATTTAAAACAGTAAAGACCACTACTGATAATTCAGCAACATCACAACGAGCGCAAACGCTCTTCTGTAATAGAAATATTCATTATAAATGTATTAAGTATTAAATGCTGTGTGTGTGTGTGTGTGTGAGAGTGTGAGAGTGTGTGTGTGTTAAAAATTAAATAACAAACTGCTAACTTAAGTACTTTAGGAAGAGGTAAGTCTTTAGACGTCGTTTGAAGACTGCCAGTGACTCAGCTGTTCGGACATCTAGGGGAAGTTCATTCCACCACCGAGGCTTCAGAACAGAGAAGAGTCTCGATGCAGATCTTCCTTGTACCCTGAGAGATGGAGGGATCAGTCGAGCAGAGCTAGAGGATCGGAGGGAGCGTGGTGCAGTGTGAGGTGTGATAAGTGCTTTGAGATAAGCGGGTGCTGGTCCGTTTTTGGCTTTGTAGGCGAGCATCAGTGTTTAAATCTGATGCGGGCAGCTACAGGAAGCCAGTGGAGGGAGCGCAGCAATGGGGTGGTGTGGGAAAATTTAGGAAGGTTGAAAACCAATCGTGCAGCTGCATTCTGGATCAGTTGCAGAGGACGAATGGAGCTCAGAGGCAGAGCTGCCAGGAGTGAGTTGCAGTAGTCCAGTCTCGAAATGATAAGGGACTGAACAAGCACCTGTGTGGCCTGTGTGGAGAGAAATGGACGAATTCTTCCGATGTCGTAAAGGAGAAATCGACATGATCGTGTCAGATTAGCAATGTGAGAGGAGAAGGACAGGTGAGTGTCCAAGGTCACCTTAAGGTTGCGTGCAGTGAAGGTGAGATCTGAGAGTTGTCCAGGGAGATTACAAGTTCCTGATGTGGAGATGAATCACCTGGGATGAACAGCAGTTCAGTTTTGCTGGGATTACGTTTCAGCTGATGAGCTGTCATCCATGATGAGATGTCTGCCAGACATGCTGAGATCTGAGCAGAGACATGAGTGTCTGAGGGAAGGAGAGGATGAGTTCGAGGATATGACTGCATGAAGAGCTCGAGTATAGAGGGAGAACAGAAGAGGAACAAGTACTGAGCCTTGTGGCTATAGAAACAATAACATATTAGAACGAGTGCATTAATATAAACCTGCGCTGTGCAGCTGCACTACTGTCAGAGCTGCTGTTCTAGAAAATTAATCAACACCTTCTGACCAATCACAATCCAGAACTCAGCAGCAGTGTGGTGTAATTATATAGCTATTGTATAGAAAAATTTAATTATTTGAGTGAGAAAAGTGGGAGAATCTTTAAAGCAACAATTTTGTGACATGAGTTTTATAAAATCAAAAATATAAGAGCCAATCAAGTTCAAGTATGCAAATGCAGGTCATGTAACAGGGTTATCAGGTCTGGGGGCAGAGCATGTAGGCTTAGTGGCGTTTCTGTGCATTTCTGTGAAATAACATGAAGAAACTTCATGAACAGGTTTGTGTGACTTTAACAGTTTATTTTAAGGTGTGTTACGTCTCACCTGTCACAGTCACTACATCTCTCTCAGTAGTGTTGTGCAGGACAGTTACATAACATGTGCTGTGCCATCTATTTCTAACACACACACACACACACACACACACAGCCAGATCTTTGGCACTGTGTTGTGAATTTGTCCCTGTGTGCTGAAGCTAGTCTCATTCTCTGACATTTCTATTTAAATTCACCTTTACGTGCTGCTTATAGAAGCAGAAAGTTTCTTCGCGCTGTATGCGCACATGTGACTGATGAGGGTTAAATTTTCTCACTGGTGTTAATTGTTGTAATTTTTTCCCCACAACAAGTCCTTTTTCTAAAAAATGAGGCCTCCGTCCGAACAAACGCTGCTTTGTGTTCAGGAAGTTTAAGAGCTGCCAGGACTGAGCCCGACTCGTTCATGTTTTATTCCCTCCACTGTCTCACTTCTGACTCGTGCTGCATTAAACCTGAATAAACGTTTAGGAAATATTTCTCGTGTAACACTGATCATGTTTTATTTCCCAAATAAATGATATGGTTCTGGTTTAAAACACAATCCTGCTGAATGTCTGAAATCTTCACTATCAGTTTAAAAGATGAAGCACAGACGTCTGACTGCAGCGTTCATGGTTTAGGATCGTCACGATGTAAAAACTTTATAACAGTCGGCATCAGGAGGCAGAAGCGCGTTTAAAACGGGCAGAAGTCAAAACCAGGACAACAATCGGGAAGTAAACAAAGAGAAAAACCTCACAAAGAACAGATATTATATTAATGTACACAGATAAACAGATATTATATTAATGTACACAGATAAACAGATATTATATTAATGTACAGATTCTTTTTTTTTTTCTGATACTGAATCCCTGAGTATCAGCCGACACGCATCCAACAATCTTTTCTTAAAAAACTACAGACTTCCATTAAATACTAGCT
The DNA here is from genome assembly GCA_022758105.1 of Pangasianodon gigas. Lineage (NCBI taxonomy): Eukaryota > Metazoa > Chordata > Actinopteri > Siluriformes > Pangasiidae > Pangasianodon > Pangasianodon gigas. The sequence goes on along the minus strand of CM040469.1, from coordinate 157,084 downwards.
GCATTATCTTCAGCATCATAACTCTGCATCTGCATCAAACCTGTCTCACCCCAAACCTGTCTCACACTAAACCTGTCTCACACTAAACCTGTCTCACACTAAACCTGTCTCACACTAAACCTGTCTCACACTAAACCTGTCTCACCCCAAACCTGTCTCACACTAAACCTGTCTCACACTAAACCTGTCTCACCCCAAACCTGTCTCACACTAAACCTGTCTCACCCCAAACCTGTCTCACCCCAAACCTGTCTCACACTAAACCTGTCTCACACTAAACCTGTCTCACACTAAACCTGGCTCAGGTGATCCACTGCATCTGGAGAAAAGCGACACTGTTCCATTATGAAATAATCTGATCTCCAGGTCAGAGCAGCAGATGCTGTAGATCACCTGGCTTTCATCATGGAAATGTCACAGACGTGCACACACACACACACACACACACACACACACACACATATATACACACACATACACACGCACACCACACACACACACACACACACACACATACATACACACATACACATACATACACACACACGCACACCACACACACACACACACACACACACGCACACACAGGGGATAAATAGGGAGAGCAGTGGGTTCTGTGTGTGTGTGTTACATTAGATTAATCCTGACTTCATATATTAAAGGTGCAGATCACTAGAGTTTAATCTGATCTGATTAATTTTTAAATCCTATTTGATCTGATTTGGTTTGATTTGATCTGATTAAATGTCTCTTTGCTGTGATCTTTGTGATGGTTGTGATGTGTGTAAAGAGATCAGCGACGTTCACATCGTAATAATTCGACTTCTTAAAAGCTCTTTTCCATTTTATTTGTAAATATATTTTATGAACAACAAGAAAATATATATTTATATATAATATACATTTTTACTTGCTATTATTTACACTGTTTACATTATTACTGTGAAAATGTACAGAATCGGAGCTGAGTGTGTTTCTGATGGAACTCGGTTCTGTACAGTGTGTGTGTGTGTGTGTGAGTGTGTGTGAGTGCGTGTGTATGTGTGTGTGAGTGTGTGTGTGTGTATGTGTGTATGTGTGTGTTTTCATGTACATACATTCATCAGCGAGTAGAAACCAACTCATCATCATATCAGAAACGTTTCATGTTCATCAGGAGGAATGTAAAAGTTTTGGCTCCCTGTCTGAACTCTACCATGTGTCTGATGCTTTGTGCGCTGGACATTCAAAACCGAAAACTGGTCCAAACTGGAGCCAAGGGTACTTGGGGTTCTAGCTCTTTTTCCACCAATCTGAGAAACTGGAACATTTTTCTGTCATCATTTCACTGCACAATTAACACAATTAATCTAACTTGGCCCATGTGGTCAGATTGACCTGGTTATTTTTATCAAAATCAAAATCAAATTTTTCCTCCATACTGCTCCCTCAGCAGAGCGCTGAGTTAGCTCCGCCCCCAAGTACTGTTACCAAGGATCCACTTCCCGGTAGAACCCTTTCACCATCCAAAAACCGCTTGAGGAGTCTGTTTTTCTAAGACTGTACATAGTGTTGGTGCTGATCCAAAAACCTGCAGCTGGAACCTGTGGTGCTGAGTCGGTGGTAGGAAACGCACCAGAAGTTCTGGTACTGTGTGCTGGTACTTGGTACCGCAAGTTCTGGTACTGTGTGCAGTGAAATAAGATCCTGAGCTGTGTGTCGGTGCTGTAACTTGTTAAACAGGTGCTCAGATGTCCCTCTGTGTGTGTGTGTGTGTGTGTGTGTGTATACGTGCATGCATGCGTATGTGTGCGTGTGTGTGTATGTGTGTGCGTGCATGTGTGTGTGTGTGTGTGTGCACGTGTGTGTGTGTGTATGTGTGTGTAAGCTGATCCTCACTATCTTTCTATGCAACACACAGTTGCAGCTGTTATATACAGTCTGCACTAACACACAGTTCTGTCTGTTCTAAAGAGTCCAGGGTTTAACTTTGGCACAGAGACACTGTGAAAAGTTCCACATTCTCAGTAATAATTCAGTAAAGTTCTCCGTTAGCAGCGAGTCACGCAGCAGGCGAGTACCGAGACCCTCAGCGTGCCGTATCGTATCATTAATCCAGCTGTGACCGTGACCGGAGTTCCCACTGAGAACGTCCTCGCCGAACCCTGCAGGTGTGTCCGAGACCACGGTCCCAACAGCACACAGCTCTGTAGAACCAGAACCCAGAACCCAGTCCTGAGCTCCAGCACAGGAGAACCTTACAGTTCTGTACAGGTCCAGAACCGCCGGGTCTCAGGATGATGTGGAGCCGGAGTTCATTAGATCAGATCTCTGAGTGCGGGGACGCTGAGATGCTAAGCACCGAATGACACGAATACAGAGCGTTGCTAACATCACACACACACACACACACACACACACACACACACACACACACACTGATCAGTGTGTAAAAATAAGAGCTGGAAAAGTTCCACATTGGCCCTGATTAGGAACATTAACCTGCGATAAAGGCTGGGTCACATTTTCACAAAAACAAAGAAAAGAACAAAAAATCAAGAAAAATTGTGATTTGAAAATAAAAATGAGAGATTTCACTAAAAGAAACATTAATACTTAATACTGATCAGAAGGCCAGCTGCTTCACACGTTAGCTGTGATCCCTGTGCGTGTTTGACTGTTAATGAGTTTACACCCTGCTCTCTGACTCTAATTCGTTTATAACATTTATATCTCGTTTATATCTCTTTATAACTCGTTTATATCTCGTTTATAACTTGTTTATAACTCGTTTATATCTCATTTATATCTCATTTATAGCTCGTTTAGATCTCGTTTCCTCACAGACAATTTTAACTTAATCACAGTTTTCAAGCAACAGAACATAAACAGCGCTTTTACACCAAACAGCTTGACTCAATGAATTACCCACAATCCCTCAGCACAGCGTTTTTCCCCCATTAATGAGTCGTACTGTAACTGAGGATGTGTGCTGAATGTAGGCGGAGCTAATGATTGGAGATCACTGATTGGTCAGATTATAATAATGTGACTAGTGACTCAGCAGGGGACTGAGTGTCTCACAACCTTTATCTCTCTTTTATAATCTTATTTTTCTACATGATTAATCGTCACATTTAATGTTTTTGATTTAATTTTTTAAATTTGACAGTAATGATTTCCTCTTGCTGATATTTAGCACTTTTTTTTACCCCGTGATCCACGTAAGGCTGCTGTTCACTACATCCGCTCACTACATGGTGCATAACAATGTTCTTATGAAGAACTCAAGAACACGGTTAGAGATTCAGATGGGAGAATGTGTGTGTGTGTGTGTGTGTTTACTGTATTTTAATGTTGTCTAATAAAGTTTAACAAAAGTCAAACTATGCTGCATTTTCACTAAAGATTAAAGTATTGGCACCCTTGACCTCATTTGGGTTGCTGCCATCAAGACAAACTCGCCTCGTGTTTAATATTTTATACGGAAACACACACGCAAACACACACACACACACATGCACACACACACACACACACATGCACACACACACACACACGAGATCTCTGCCTTTATCTCAATTTTTTAATTTTAATAATCGTCCTCATCACTAGGTCTCTACCTCACACCTTTCCTGAGAAGCTCCGCCCACTTTCACAGGTACAGCCGTGCCGATGTGAAGCCGCTGTCTGGTGTTAAACCGCCGTTAGCTCCATGTAGCTTATATCACAACGACGTAGTCCTGATTACGATCAGTAGCTGAGATGAACTTATGTTTTTTGGCTTTGCAGAATTACAGCGTGGAAAATGTTATAATGCGTGATAATGATCAGGAATGTTGATGCTTTAGAGATCCTTTAGGCAGAAACATCAACAGTGAGTCACAGCTCTGAGTTAAATATATACTTTCCATAACCGTGATGTGACTTTCGCTGATAAACTGTGAAAAGAAAACTGATAAACTATTAAAACAAAAAATTCTACAAACATGTTCTCTACAGGGCCGATGATAAAGATCCGTCAAGTAACACGCTTCAGTTCATCTCCAATAAATATCACAGCACCACCACTGAGAATTTCTCCTCATCTGTGTGTGTGTGTGTGTGTGTGAGAGACAGGGTTGTGTAAGGTCAGTGTGTAGAGCGTGTCGTCCTGCTGTTTCGTGGAAAGCGGTGGACTTTGACGTGTTTGGACAGGTGATCACTGCGGGCGAATTTCTTCTCACAGACGTGACACTGATACGGTTTCACTCCGGAGTGTGAGCGTCTGTGACGGGACAACTCGTCTGACCTCGAGAACCTGTCAGGACAACACACACACACACACACACACACACACACACAGAGTTTATTAATTAATGGTTAATAGTTCCATCAGGTCATTTAATAGTTAATATTTTAAGTTATTTTTATTTTATTTGGTTATATATTGTCTTGACAGCATTTTACTTTAAGTTCCTCTTCATTAAGTCTTAGAACGTTTAAAACTTTTAAGTGTTCTTTGGTTGTTCTTTGTAGAACCCAACAGCAGAGTGAGTTCCTATCAGAACTCATGTCTCTGCATTGTTCACTCCGAGGTCACGACCTTCGCCTCAGCACACGGCTCTTCACCTCACATCGTCACTCGCTCAGTTCATCTGTTAGGGATGGCAGGAGGACATGTGGGCGTGTCCACATTTGCATATTCATGTGCATTTTTGGTCATCTATCTAACAATTTAATAATTAACATGTTTTTCCGGAAGGTTTTTCTCTGCTTTTCCATCACTCTCACACACGACCTGCGCTCTGGGACACGCCCACTTTCAGAAACAAAACCTACACACTCACTGAACAGGAAGAACTGATACGACCATTTTCAGAATAAAAAAACCCGGACACGCCCACTTTCTGAAAGACCAGACACGCCCACTTTCTGAAAGACCTGACACGCCCACTTTCTGAAAGACCTGACACGCCCACTTTCTGGTGGTTTTTTTTGCACCCGTTCTTTGAAGTAACATCAAAGCTGTGCACAGATGACATGATTTACCAGTTTAACATGGGATTGGCATGTGGTTCGATGTGTGTGTGTGAGTGTGCCCGTGTGCATATGTGCTCATGTGTGTGTGTGTGTGTGTGTGTGTGTCTGTGTGTGTGTGTGTGTCTGTGTGGGTGTGTTTATGTGTGTGTGTGTGTGTGTGTGTGTGAGACCCCATGTTGCTCAACCAATAAACCCAAACTGAGCTATGTTCCAGCACATTCCATAACACCAGCTGTAATCTACACACACACACACGCACACACACACACACAAACATATGCGCACATTTGCACACACATACACAAGCACACATGCGCACATTTGCACACACACACACGCACACACACACACATGCCACATTTGCACGCACACATGCACCCATTTGCACACACACACACACACACACTTGCACAGATTTGCGGACACACACATGCACACCTGCGCACATTTGCACACACACACACACACACACACACACACACACACACTAATTACACAGTATAATAACCACAGTGTGTTTTATTGGACTCAGGGACGAGTTTCATTGTGTAAATAACACGCATGGCTACGTGTTTGTATTGTAAACTGAGCTGAAAGTGTGTGTGGGAAATTTCCATCCACGTTTAAAACACACACTCACATGTGATGGGGTAAGGGGAGGGGCTTAAAGGGTTACGTACCTTCACACACTTTATGTAAGTAATAAACGCTGTGTGTGCGCGTGTGTGTGTGTGTGATTAGTTTCCTATATCAGCACGTCCCCAAATGTTTTATTCCTTTTATACACCACAGCACTTTACCAACAATAACAATTTTTATTTATTAAAGAACAACACTACGTACATACTTTTTATCCATTTGTTACATTTAAGGTTGTGGATCATCAGTGAAATGAGTTCGTTCCTGTTGTCACTTACGTTATAGCAGCTATAAACAGTCGTTCCCTCACCAGCCTCTCTTTATTCTCTCTCTTCACATTAATAAGACAAAAAATAAATTACACACGTTTTCAATCTGTTTATTATTAGACTTTATTGTTATGTGTATTATCTGCCATCAGAGCTGGTCTGTGTTTCGGTCCTGACGGGTTAAACCGTTCTGCAGTGTGAACGTCGTACGAGTATCGTACAGTTTACGCCTGATTTTTACACATATAGAGGAATATTAGTGAATCTGCAGGCGTGAACTCATGACCCTGACGCTGATGTTTATGACGCTGTGATACACCGACAATAAATCTGTCAACAAAGTGCAGGGCTGAAACACCTGAATACATGTCAGTGACAGCACATACACACACACACACACACACACACAAAACATTAAAGAAGTGTGTGTGTGTGTGTGTGTGTGTGTGTTTAGTGTTTTACTTGGCCTAGTATTTGAGGAATACCAGAGGAATGTTAAACATGCAGGCAGTAAAACTGAGCAGCAGGCAGCAGGACACGCTCTGCTCTCAGTTCTCAGTTCTCCGGGTTCCTGACGCTGCAGGAAAGTTTAGTTCTTCTACTGAAGACCGAACGCTGGCGAAGAACAGATCTGCTGTTCAGGAGCAGTGCTGAGTCGGAGCTCAGATAAGCACTGTGCCAAACTTATCACGCCAGCAGCCTTCCTCTGGCCAACACTGAGCTGTTTGTTCTGTAACGGAGGCCTGAGAAGTCCAGCTTCACTCCAGAGCCACGGAAAATTAACAGCCACGCTAATGCAGAACCTCACAGCTTAGAACTGTGACAGATAATTACAGATCCAACACCTTCACCTGATGCATTTAAAAAAGAGATTTCACACCTATTAGTCCGTTTGTCGAGTCTGAATCAAGGTGAAATCAATTCTTATAGTTTGTTTGCTGTTTGGTTTGATTTGACACCTAATTCAACTAAAAAGCAAAAAAAGGTCTGGTTTAATTATGTGTAGGACTGAAAACGTCCTCATGAACCTCTTTTATTCACTGGTCAGAAATATGCCAATGGAAAATATGCCAATGTGTAGAAATGACAGAAATCACCCGAGCACAGAGAACCAGCAGGAAAAAAATGATTAGATAATTATATAAATAATGAGTTTAAAACATGATGTGTGTCATTTCTGCAGCGCTACAGCTCTGTGCTTTGGCTCAGTTTAGCAGCTCATAAAAACACGCCATGTTTGATTCACTTCCTGCAGTCGCTTCGAATCACTTTCTCACTAGAGTTCACTTGGAAGTGGACCGAGACCACCTCACTCAAATGTTCTTGGACTTGAGTGTGATTGCTCAAGCATGTTTATCTACTTAAGTTTAAGATCAATACCCTAAGCTTCCTCTTTCCCCTGTTTTATCCCTAATTTCTTGATAGGTTCCCACTTGCTCTTCCCTGTCACACGACAGCTACAACCCGAGGAAGGTGAAGGCTAACACATGCTTCCTCTGAGACACGTGAAGCCAAATGCATCTTTTCAAACTGCTGCTACTGCTGCGTCATGAGGCAACGTAACACACTCGGAGGAAAGCGCTATCCATTCCATATACATGATCTCCCACAATTGGCTAGTTTTGCTGTGATTGACAGGAGAGAGAGTAAGCTCCTCCCAACCAGAGAGCACAGCCAATCACCCTCTCTTGGACTCCTGGCTACAGATGGCTGTGGCATCATCAGGATTTGGACATGTGATCTCCAGGCATTTGAGTGAACGCTGCTCTGTTGCGCCTCTCGGGAAGCCAGGGATCTAAGCTTCCTAAACACAATCTGAAGTTCACTCAGATGTTTATCTTCCTGATAAACATGTCTCTTACCTCAGCACACAATCACAGATTCATCATGACAGTTTGAGGACTGAGCGCTGGAGGTCATGTTACAGCCGTGGATATAAACTGAGAGCAAACATGAGCGGCTGTAAGGGGCAAAGTCTCACATCACTTCAAAGACTTTATCTAATCTCCAAAATAACACAGATAACACCAAACACAAGCACATTCAAAGGGCAAACTGCATAAAACTCTTATTAAACATGACGCATCTCCTAAAAGATGTTCTTCAACATTAGATCTGTCCATTAGCTCTGATTAGATCGAAATCCCAGCTTCACACTTGTCAAGGTCAAGATGCTAACATTTTTATTCTACTGCTAATCTGTTACTGTTAGACCTGCTCGCTGATACCTCGTGCAGCTCAGCTCTGATTGCTGAACTCATGCTGAAGTTCATTTATAAATGGTCAACAGAGATGGTGATCTGCTTCACTGCTTACACAGCGGACAGTCACGTACCTGCTCCCTGACTGAGCACTTTTACATCCATAATTTATTTCTAAAAGCACCAAAAGCTCAAAATGAAGGACATGACACAAGTTCTAGTAAACAAAACTAAGCAAAAATGATCAAAGGTCCAAAGACATGAAACTGCTTCTTGTTTTCTGACATTAGTCTCAGCTCTGCATGTGTAACCCAGAACATAAAAGTTTGTCCCCCCAAAACTCACCTCCAGGCGCATCCTGGCCACGTGCAGGCAAACGGTTTCTCACCCGTGTGTCTCCTCAGATGAGCTTTCAGGTGACTGCTCTTGGTGTACATCTTGGCACAACCTGGAAAAGTGCACTTGTGCATTTTAATCAGATCAGCTACGGAGCTCTTCTGGAATTTCTGACTCCCGACGAGGAGTCCTGCTCCCTGTGTTCCGCCGGCCACGTTCTCCACATGTCCTGAAGGTTTGGCTGCGATGGGGACAGGAGCGATGCGGACAAATTTGGAGGAAGTGCTGCTGAGGCTAGCTGGTGGAACCACTTGAGGAACCAGAGCAAAAGTCTGCCCCTGGATGTTGACCAGGAGCTGGGCGATTTTGATGTCCGGGGTGTGCGTTGGCGACTGAGACGTGGGTGTTTGATTCGGATCTGGTTCCTGTTTGATGGGAATGGGCTGGATCTGTAGGAACACTGGCGTCCCTGAGCTCTCCATCGCAACTGCCTTCCCGGAGAGCGGCTCCTTCTTCACCGCAGTCTGAGAGGCTGTAGAGAGTCCAGCAGAAGACTGGACACTCTTAGGCTTGAGCTCGTTCATCTCCGTCATGCTGGATACAGGCACTGTTTGGTCTTGTGTCTTCGTTTCTGATGTGTCTTGGGTTGTTTCAGCTTTCTCCTTTAACGCTACAACATCCATGTTCTCCTCCAGAAACTCCTCGATCTCCTCCAGTGTGGGTTGAAAGAGAAGCCCTTCCTCCAGATCTCCAGGAAATACAGGAAACTCAAAGCATTCCTCTTTGGTGGTCCGATCCCTGCGAGACTCCCAGGCCAGACCCATGGGGAGGACAGGAGGAACCATGGCAGGAGTTAGCACCGAGGAGGAAGACATTTGGCTCTGAGAGAGGAGGAAGTCCAGGAGGCCATCTTGGCTCTCGCTGCTTGAGCTGCTGCTGCACCTGGAGCTCAGAACCTGAGACTCAGGGCTGGAGCAGGAACGTGAACTGGAGCTGGAAGAGTCACTTAGCTCATCCTCGGAGAATGGAGAGGGAAGCACCTGGTAGACCCGCTCGTCCCTCACCATGTCCGACAGGTGGTGGACTGGCAAAGAGGAACCGTACGGCAGGAACGTTACTTCATCCACTGACAAGCGATCCACCATTCCTGGTCAGAACCTGTGAGGAGATCAGATATTCAGAGTACAGCAGATTCACCTTCCGGAGGAAAAGATAAAAATCAGAGCAGATAAAATAAGTGATGAAGTGTGTGTGTGTGTGTGTGTGCGTGTGTGCGTGTGTGTGTGTATGTTATGTGGTTAACCAGAAGAATCCACTGATGGAAGTGTGTGTGTATAAATAAGCATGAGCATAAGCAAATCTGGAAACTGGGCCAGCTGCCAAACCCATGCTGTAAAAACGACGCTATTTTGTGACACTGTGCTTTTAATTGAGGAATAAAAACATCGTCGTTTGATTTTCTACACGGTTTTAATTCTGATGGTTTTATTTTCATTACTGAGTTCCTTTTCTCTTATCAACTACATCTACAACACGAAGATCAAAACTTTCTCTTTTACTATCAGAAATAAAACTGCTGAGGATCAGTAAAGACTTTGAAAAGAATAATAATAATAATAAGAAGAAGAATATAATCATTATATATATATAAGTCAGACACGCACTAGGTTTCCTTAATAAAGGTAAAGGTACCAAACTGGGGAAGTGTTCAGTATCTGTAGGTTTTACCTGATGATGTGTGTGTGTGTGTGTGTGTGTGCTGTAACTTTAGTTAACTTTTAGAGTAAAGCATTAAAGGTGCATCAGCGCTCCTTATTATTATTATTATCATTATTATTATTATTATTATTATTAAAAGCTATACAGACACTAAAGGTGGAAGAGCAGCTCTGTGGAGCAGCAGTGTAGTGAAGTCAGACTGCACATGTGTGTGTTCATCAACAGCTGGATTTATAAAGCGCTTGATTGAGATCTGTTTCTAACACATTAATAAACTCTTATTTTTATGCAGATGTGTGGAGTGATTGCTCTTCAGTCACGTCAGGACGTGTAGCTACACACTGCATATCACACACGGCCAGTTTATTAGGCTGTAATATTGATAGTAGCTGTAATAACAGAGTTTAGAGCTCCGCGTTATGACCGAGAGTAAACTCAGATCAGAGAGAGCGCGTGAGCGGAAATAATCATCATCATCATCATAATAATAATCATCATAATAATAATAATAATAATAATAATAATGAGCACGAGAGAGAGAGACAGAGACAGAGAGAGAGAGAGAGAGAGAGAGAGAAAGAGAGACAGAAAGAGAGAGAGAGAGAGAGAGAGACAGAGACAGAGAGAGAGAGAGACAGAGAGAGAGAGAGAGAGAGAGAGAGAGAGAGAGACAGAGAGAGAGAGAGAGAGAGAGAGAGAAGAGACTCGAGTGCTGAAGAATTCCTGGAAAGTCTGCGCGCTGGAACTCGGTTCTGCATTTCTGACTACACACACTCACACACACACACTCACACACACACACACTCACCTGTGGACTCCAGCGCGTCAGTCCTCCGTGTGTGTGTGTGTGTGTGTGTGTGTGTGTGTGTGATAAAGTGTGGGATTTAACCCGCTGCTGTCGCGCTGCTTCTCTCTCGCGCGAGCGCGTTACTACATTACTGTCACATGATCGCGCGCTCCGCCGCTTTTAACGGAGAAACTGCGCTGCACCGGATTGGACAGATTTACAGGAGGAGGCGGAGCTTACAGGGCTGGACGATAGATCGGTGTGGTGAGGAGTTATCGCGATATTAAAATAGTTTGCGATGCTGACATTAGAATTTTCAAAGCTGTAATCTAGTGTGTTAGACTGGCCCAATATATCTAACTCTTTAAAACACACACACACACACACACACACACACACATTTATTTATTTATTTGTTTGTTTGTTTGTTTGTTTATTCATTATTATAATTTTAATATGTTATAATTTGTATTTTTTATATTATAAATTTGGTAAAAACATTGAGTCGGTCCGAACCTGCAAGAAAAGTCTCTCCACACACATTTCCTTTTCTCCTTTTATTTTCACTGCTGTTGTAAAACTGGGAAATATAAAGCAATATAAAATAATGCAGGTTGATTTAAAGCACCAAAATATTATTAAACATAAAGTTTCTTTTTCTTCACCTTCTTTTTATAGAGGAGCGCCACTGATGCCTGGATCTTTACACCACTGCTGGATTATTACCTCACACACACACACACACACACACACACACTTCATAACATGTACAGTACAGTGTTCCTCTAGTTCTCTCTGCAGTCAGACTGAACATTCAGCAGAACGTGTGTCACATTACTGAGCTGCTGGTTGCTCTTTAGCATCGCTTTTTACTCTGCTGAGCTTTAACTCAGCTTTAACTCAGCTTTAGCTCAGCTTTAACTCAGCTTTAACTCAGCTTTAACTCAGCTTTAGCTCAGCTTTAGCTCAGCTTTAGCTCAGCTTTAACTCAGCTTTAGCTCAGCTTTAACTCTGGATGGAGTGAAATAGGTGCCTGAGCCCAGTGCTGCAGTGAGAACACTTTTTACTGCAGCTTTAACTGTGAAAAAAAAAAAAAAAAGTGAAATTTGTATTCATGGCCATGAGAAATCAACGAAGACAAAAACAAAACAAAACGTGAGTCTCACAGGTAAACAGTGTTACCGGTGTACATAAGTGTTTATAACACAGTGTCACACACGCAGTTATACACACACACACACACACACACACACACACGCACACGCTCGACTGGATTCATATTGTGTTTCCTCTGGATACACAAACAAACAGTAAAGCTGTAACTCTTTCATTCAAACCATAAAACACTAAACTCACACTTCTGTTATCCTTTTGTGTAATGTGTAATCTGATTGGACAATGTGTGAGTGTGTGTGAGTGTGTGAGTGTGTGTGTGTGTGTGTTTAGTCTGTCTACTTTTAGTTTCTCCTGCTAACGCATATCGGGTAAAAAATGAGGACAGGATGAGTAATCCACCTCGTTCACGTTTGTATTTCACGCGCTCCTTCTCAGTCACTGCTGATGATGTATTACTGATGTACAGAAGATTATGGATCTAGGGGGCGTGTCCTTTGGTCACCTGACTCCCATGACTGTCACTGATTGGCTGCATGAATCTACAGTCTGGGTGAGAGCTGCTGCACTCGCTTCCACAAAAACACAAAATAATCCACTTTAAGACATTTACTAAGCCAAAAATAAAACCTTATACTGATGTGTTTTTATTTCTGAAAGACTTGATGCCCTGCTAGCACACAGATGTTCTACTCCTGTTCCAGTCAGACCTTACCACACACTCCGTATTGGAAAGAGCTCCAAGTAGAACCTTATTAGGAACCTAAGAACCATGTGAAGGTCATGGAGATCAGAGTAAAAGTCTTTATTTTATCAGGATTCCACACTCACTGCTCTGTGTCTTTACTCTAATGTATTTAAGTTGTTTAATTACGCTGCACAGTTTGGTTCTGGATGGAGTGATAAAGTTTTGGCACCCCAGTGTGGAGCTGCTCAAGCTTGAACAGTAGCTGTACTGATGTTTATTGAAGGATGATGTCATCTTCTCGTAATTAGCTCTTTAATGTTATGGACTGCAGTCAGGTGTGTGTAAAAACACTTCCAGCCATCTGAAGGTGAGAAGGTGTGTAGACTAAATCTGGACATGATGTGGACAAAAATTATTTTTGTTTTACTTACAGCCTATAAATGTGTAAATTGACTGTACACAGCTACTTCACACAATAGTTTCATGTAAAAGTGAGATCATGGAACTTTAGGATGATATGCGTGAAGTGTAAAGAGCGGATTTACGGAGAAGGTTTTAAAGGGAGACAGATTTCCACCAGCAGAAATAGATTTTCAGTAAACAGGAAATGTGTGTCAGGGTTCTTTTGCTATTACTCAGGGTTTTTTTTTTTTTTAAAATCTCTCCTCTCTGTGAGCTGCTCAGTGGCGTAAAGGACAAAATATAAGAACAACAGAGAACAAACCTGTGCTGATGAACACACTCTGAACACTGTGTGTGTGTGTGTGTGTGTGTGTGTGTGTGTGTTCACTACACTGTACATCATTCATGGAAATCAGCACTGTTTTTAACATCACTTTCTTGGTGAAGCGGAATAAAACACACCCCTGGGAGTTTCTCAACACTGAACTTTTGTATGAAAATGCAAGGCTGAAAATATCTCCATAAAAATATCTCCATAAAAATAGAACCATAAAAATAACCAACAGCCTGTGACACAGAACACAGAGCAGAGAGCACACAACACGCAACACACAACACGCAACAACCAGCAGAGAACACACAACACGCAACACGCAACAACCAGCAGAGAACACACAACACGCAACACGCAACAACCA
>CM040469.1:124688-135170 GCA_022758105.1 Pangasianodon gigas | reverse complement strand
TTGAAGTTTTGCAGTTCACTCCAACAGTTTTGTGCTGATAAGAATCAATTGAAAACATGTGTGTGTGTGTGTGTGTGTGTATGTGTGTGTGTATTGGAGGGGTCTTTGTGGTTTTCCGGCTCAGTGCAGGTGTGTTAGAGCAGAATACAGAATACACTTGTCTCATCTCTTCATGCCAGTGATCGACAGATAACCAACCAGCCCCCCCAACTCAAACCCAGTGTGTGTGTGTGTGTGTGTGTGTGTGTGTGTGTGCACATGCAGGTGTATGGTCTCTGTTATAAAACTGTTATAAAGATGCTTCAGTCTGTCATTTCATGCCTACGAACAGGGAGAGAGAGTCAGTAAGAGATGAATATGAGACAGACAGAGGGAGAGAGAGAGAGAGAGAGAGAGAGAGAAAAAGAGTGAAAATTACTTTTACCTCACACTTCCCCTGAGGAGGATATGATGTTGTTGTTCCCCTGAGGAGGATATGATGTTGAGGATATGATGTTGATGTAGGCTTTATAAGTAGAACTAGGCCTAATCAATTCAGTGCAAATTTAGCCTAATCATGCTAATAATATCCATCCATTCCATTTAAGAATATTAGATGATAGTTTACATTCAAAAAAATTACAATTGACAATTTATAAAGTCTAAATAATTAACCCAATCAGTCCTATTTATTATAATCCCTAAATATGATATACTGTATTTAAAATGTTTTTTTAAAATATTGTTTTCTAATCAATAGTCCACACACGCATTGCTCAGTCTGATTAATGACCCCTCTCCCGCAGGTGACTCGAGTGTATCACACGGAGAAGCGCAGTCTGAGCTATAACACTGCTGAGTGTGTACAGAAGCTGAACCACGAAACACTTTACAGGACAACAAAGTGTTGTGTGTGAGAAGAGAAGCAGAGACACTGAGAGAAAATGGTGAAAGATGGTGAAAGATGTCCTTGCACAGGAGGCAGTGGAGATGTGGAGAACATTGTGACGTCTGAAAGATGTCTCAGTAAAGAAAAAGAAAAAAATCCCTCTGTAGTGCAATTCTTCACAAGTAAAGGTGGAGCATTGAACAAAACGGCTGATTTCATGGAGAATCCCAGTGAAGAAGGAATTAGCGGCCTGCACACTGCGCTGCGTTCTCACCGGGTCGAGTGTGAGCTTTCAGCATTGACCACACGAATGTAAACTACACCTCTGTCTGCAGCACGGGCTCCCAGACTAGGCTTACCAACGGGGTCATGAGAGAAGCTCACTATCTCCTCTTTTGTTTCATTAAAAAAAATTTTATAAATTAATATTCAATATAGAAATATAGAAAATATAGAACATTAGAAATATCAAATATGGATTTTGTGTGCTAATATTTTGAAAAAATGTTGGGAGTCACATTCATACAAGCCATGTTTTAAATTAATATGTGTTATTTTAGTCTGTTTCACTCTCATGACACGCTGCAGTCGTGGAGTTCAGCAATAAAAATGGACAAATTTCCCCATCTATCTGCCTGCGTGAAACACCCTAGTGCTGTGTCTCAAATCACAGCATACTTATGTCCTATTCTAGAGCATTATTCCACACTAACACTAACTGGGTTTCCTATTACAGTGTATGAATTTTAAAAAACTCTCATGTCTCCTTCAAACCTACTGAAAGCTCTGTTTCTTGTCCCAGCCTTCTGGATTTTCTAGATTAGTAAATACTTTTGAATGTGTGGTCAGAGTTTTAAATCTGAGACGCAGCTCATGACAACAATCATGAAAAAAGCACAGAAAGTTTTAAGAGAGCTCATTAGTGTGTTTAACATAATTGTGCAGGAAATCATTAAACATTTTACACTTTGACTTAGAAACCTGATGTAGAGGGACGTTTTGGCTCAGATGTGTCATCTAGTGAACATCACTTTTAAATCTTCAGGATGTGCATAAGATACGCAGTGAGTGTGTGAATAATAATGCAGCTCATGTTATCATTGCTTCTGCACGTTCACGGAAAGTGACGTGTCAAGTATAAACCCGGCTCCTCTGCTGGGCGTGGGGGCGAATCACTGTCACACCACCCCGACGTGGATTAGTTTCCTATAACAGCACAACACTTCCCTCTAGATTGGTGAGTCAGTGTGAGGAATATTCCTTTAGTGTTTAGTCACTTACGTTACACATACATACGTACGTTACTGACATCATCATATATTCAGATGTTACAGTAGTCCTATATTATACGTCTGGAATTTTAAAAGAATGCAGGGTGGTCGAGGCTTGGAGTCGCAGAAACCCTGGTCTACAGCTTCATGATGAAAAGCCAAAATAATCTTGGTCAGGGTAACAGACATGTCACTCTGTACATAACACCGTCAAGCATGCGCTACACAACCTGAACACAGATGTTGAGAACATGGTTCTGAAAGTACATCACTACTTCTCTACATCAGTCTAAGAACAGAGACATCTGAAGAATGTTGTGAGTTCTGAGATATCCCATGTCCTGTCCTTTTTTTCGACGCTGAAGGTGGCGATCCTAACAGCGACACAGTAAAAAGTTCTTTTCTACAAGTTCTGTTCTTCTCTGTGCAGAGAAATAAATTTATATTCATGTTATACACACAGTGCGGAGAGAAACATCGGCTCTTGGTTTGTCCTCCATGTTTGAGCTAAGCTCAGGTTCCTGTAGGAGAACTGGAGAACGTCAGCCTGTGCCTTAGGACTCAGGAATTTACTGCACATAATCACGTGGATTGAAGTTTCTCATACAACAACGTGGTTGAATTCTCGAAAGTGCTGATTAATTTTTCAACACAGCTGACCGTAGTTCCTTCTGTAACATTAATCACAGCTTTATATTAATGCTTTGCATTAATACGTTATCGTTTCTATAGTAACAGCTCATCCACAGGGTCTCGTACAGCGGACGCTCCCCTGATAATAAACAGATTAAAAACGTGTGTAATGATTGATATGGTGAAGTTTTCTGTAAGGAGAAATGTGTGTATGTAACATGTATGGAAGGAGTCTCCAGTGTTAGCGCTTTGTAACAGTCAGAGGTAAAGCTGTAACTTTAAGTTTTCCGACATCTTCAGGACAGAGGAGTTTACGCTTCTTTGCGGTTTCTCAGTAACATGACAAGAGAGGCTGGTGAGGGAACGACGGTTTATAGCTGCTATAACGTAAGTGACAACAGGAACTAACTCATTTCACCAACGATCCACAGCATTAAAACATAACTATAATTGGATAAAAAGCACAATGTGTCATTCTTTAAAAAAAATTAATTGTGAAAGTTGGCAAAATTCTGTAGTATAAGATGAATAAGACACCTCGGGGTAATAACTGTAACATGGATTATTTTTCTATAACAGCACAGCACAGTGTGTGTTTACTCTTTAAATAAAGAATTGTTTAAAAATCTCAATCTGAATGTCGTTTATCACCACAATCACACACCCGGGACACACACTAACACAGGAAATGACACGGCTGAAATGACATTCCCTCACTGTAGTGACACACAGAAACATGCACACACACACCCAAACACACACACGCACAAGCACACACACGCACATGCACGTGTGAAGCCTCATCAAGCTCATAACGAGTGTGTGAAAGCGTGTGTGGGAGAAAATGGTGTGCGTGTGTGTGTGTGTGCGTGTGTGAGACACAGGTGCACTGCGGTGTTTTCTGTTTGCAGACAACATGAAAGTGTAAAACACGCTGCAGAAACCAACATGGGGGGATAAGGGGTGTGTGTGTAACATGCTTTTGTACACCACTGTGCAGGTGTTTGTTTGATTGCGTGTGTGTGTGTGTGTGTCTGTGTTTATTAGGTTCATGAAATGGATTTACACAAAGGGCTCCGGTAAGAGACAGACAGTAAGAAAGACAGACAGAAATAGATACAGAGAAAGAAAGAGAGAAAGAAAGAGACAGAGAGAAAGAAATACAGACAGAAAGAGAGACGGGAGAAAGAAAAACAAATTAAAATTGAAAAACCTGGTTGGTGTTTGTAGTGAGACAGCTGCCGAAGAGTTAATATTAGCCTGTGGACGTGGGGGTGTGGTGCATATGCACTAACACAACTGTTTGGTGTGTTTTACACACACACACACACACACACACACACATGTTAAGTACAGATGAGACTAAATATAGGGGAGAGAGAAGAAAAACAAAGACACTGTGTGTGTGTGTGTGTGTGTGTACGGCTGTTATGTGTCTTTCACTTTAGTTCACTGTGCTTTTATTGCAGTGCTGAATTTACTATTTACTATTAACCCTAGTGTGCGTGTGTTAGCAGTGTGTGTGTGTGTGTGTGTGTGTGTGTGTGTGTGTAGCACATACGTATGCACTAACTCAACTGTTTGGTGTGGGCAATAAACACACACACACACACACACACACACATGTTAAGTACAGATGAGACTAAAAATAGGAGAGAGAGAAGAAAAACAAAGACACTGTGTGTGTGTGTGTGTGTGTGTGTTACTCTTTGACAGCTAGAGTCCTTACTAGAACCAGAAGATATGACCACATCACCCCTATCTTATCCACACTGCATTGGCTCCCAATCAAATTTCATATTGATTATAAAATACTACTATTGACCTATAAAGCACTAAATGATCTCACGTTTCAGATCATAGTTCGATCAAAAGGTGCAGGCTATTTGTTGGTACCTTGAATAGTGCGGGCTGCAGCTGGGGGTAGAGCTTTCTCTTACAAAGCCCCACAGTTATGGAACAGCCTTCCACTTAGTGTTCGGGGCTCAGACACAGTCTCAGTGTTTAAGTCTAGGCTGAAAACATATTTGTTCAGTCAAGCCTTTTGTGAATAGTTTTTTCTTAGGTACAGGGGCAGGTCTGGAGGGTTCACAGGCATAGAGTGTTGTGGTGAACTGGGATGTTTGGATGCTGTCGCCCCCCCACTCTCACGCGTTCACTCAGGTTTGTCGACGGTGGAGTGGCTGCTGCTTTATGTCCCAGGATGCCCTCATGGCTGTCATAGCAAGTCTTGCCGGAGTCCCTGCTTGCACTCTGCATGCAAAGTACATTGTCCTTAACCATTAGAGAACAACAGCATACTTAATAATCTGTCTCTTTCTCTCTCTTTCTCTCTCTCTCTATCTTTCTCTCTCAACATGTTACTTAGGGTTAGGGTTAGGGTTAGTTACTTATGTTACTTATGCTGCCTGATGAGATATCAGTGATCCTGACTCCTTCTGCTCCGGACCTGCCTGATCCATACTGATGCCTTCCTTCTGCTTAGAAACTTACTTCCTTGAAAATCACTCGCTGCTGCTGCTGAGGATGGCCTCACACGGATAGCTTACAGTGTGCACTTAAAAAAACAGTTTACGCTCAAGTCTCACCTGATCTTCAGTGAATAACTTCACTTGAATACTGTAAGTTTGTAAAAAAAAAAAAAAACTGCTGAAATCATAAAAATGACCCTGATGCTCCTACTGAATATCCTTTCAACCCACTCAGTACTGTTTGATTCTATAGTATACAGCTGTGGAAGAGTAATGGCTCAGAATCGCACTATCCAGTGTCACACAGATGAGGATGGGTTCCCTTTTGAGTCCGGTTCCTCTCAAGGTTTCCTCCTTATGTCGTCTCAGGGAGTTTTTCCTCACCACTGTTATCTCTGGCTTGTTCATTAGGGATCTAAATCTAAATCCTTTTCCATGTTTCTGTAAAGCTGCTTTGTGAAAATGCCCATTGTTAAAAGCACTATATAAATAAAACTGAATTGAATTGAATTGAATGGACATAGAGTGAGACAGCTGTAGAGTAAGACATTCTGAGAGAGACAGTAAGACAGATGAAGAGTGGGACAGACTGAGAGAGAGTCAGATGTAGAGAGTGAGACAGTGAGAGTTTGTCAGTGTGGGATTAAAGTGGAATGCAGCAGTGTGAGTAAGAGAAGCAGCTGCAGGAAGTGTGTGTGTATGTGTGTGTGTGTTACACAGTAATACTTTATTTGGTCTCCAGTCTCCAGTACTGATGGCCGAATGTAACGTGTAGAGCGCTGACGGCCGACTTTAACGTGTCAAGCGCTCATGGCCGACTTTAACATGTCAAGCGCTCATGGCCGACTTTAACATGTCGAGCGCTCATGGCCGACTTTAACACGTAGAGCGCTCATGGCCGACTTTAACACGTAGAGCGCTCATGGCCGACTTTAACACGTAGAGCGCTCATGGCCGACTTTAACACGTAGAGCGCTCATGGCCGACTTTAACACGTAGAGCGCTCATGGCCGACTTTAACACGTAGAGCGCTCATGGCCGACTTTAACATGTCGAGCGCTCATGGCCGACTTTAACACGTAGAGCGCTCATGGCCGACTTTAACATGTCGAGCACTGACAAACAACTTTAATGTGTAGAGCGCTCATGGCCGACTTTAACACGTAGAGCGCCGATGACTGACTTTAACATGTCGAGCGCTGACAAACAACTTTAACGTGGCTTTTAACAGAAACATAGATTAAACCAAATGAGTATGTAGCATTAAATGAAGCTAGTCCTCCTGGATACAGTTACATACATCAGCCCCGTCTAACTGGCAGAGGAGGATGTGTTGCAGTTATTTATAATGATAATCTAGGCATCACACAAAAACCTAGTCATAAATTCAACGCATTTGAAGTTCTTTATACTAACATAACATACGTAGCCACTAAAAATAGGTCTACCCAGGTGATTCCAGTAATTATTATTTACAGACCCCCAGGGCCATATTCTGAGTTTCTTCGTGAATTTGTGGATTTCATCTCTAACCTGGTTGTTTCTTTAGACAAGGCATTAATTGTTGGAGACTTTAATATTCATTTTGATAATCCAGAAAACCCTCTGAGAACAGCAGTTGTGTCCATTCTTGATTCTGTAGGGGTTAATCAGAATGTAATAGGACCCACCCATAGTGGTGGTCACACTCTTGATTTAATACTAACATTCGGATTAAATATAGAAAATATAGTCTCATTTCCACAGTCTGAAGCTATCTCAGATCATTATCTCATCTCATTTAAAATGTGTCTTAGTCATAATACATGCACCTTGCAATACTACCACGTCAAATGTACTTTCACGTCAGCAACTGCACAGAGTTTTATCAGTAATCTCTCAGATTTATCAACCATGATTGGATCACCATCTGATCCCGAAGAACTGGACCAGGCGAATGAATGCTTAGAATCAACGTTCTGCAACTCGCTAGATAATGTAGCTCCACTTAAAAGAAAAATAATTAGGGAGAAAAAGCTAGCACCCTGGTATAACGATCACACACGAACTTTAAAACAGACCACTCGAAAACTAGAACGTAAATGGCGTCAAACTAAACTGGTTGTATTGCAAACAGCATGGACGGAGAGCCTTTTGAGCTATGGAATAGCTCTTAGTGCTGCTAGATCAATGTATCTCTCCACCTTAATTGAAAATAACAAAAGTAATCCTAGATTCTTATTTAATACTGTAGCAAAATTACAGTTAAGTTAACTAATTTCCTCATCAAAATCATCAACTTGTGTACTAGTTCACTTATCTACATGTTTCTTCAAACAGATAATTCCAGAAGCAATCAAACCTCTTCTAAAAATAATCAATTCTTCCCTTAGCATTGGCTATGTACCTAAATCTTTTAAACTAGCGGTTATCAAACCCTGATTAAAAAAACCTGACCTCAACTCTTCTCAGCTGTCCAACTACAGGCCAATATCAAACCTCCCCTTTATCTCCAAGATCCTAGAAAAGGTTGTAGCACAGCAGCTATGCTCATACTTACATAGGAATAACATTCATGAAATGTATCAGTCAGGATTTAGGCCTCATCATAGCACAGAGACAGCACTGGTTAAAGTGGTAAATGACCTACTGCTGGCCTCTGATCAGGGTTGTGTCTCCTTGCTTGTGTTGCTTGATCTTAGAGCAATTTTGACACTAATGATCATGCTATTCTCCTTGATAGACTAGAAAACATTGTTGGAGTTAAGGCTCAGGTCTTCTGGCTCAGGTCTTATTTGACTGATCGTTAGGAGATGACAGACACCAGCTTATTAAAGTTGAGGAATGTGTAAAGGACATTAGATACTGGATGCCTATTAACTTACTTCTACTTAATTCTCACAAGACAGAAGTACTTGTACTAGGACCACATGCAGCTAGAAGTCAGCTTTCTGATTACATAATAACTCTGGATGGCCTTTCTGTTTCATCAGGTGCAGCAGTAAAAGCTCATGTAGATAATATTACTAGGATAGCCTTCTTTCATCTCAGAAATATTGCTAAGATAAGAAATATAATGTCACTACATGATGCAGAAAAACCAGTTCATGCTTTTGTTATCTCTAGGTTGGATTATTGTAATGCCTTACTGTCTGGATGTTCCAGTAGATGCATAAACAAGCTCCAGTTAGTCCAGAATGCAGCAGTTTTTTCTTAGGTACAGGGGCAGGTCTGGAGGGTTTCACAGGCATAGAGTGTTGTGGTGAACTGGGATGTTTGGATGCTGTCGCCCCCCCACTCTCACACGTTCACTCAGGTTTGTCGATGGTGGAGTGGCTGCTGCTTTATGTCCCAGGATGCCCTCATGGCTGTGTTAGCTTCTGGCTCTCCCTTTTAGTTATGCTGTCACAGCTAGTCTTGCCGGAGTCCCTGCTTGCACTCTGCACGCAAAGTACATTGTGCTTAACCATTACAGGACAACAGCATACTTAACAATCTCTCTCCCTCTCTCTCCCTCTCTCTCTCCCTCTCTCTCCCTCAGTCTCTGTCAAGCTACACATGCTACTCCTGAGATGCCAATGATCCTGACCCCTTCTGCTCTCCTGACCTGCCTAATCCATCCTGATCCTACTTCTGGTTGGAGTTCTCAAGAATCCATCATTGAACAGTTGATAACTTCAACAAAATAGACTTCATGTTAAAACTATAATGAATTCAGAAATGATAAGTTGCTCATAAGCTCATAAGCTCATAAATTCCTGCACTATATAAATAAAGTTGAACTGAATTTACCCAGAAGGCATAAACACAATTTCCTTTTCAAAAGATTGATGATGTTTCTATTTGCAGACTTGAACATCTGTATGTATTTCGTTCTCTTGAATCTTCTTTCACGCTGATACACTGGTACAAATGCACTGCTAGCTAATTAGCATGCTAGCCAGCTAGCAAACAAGCTTTAGCTTCAGTGATTTATCATCAAGTCACTTATTATTCAGCTTTAATCACACAGCAGCACTTTTATTCTCTACACACAGTTTATTCCTCTACAGCCTCTGACCTGAGAACCACTGTCTGTCTGCCTGCCTACCTGTCTGTCTGTCTATCTATCTGTCTATCTCTCTCTGTCTATTTATATGATCAGATAACACTTTATTGATCCCAAGGGGAAACTAGAGCATTCTAGCAGCATACATAAAAAGGTACAAATACACATAAGAAATAAAGTAAGAAAAAATAAAGATTAAAATCTGTCTGTCTGTCTGTCTTTCTGTCTATCTGTCTGTGGGGAACTGCAACACACTATTTATAACTTGTTGTTTAGTTATAATATAAATGGACGCTTCCCGTTTTCCGACAATTCAGCAAAACACAAGCAACATGGAGAGAGAGAGAGAGAGAGAGAGAGAGAGAGAGGGGGCAGATATAGAGTTAGGAAGTAAGACAGGTGATCCAGTATTCAGAGTTCACGTTATTATTGCAGTGGGTTTTTTAATCACAGGATGTTTTTGTTCTTTTGAGTTTTAGAACATTGTATTATGGAATCAGTGCCATAAACACCTCACTTGCTGTGTCCATGCTGAGTTTTATTGTTTACTGTTTGGTGTGAATGTTGTTTGGTTCTCACTGGAACTGTTCCACCTGCTAAAGCATTTCATTCTGTTTTTTATTGATCAGCTCAAGCACAGTGTTACAGAGATATGTTTTATATAATCACAGATCACAACACCACACAAAGCAATAAAAACACACTGCACTAAAGAGCATCAGAGTTATTTCTGAATTCATTACAGTTTTAACATGGAGTTAATTTTGTTGAAGTTATCACTGATATCTCATGAGAAGCATGTGTAGCTTGACAGAGAGAGGGAGAGAGAGGGAGAGAGATTGTTAAGTATGCTGTTGTCCTCTAATGGTTAAGGACAATGTACTTAGTGTGCAGAGAGCAAGCAGGGACTCCGGCAAAACTAGCTGTGACAGCATAACTAAAAGGGAGAGCCAGAAGCTAACACAGACATGAGGGCATCCTGGGACATAAAGCAGCAGCCACTCCACCGTCACCAAACCTGAGTGAACGTGTGAGAGTGGGGGGGCGACAGCATCCAAACATCCCAGTTCACCACAACACTCTATGCCTGTGAAACCCTCCAGACCTGCTCCTGTACCTAAGAAAACTATTCACAAAAGGCTTGACTAAACAAATATGTTTTCAGCCTAGACTTAAACACTGAGACTGTGTCTGAGCCCCGAACACTAAGTG
>CM040469.1:80496-88342 GCA_022758105.1 Pangasianodon gigas | reverse complement strand
TTATTTTTATTATCTTTAAAAAACTCCCAGACTTTAGATAGTCGCGGCCTCAAGTTCATTACATTCTGCTCACACGGAGCCGGAGCCTCTGCCATTGTTGATCTCTGTGTTATACTTCTTCACTGATTGATTGATTGATTTAGGACGCAAATGGTTAAAAGACGCTACTGCCCCCACCACTTCTTGCGGTGCATTGCAGTTTCATTTGCATGACAGTAAACGAAGAAGTATTAAGTCATGAGTTAAATGAGGCTGCTTAAATAATACGACGTGTCGACAATAAAATTTCACATCGACGAAATTTTATAGTCGACGTCGTCGACGTTGACGACTAATCGTTGCAGCCCTATATGTGTATATGATTGACTGGCTGTATTGACGTGATTGGCTGGCTGTTTGATTGACAGGTGCCGTGGCCAGTTCAGTGGTGAAAAAGAAGTTGGCTGAAGTGATTCTGAAGAAGCAGAAACAGGCAGCGCTGGAGAGGACGAGCTCAAACCCGCTCACCAACACTGTGGCCTACAGGTATACACACACACACACACACACACCTCACAGCTGTGGGTGTGTTTGAATAGAACCCTCATGCTTATTGATGAGAAAAAGTTGAACAGGAGTTTGTAATAAAGAATTTTATTAAACATGTAGGTTTTTAATCTGGATTTAAAAACAGTTAACAGTTAACAGTTCCCTAGGCACTGTTCCACAGTTTAGGGGTAATGTAATAAAAACATCTAAAATGTTCATATTTCAATTTTCACAATGTTCAGAAAATCAGTATGTGTTAAATGTTTAAGATTTTTTTTGTTTAAAAAATTACAAATATGAACTACGTAACATGCTGATTTTACATAACCTGCCCCCTGGTGGTATGAGTGGGAACAACATTCAGAATCAGTAAATATAAAATACAAAATTTAAAATACAAAATATTAGATGTTTTAAACATTTCACATCAAGCCATATCCCAGTGTAATTATTGCACTTTCTCAACATCATGTTTCTGCTATACAAATTCAGTCACAAAATGACAAAAAGATGCAAATTCTGTTTTGGGTTACGTTTAGGGTTAGAAAAATAGAGAAGGACGAAGCCGCTTTGTTAGAGTTAGATTTTGATATTTTCAGTGTTTACATTTGATAATGAGAATATTTCTTCTTCACATCACTGTTTCTTTTTTTTTGCATTAATTCGTTATTTCATAATGCTTTTGCCTTTAAGTTTCTCGTTTTAATAGTGCTATCTGTTTATTAGTTTTTGTTTTTGATGGTGGTCAGGTATCAGCATTTTGTGCATTGCCATAGTAGTGTGTGTGTGTGTGTTTGTGTGTTGTGTAGAGAGTTGGCTCCAGATCCCAACGTTCCTCTGCAGCCGCTGTTCTCGTCTCCTCCACAGACACTCAGTGACGGAGCAGAAGATCCTCCACTACGGAGAGCAAGTACGTCACAGACACACACACACACACACACAGGAGTGTGTGGTATAAATGTGCTAGCTGGATGTACGTTTTTCAGAAATTAAAAAAACACATTAATATAAAGTTTTATTTTTTCAGATTATTTAGTATTTTTGTTGATGCTGCAGCTCCACCAACAGATTGTAATAAAAACACACACAATGGTGTGGCGCTGATTTCTGTCTCGCCAAGACAGTAGATTCATGCAGCCCATCAGTGGTAGTCAGGTGATTACACAGAGGGACACGCCCCCTCGATCTCCATTTACACTGATATTTTACACACACAGCCTCTGAGCCAAACCTGAAGATGAAGTTGAAGAAACATCTACACACTCGGAAGAGTCCACTAACACGGAAGCAGAGCGCCCCGCCCACCATCAAACCCCACAGACCTGACACACACGGTACACACACACACACACACACACACACACACACAGACACATACACACAAACACACACACACACACACATTAATACAAATCCTGTCTCTCTCTCTCTTTCTCTCTCTCTCTGCCTGTCTGTCTCTCAGACTCGTCTCCCAGCAGCAGTAGTACTCCTGTATCAGGCTGCAGTTCTCCTAATGACACGCTGCCCAGTGAGAACGGAGCACTGCCCCCTACTGCCAGTTTGACACATGAGGTGAACACACACACACAAACACACACACACACACACACACACACATACATACAGGAGTTCTTGTTAATATGCAGTTGGTCCTTTGTGAGTGTTGTTGGGAAGATAGAGTGTGTAATTAAATGTTTTAAACAGAGACACGGGAGAAGGCTGACCTCTATGACACCTAACACACACACACACACGCACACACACACACACAGACACACACACAGAGGGGTTTTGTTACTCAGGGTGTGTGTTTCATTATGGATAAACTGCTGCAGTTATTTTACTGCTTCACATTCTAATTCACTCATGATGTGTTTGTGTGTGTGTTTGTGTGTGTGTGTAGGCTCAGAGGGTTTTACTCTCTGATGGATCTGTAGCTCATTTCTCTGTACCGACTCCTTCCACTCTCCCCACCATCACACTGGGACTTCCAGCTCATGCCAAGGTAATCCCTCCATCCATTTATCTATTCACCCATAAACCCATCCATTCATCTATCCCTTCATCCATTTATTCTTCCAACTTCAACACCTAATCACAGCAAGGTAATTAATTTCTCCACCTGTCTCACTCTTCATCCCTCTATTCATCTATCATTCTATCTTTCCATCATTCCCTCTATCCCTCCGTCTGCCTATCCATTTCTACATCTATATAGAGTGTTTATTATCAGTTTAGTCAAATGTTATGTTGTGTTGTGATTAAAGTTAAATGTTTTGTTGAATGATGATGATGATGGTGATGATGCAGGCGGAGGGGGAACTAGGTTCTCTGAAACTAGGTCGGGTTCCTCTGGTATCATCGGGGTCTCCACTGTTTGTTCCTCTGGGTGTTGAAGAGCAGAACCTGGTGCAGCCCGTCCTTATCCTGGAGCCGTCTGGACTCGTCCACACTCCACTGCTCACTGGTGAGAGTGTAACCCACTCTGTAGTACACACACACACACTCACACTTACACACAGTTCACTGTAACATGCACACCCACACACACACATTTACACACACTTCACTGTAACCAACACTGTAATACACACACACTGTAACCAACACTGTAACACACACACACTGTAAACCACACTGTAACCAACACTGTAACACACACACTGTAACCAACACTGTAACCCACACTCTAACACACACACTCACACACACTGTAACCAACACTGTAACACACACACTGTAACCAACAGTATAACACACATACACACACAGTGTAACCAACACTGTAACCCACACTCTAACACACACACTGTAACACACAATGTAACACCTACGCTGTAACACACACTCACCCACTGTAACATACTGTAACACACTGCACGTTTGTACTGACTGATGGCTACTTCACCTGCTGTGGAACATTACAACTGTGTGTGTGTGTGTGTGTGTGTGTGTGTGCATGCAGTTCCAGGTCTGGCTCCAGTACCTTTGCATGTCAGCGCTGCTCACAAACCGCTGAGCCGTACACGGTCTGAACCGCTGCCTCCTAGTCCCCGCGCCATACACACACACCTGCTGCAACAGCAACACAACACACAGCTGCTGGAGAGACTGAAACAACAAACACACCTTGGCAAGGTATACACACACACGCACACACACACAATCATATAAACATTCACTACTACATACTATATTTCATCCATTGAACAGTCAGTTTTAATTGTGTGTGTGTGTGTGTTCTGCAGCTCATGTCGAAGTCGAGTGAGAAGCCACGTCTCTGTCAGATCCCCTCTGAGGACATGGACTCGGAGGAGGTGGGGACATCATCCAGCAATGCCAGTAAGAGCAGGGCAGAGTCACAGAGGGAGGTGGAGACCCAAGATGAGCAGCTCAGCCTTCAGCAGACCCTCATTCTCAACCAGGTAGCACACACACACACACACACCCCACACACCCATACACACACACAGTTTACAAAACAAAGGTCAGGTGGGTTTATTTGCATGCATATTTTTATGGTCATTAGCATGGCCACGCCCACCAGCACAAACAGTCACTTAAACACCTGTCGTTAGAAATTCTCTTATTATATCAAATTTTCTCTCAGTAAACCTGTCTCTAAATTTTGAGAGAGTGTGAAGTGTTTAAAATGTATTTGCACGCACACACAGGCAATTGAACATGTGACACGAACACATCAGTACTAGTGTTTCATCACGAGCACACAGCAGTGTGTCAGAGTGTAGAGCTGACTGTTCTCCAGCAGAGGGCGCGCTCTCACCACGCCACTGTTCCACTGTTCCTTCTCACTAAACTCACAAGAGGGCAGCAAAGTCCTTCTCCAGTCTTAACCCCGTGTGTGTGTGTGTGTGTGTGTGTGTGTGTGTGTGTGTAGTCACGTCTTTGGGAGACGCAAAAACAGCTGCAGCAGCTGCGCAGACATACGGCCCAAATGGCATTACCCATGATGCTCGGTGGGATGCACCGCCCACTCTCACGCACACAGTCCTCACCAGCCTCCACCTCACACACACTGCCTGACAAAACACTGCCCATCGCCACGGCACCCGAGCCCAACCTCAGCCAATCACGCTTTACCACAGGTAAGACTGCCGACCAATCAGAGGGCTGCAGGTTGGATTTGAACACTGAGTCGACTCTCTTTTTTTTTTTTTTATTTTAATTTTTGTTATGTAAATGATTTGAATACATTGGAGTGTGCGTGTGATTGTGTGTGCGTGTGTGTGCATGTGTGTGTGTAGGTTTGGTATATGACTCTCAGATGTTAAAGCACCAGTGTACGTGCGGAGATAACAGCTCTCACCCAGAGCATGCTGGGAGAATTCAGAGCATCTGGTCTCGATTGCAGGAGCGTGGACTGAGAGCGCAGTGCGAGGTAGTGCACTAACTAACTCCACTACATCTTACACCCTACTTCACTCACTGCCCCTACTTCTCTCTACTACCCACTACTACACCCTACTGCTCTCTACTACACCCTACTGCTCTCTACTACACCCTACTGCCCCTACTTCTCTCTACTACCCACTACTACACCCTACTACCCACTACTACACCCTACTGCTCTCTACTACACCCTACTGCCCCTACTTCTCTCTACTACCCACTACTACACCCTACTGCTCTCTACTACACCCTACTGCCTCTACTTCTCTCTACTACCCACTACTACACCCTACTGCTCTCTACTACACCCTACTGCTCTCTACTACATCCTACTGCCCCTACTTCTCTCTACTACCCACTACTACACCCTACTGCTCTCTACTACATCCTACTGCCCCTACTTCTCTCTACTACCCACTACTACACCCTACTGCTCTCTACTACACCCTACTGCCCCTACTTCTCTCTACTACCCACTACTACACCCTACTGCCCCTGTTTCACTCTGCTAATCTCTACTACATTCTTCTACTCTCTTCTACACTCTACTATTCCATACTACTCCACACTATACCCTACTGCCCCCTACTACTCCCTGCTACACCTTACTGCCCTCTACTTCATCCTACTGCCTGCTATTACACCCTACAACACTCTACTATTCCCTTCTATACTCTACTGCCCTTAGTACTCTCTACTACCCCCTATTACACCCTACTGCTCTTTACTACCCCCTATTACACCCTACTGCTCTCTACTACCCCCATTACACCCTACTGCCCTCTACTACACCCTACTATCCCCTACTTCACCCTGCTGTCCTGTCCTACATTCTCATACTTACTCCCCTGTACTATACCTTACTGCCCGACTACACCCTACTATTCTCTATTACACCCTATTTAACTGTACTTTATTGCTCTCTGCTGCTTTCCACTGAACTCTACAGCACACAATTACTCAATATCCGTGTGTGTGCATGCGTGCGTGTGTGTGTGTGTAGAGTATCCGTGGTCGTAAGGCGACTCTGGAGGAGTTACAGTCGGTTCATACGGAGCGTCATGTTCTCCTGTACGGCACAAACCCACTGAACCGCCTCAAACTGGACAACCGCAACCTCACCGGTAATGAACACACACGCACATACACACACACACACACATGCGCACGCACACACGCACACACATACATGGATTTAACACACACAGCATTTGAGATTAATTAACTACTATAGCAAAAGGGAAATAAGAAAAGGAAGTAACTACCATATAAATAAAGAGGAGAGAGTTGGTGGGCGGGTCAGTGTATCAGACGGAGGGTAGGTGGGCGGGTCAGTGTATCAGACGGAGGGTAGGTGGGCGGGTCAGTGTATCAGACGGAGGGTAGGTGGGCGGGTCAGTGTATCAGACGGAGGGTTGGTGGGCAGGTCAGCGTATCAGACAGAAGATCAGACCTTTAGCAGTTAATTTTTTTTATTCTTCCAATTTAGGAAGAAAATTTCAGGTTTAAGTTTGAATACAGATCCAGATAGTGGCATTGTGTAACACTCCTAATGTAAATGTTTCTCTTTGTCTTTTGCATCTTAGCCTTTTTCTGTGTGTGTGTGTATGTGTGTGAATCCTTTATTTATGTCCCTCTCTGTCCAACAGGCATTTTGTCCCAGAGGATGTTCGTCATGCTGCCATGTGGAGGAGTGGGGGTGAGTACACACACACACACACACACACACACATCTGAGCTGAATTTAGAAGTACTGTTTGATCCAAATTTCTGGTGATCAGCAGAAACTTTCATCTGCAGCACACACACATACACACACACAAATACATGCACTGACAATGTGGAATCTGCTACGGCTTTGAATGTTTAATCATTAACACGACCTACGATGCACACACACACACACACACACACACACACACACTCCTCCAGAATGGCGATCAGTTTCAGCTTTCGTTCCGCTGAAGTGATTGGAACAATGTGGAGCCTGAAGGATAAAAGACATTCCACCTCCTGAACACAGATCCTGAGCCAAACCACAGAGCGGGTGGGGTCGGGGGGGAATGGGGTAGTGGGAGGGGAGGAGGGGAGGAAGGGGGGGAAGGAAGAGGAGCAACAAACAATGGAGGAATGCATAACCTCATCCACCCGTCCACGTCCTCCTCCACTGTCCCGCTCTCCCACACTCACGAATGGAAACTCGTTTTAATATGATCTATCATTAACATGTGCAGGACTGATTAATGCCCCCCTACACACACACACACACACACACACACACAGATTGATGTTACTGATGAATAATATTAAATAATCTCCTATTCTGATGATGATGTTATCAGTGTTATTTTCGCTGATCTCAGTGTTGTCAGCGTTGATTATTTTCTCTCGTCCTGTCTCCAAACTCACACAGTGATGTCTGAAGTCACGCTAATCTGCTATACACACACACATGCACACAAAGACACAAACACACATTTTGTGTCACTAGGTGGTTTTTAAAGTCACAGAGAACATGTTCCACAAGGTGTACGATATATATCTCTGGGTGCCATTATTTTTAGTCAGAGTTGTGCAGATGATGCACACATTTCCCTTCAGACTAAACCTTCTGTTCCTCTCTGATCTGACTCACACACAAACTGTTTATAAAACTTAAAACATTGCAAAGATACAAATTCTCTGAAGCTAAATCACAACAAAACTGAGATCCTGCACTTGAGAAAGTTCAGTTCGGTTCAGTTTTAATTATACAATGCTTTTAATAATAAACACTGCCCTAAAGCAGCTTTACAGAAATTTGGATGTAGATTTAAATCCCTAATGAGCAATCCAGAGGCATGAGGAAAAACTTCCTGAGACGACATGAGGAAGAAACCATGAGAGGAACCAGACTCCAGAGCTCTTC
>CM040469.1:62996-75496 GCA_022758105.1 Pangasianodon gigas | reverse complement strand
TCATCATCTCTCTCTCTCTCACACACACACACACACACACACACATACAATTACACACAAATCTAATACCTGTGTTTTACTGGTTATTAACTGAGCAATAAATGTAATTCATGTGTGTGTGTGTGTGTGTGTGTGTGTGTATATGTGCAGGTTTTGGGTTCCTGACCCAGCAGTT
Source organism: Pangasianodon gigas (assembly GCA_022758105.1). NCBI lineage: Eukaryota > Metazoa > Chordata > Actinopteri > Siluriformes > Pangasiidae > Pangasianodon > Pangasianodon gigas. Next base: position 75,321 of record CM040469.1, on the reverse strand, counting down.
GATGAAGTTAGCAGGAGGGCGTGTGGTTTTGGCCCTGGAGGGGGGTCACGACCTCACGGCCATCTGTGATGCGTCAGAGTCGTGTGTTAGTGCACTGCTGGGGCTGGAGGTCAGTTACAATGTCATATGCCTGTTATTACCAGTTATAACCCGTTGATACCTGTTATAACTTGTTATAAACGGTTACAATGCACAGTAGATCTCTCAGATACTCATGTGCTGATCGGTGGATCTACAGTATAACTCATTAATGCACAACATGGTTACAGTGGGCACTCGTGGTGATGATGTCACTCGTCTCGTGTTTGATTCAGCAGGAGGAGGAGGCTGCCTATGTAGGGAGCATTAAAGGGCAGAGTTGTGAGCTCTGTTACATTCAGCTTACACACTGAAGGTCCCTATGTAATGGAGTTTTAATAGAGCACTGTGCACGTCCTTCTCACAGGAGATCATCTTATATACACTGACCAAGCCTCTGATGTGGAGTTAACACACAGAATAAACACAATCTTCTGTTTAGAATAAAAATAACTCGCTAGTGTTAAGTGATTGAGTAAAAGAAGGGCACTTAAACAGTAGTGATGAAGCTGAAATGAGACGCAGCCAAGATTAATTTACACTAAAAGTAAGACAGGAAGAGAAAGTGTAAAATCAGCTCAGCACACTGTTATCTCTCACACACCTAACACTCACACACACCGTTTCTAATGTAGATATTATTCTAATATAGCATGTTAACTGACCGGTCTGTCTATCTATCTGTCTGTCTCTCTGTATCAGGATTCTTTACCAGAGGAAGTGCTGAATCAGAAACCCAACGCTAACGCTGTGCAGTCACTACAGAAAGTCCTGCACATACAGAGTCAGTCTGTCTCTCTGTCTCTTGTCTCTAACTGCCTGCCTGTCTGTCTTCCTCTCTGTCTCTCTGTCTGTCTCCTTTTCTGTCTGTCTATCTCTTGTTCCTGGGATGTGATTTACTCATTTACAATTGAATCTAAAGTAAGTGTGTCTTCTGGACATCAATATAATACCCTGTCTGTCTGTCTCTCTCACTCTCTCGCTCTCTCTCTCAGGTGAGTACTGGCCGTGTGTCAGGGAGATGTTGCTGTCAGTGTGTTCATCGTATGTCGGTGCTCAGAAGGGAGACAGTGAGGAAACTGCTGCAGTCAAAGCTCTCGCCTCGCTCTCAGTCGGAGTCCTAAACAATATTAAGAGGTACAGAATGTACATCATCTCATATACACATTATAGAATTACATTATACATGTTATTACGTCATTATATACAGTGGATATAAAAAGTTTACACACCCCTGTGTGTAATGACAGGATTTTGTAATTCAGGAAATGAAACAAACTAAAATCACTGCAGATCTTTTTTCACCTGTAATGTGAAACAGCAGCCAACAACATTCAAGTGAAAAACAATTTTTTGAAATGTTTTAGAGGGAAAAAAGAAAAAACTTACAGTAACCTGGTTGTATAAGTATACACACCCCTTAACTAATACTGTGTTAAAGCACCTTTTGTTTGTAATTCAGCACTCAATGTTTTTGGGTAAGAGTCTACTAACTTAGCACATCATTATTTGGTAATTTTATTCCACGCTTCCTTGCAAAATTCTCCAGATCTATCAAATAGCGAGGGAATCTCCTGTACACAGCCCTCTTCAAGTCATTCCACAGGATTTAGATCTGGGCTCTGACTGGACCAATTCAAAATGCTGATCTTTGTCTTCTGAAGCTGTTCCTTTGTTGACTTGGATTTGTGCTTTGGGTCGTTATCATGCTGGAAGGTGAAATGTTTCTTCATCTTCTGTTGTCTAACAGACACCTGCAGCTTTTGTGCCTAAATATATTGGTATTTGAAGCTATCCATGATCCCCTTTTTCTTAACTAGAGCTCCAGTCCCAGCTGAAGAGCAGCAGCTCCATAGCATGATGCTGCCACCACCATGCTTCACCCTGGGTATGGTGTTCTTTGGGTTATAAGCTGTCTTGTTTTGTTTTTTTGTTTTTTTTGCCAAACATTTATTTTAGAATTATGCCCAAAAAGTTTTACCTTGGTCATTTTTGCCATTTCGCCACATGGTTTGGGGTGATTTAGTTGAGCTTGTGAGAAATGGCTTCAGTCTAGCCCCCTACCCCACAGCCGAGACGTGAAGAATGTGAGAGATTGTTGTCACATGCAGAGAGTAATCAGTATGGTCAGATGTTCCTGCAGCTCCTTTAATGTTGCTGTAGGTCTCTTGGCAGCCTCCCTGATAAGTTTTATTGTCCTTTAGTCAGTTTTGAAGGGACGTCCTGCTCTTGGTGATGTCACTGTGGTTCTCCATTTTCTCCACTTGTTGATGATGGCCTTCACGGTGTTCCATGGTACATCTAATGTTTTAGAAATGCTTTTATACCCCCCTCCTGGTCGATACCTTTACACAGTGAGATTCCGTATATGCTTTGTAAGCTCTTTGGTTTCAGCAGTGAGATGAAACCAAGAAGATGTGACGAGAATCCTACAGAAACAGCTGATCTTTATTTGGGGTTAATCAGAATCACTTCATTGATGACAGCTGTATGATAATTACTTTTGAACATGAGAATATGATTGGTTAAGTATGAGCACAGTCACATCCCCGTTATAAAAGGGTGTGCATACTTATGAAATCAGATTTCTGTAAGCTTTTTCCTTTTTTTCTCCTAAAATATTTCTATTTGTTTTTCAATAAAATAGTTTCTGGTTGCTATTTCACATTAAAGGTGGAAAAAGATTTAATTTTTTTACATCACAAAAACCTGTAACTTTAACAGGCATGTAAACTTTTTATATCCACTGTACACACAGAGTTAATTCATATTATAAGTGCATTATGGGTATTCTGTACGCTCTGGTGTTTGGATGCTGGTCTCTTGCAGTGCGTTGTGTGATTTTATGATTCCACATGATATTTAATGCACTACATAAAGAACAGAGTGTGTTTTCTGTACCTAGTCTCAGTATTTGTTTTTTTTTTCTCTGTTTTTTTTTTCCTTTCAGAGTCGCTGATGAACCAATGGAGGACCAGGACTCCATGTAAACCCCGCCTACTTTTTTTCTGAATAAATGTCCAATCATGGGGCAGTTCCACGTCACATGACTGCAAGGGAGCTCAAACTCTCTCGCTGCCTTATGACCAGCAGTGCCTTCAATAGGAGGGGCTGTAGTGATGTCACTTCCTGTTTAGTCCTATGCTACTTCTCCTGTGTGAGTTTAGTGGCACGGCTATGCTAACAGCCCCCGCCGGACCTTGTGGATTCCAGAACTTTCCTTACATCCACTTTTGTCAGGTGAAGGACGAGTCTTAATGAGTCTCGAATTATTTTTACTTTCTTTTTTTTTTTTTTTTTTTAAAAGTTCAGTGTTCCTCCATCACATTTCGAGGAACATTTCTGATGGAGACTCTTTTTTACTGTTTGTCATTGAACTGTTACGGTGTGGACAGATTCTCCCGTCTCAATGATGTCACTTCCTCCAACAATAACCACTAAAGAAGATAAAGAAGGAGCTCGTGTTTATTCCTCGCTCTCGTTTTGCACTGTGCATTCCATAATGTGAACCATGATGTTTATCTCCAAACTCTGGGAAAAGTTATGTACAGTAACATTTATTACAGTGAAGACAAGTTCACTTACACACACACACACACACGCGCGCACACACATGGCGATTATTATAATGACCACTGTAATGACCAATCACTGATCGGACAAACAGGAAGCAGCGTGTCGTTTCTGTACATGCCATTAGAACGTTATGTTAAAATCACACACGTGTGTTTACACTCCTACTTTTACAGGAAGTAGAGAAACAGGAAGTGGAAGTGACTATGCAATAGGAGCCTGTGTCATTTCCTGTTTCACGTGAGGCCTCGATTCAGATCACTAACGATATTTAAAATTTCTCGCACTTCAGTTCTCTGTGTTTTTTTCATTCCAGTGCAGTGGTGTGCAGAAACTGAACCGTGCTACTCTGTAGGAATTTGGATTATACCATTTTACTATGGAATTTAAAAAAGCTGGACAGGCCACGTCCACACGGTTGATATCAGAGACTCATCAGAGACTCGTTAGAATAATGGTGTGAAACAAGCAGTGTTGATGTCAGTGTGATTATTTTGGTTGTAATTCATGTCGTTCCTGTCAGTACGGCCAACACGTTAAACTGTTGCAGTAGATAAGATCAGCTCTGTTTACACACAGAGCAACAGAAATTGTACAGCTGTGCTCTTTATGTCACATCATCTGAAAGAAATAAGCAAAAATAAAGACCATTTTATATATATATCATATATACAGATATCCAGTACACTGAGCTTTATGAAAGTTTACAAGTAACATTTTTATATTTGCTAATGTTGACATGACTCCAGTGAACATAAACATGGTGAGATTTCAGTTTCAATTCAGTTTTATTTGTATAGCACTTTTAACAATGGACATTTGACACCACAGTGTTTTTTTTCCAGCCAGAAGTGTGTGTGTGTAAATTTACTGAATCTGCCTTTCAAACTCGCCTTAAACTGTTTAAATGTGTATCATGTAAATTAGCGTGAAACTAGCAGCGCTGTAACGTGTCTTTTACTCTGCACTGTGAGACAGGTAGTGTTTGAGGGAAAAGAAATTTTACATGCACCAAATGAAACAGACTTGTGTATTTTATTGCAGTGAAAAAAAAACTAAAACCACTAACAATCTCAAGGATTTAGTGTTTTTTCACTCCAGGAGGAATCACACACTTCCTCGAGGGTTTGGCGAACCTGTGTGTTAGGGTTGAGTTTGTTTGTGCGATAGATGCTTCCTGATTAGTCAGCTGATAAAAAAGCATTTGATGTCACTTGAAGATTCCTGAAACAAAAATTGTTTTAAACTGCCTGTGTTCTGACGAGCGGTGTGCTGTTGGGTTCCAAGTAAAACATGCACCTCCTCTTCATCCTCCTCACTTCTGTGTTATTGCCTCATAACAAACCACTGTGTTCCGCTCTGTGTGTGTGTGTGTTCTGACGACTCTGGGTGTGTATTAGCCCAGGAGAACCTGCACATCTTCACCTCTGATTTCAGTTTAACACACGTCTCCGAGTGAGCTTCATCATGTTACATTTTACATTCAATTGTTAAAAGTTATTTTGACTTTGAGGACCAGTCACAGTTAAATCTGGAGTTTAATCTGGAGTTTAATCTGGAGTTTAATCTGGAGTTTCAGCCGGAGTTTCAGTGTCACAGCTAAACGGCTCATGTTTACTAAAGAAACTTGTGTTTAGTTTGAGTTGTGAAGGAAGTGAACTTTTACATTCCTGTGCAGTAGGGGCGGTGTGTGTGTATATATATATATATACCCTAGCTTTATGTGTTTTTGGATTTTACCTCCTGAGGAGTGTGTAAGTGTGTATTCTCACTTCCTGCTCTCAATACCACAGGGAGGAAACCGACAGCTGTGTTTTCTGATTTATGACACGTGTAAGGACTAAAGACTAAAGACGAGCCACTAACGTCTTAATTCCCTATCATTTTTTCATATCTTGTAATTTTTCATTCTAAAGCCTTAATGTAAATATCACTGCAAGACCAAAAATCATTTCTGCGTGCCTTTATCTGTCACTAACAGATCATTAATGATTTTATTCATTTCTTGCTTTTTTATGCCTGTGTATAGAAAAGAATCTCTATTTTGTACTTTCTGTCTCTTTCAAATAAAATAAAGCATTTTGTTTAACTGAAGCTGTTTTTCTGTATGTCTGTGATTATAAATATTAAGTCCCACACTTTTTTAATGAAATATAATAATGAGATATCAGTAAGATGAAATACCAGTAAGGTGTTTTTAATTACTTAAGCTGTAGTACTGAAAATTATGTGTATTAATGGGCCTGTAATGAATATTAATGAGACTGTAATAAATATTAATTAATATAATAATGTTACAGAGTCACAGACAGAATACATAAACCACAGAAGAGAAAAAACATTTTTCTCAAGCAAAGAAAAATCATGAGGAGGCAAAAATAATTTTATTATCAACTTTAATACAGACAGATTGTGATATAGTACAAAAAAAGCTTTTATTAAAGCAGACAAAGACGTGCAGGGAGAATCATGTTGGTTTTAATCTTGTGATGGACAAGCTGCTGATCGCTAACATTTACTCATCATGTGATGGAGGTTGGAGAGGAAGCAGAGCTATGTGGTGGAGATGGGGAGCAGAAACAGACTCCACATGGACAATGAGCTCAGTCTGTAATGTCTGTAATGTCTTTCCCACTGTCTGTCTCGGGATCTGCTGGAGACAAGGAGACGACGGAATCGACTCAGTGGGGAAAAAATCGGACCGAGCAGAGGTGAGCAATGAGTTTCCTGTCAGAGTGGCTAAATGAAATCTTCAGATTTGGGTTACGGAGGGGGTGGGGTTATGGAGGGGGCGGGGCAGACGTAAACAGCAGGGTGGGAAAATGAACATTCCATGAACACATCAGAAGTTCTGATGTCTCTCATATTGCTCCTCTATGCAGCAACCTTTTAGAGCTCTGAGTATGGAGAACAGAGATGAGCTGAGGATTTTGCAAATGTTTACATTTTACACACACTTTATCACTGTTTAGCATCCACACACACGAACACACACACACACACACACACACACACACATTACCAAAACCTCAAAGTGGAAAAAGAAGAAAACAAAGTTTAGTGCCGTCTCAGAGTAACACAGTAATGAGAGACGTCTGGCTGCTAACAAGTGTGTGGTACTCATAATTAAAACACACACACACCATATTTTACACACTGCACTGCTCAGAGAAATTGCATAGAAATGGAATAAAATATTAATTGATTTATTTATTTGTTATATATTTTTGTTTAAAGCATACAGGAAGTCATTTTGAAAACACTCCAACTCCTTCAGTACCACAAACCAGCCTCGCTCCAGTTCTGCTTAACACTCCCGCTTGGTCAAGTCCCTATGGACATCTGAACGATTGGTCCAGTAAGCTTGGACGAAATTTATTAGGTGAGTGTTCATTTAAATTCAAATCAATTCCATTCAGTTTTATTTCTACAGCATTTTAACAATAAATGATGTCACAGTGTAGCTTCAGAGAAATCAGGATCTTCAGATTTATATTTAGATTCCTGATGAACAAGTCAGAGTGTTCAGTGTTCAGAGTGTTTACCCAGTGTGACACACTTCCTCTTCAAAATGCTGGCTGAAGGTGATTTTAAGGAAAATCAGTAAAAGTTTAATAACTATAAAACTGTGACATTTGATTAATTTCTGCATGACACTGATGGAGGCAGTGAGTTAGTAAACCTGGTAGTTAAACGCTAGTTAGTGAGTTAGTGAGCAGGTGTGTGTGTCCAGTAGGATGGAGGCTGAGTGTGTAAATATTGAGGAGGTGTGAGTTCTCACTGGTGAGTCTGAGCTCACATACACAGTCATTAGGATGAAAACAGAGACTCTGCTGTGGAGAAGCAAATTCCTCTTATCCTCTCCTGGATCACTGAGGGGATCAACATTTGGAATTCTGGGATTCTGGAAAAAAAAACAGGGATGGATAGAGACTTTTTATTTTCCACAGTACACACATAAACATACACCATCACACACACATACAGCTGCAGGACAGCGTTGAGCTCGAACCATCTGTACACACATGAGTCTGATCAGACACACAAACACAAACATACATCTGCTATTCAGAAACATTTCCAGGATATAGAGGTCAGTGTTTGATGTTTTATGTTATAAAGTCATTGTTGTGTTTTTGTTTCTCACTAACATTTGATTGTTTAATTTATTATTGAACATTAGAGTTCCCAACACTCAAGAACTCTGTCACCTTCATACTGATCACACACACCTGGACTCAATAATGAACCTTGCTACTTATACACACACAACCTCACAGTTCACTGCAAAGTATATGCTCTTTGTCTTTGTTACCACTCGATACTAAGCCCATGTATTTTGTGATTCTGCTTTTGATCCTGTTCCTGGTTTTCTGGTTTTTGACTCCTGCCTTGGTTAGTTTATGCTGTTTGCTAATCACCTGACCACTGCCTGTTTCCTGTTCCTGATTTTGCTGTACGTATTAGATTTGTTGCAAGTCCGTCCCTGCTGCCTGTCAGAATACTTCACTGGTAATGGATGCAGCAGGTAGCCTGGAAAGCCGTCAGGCCTTGGCGGCCCAGGGCCTCCTCATCGGAGAACAATGACAGCAGATAGCCATGCTCAGCGCACAGCTAGCACAGCTCCAAACCATGATGACTTCCACATTAGCTCCTTTGGCGGCACCCTCTATATCGGCTTCTCCTTTCCTTGCATGTCCAGACAAATATGTAGCATATCCAAGTGTAAAGGCTTCACGCTCCAATGTTCACTATATTTCTCAAGCCAAGAAGGGGATTCCAAGAGAGCCAGTTCGTCACTCAGTTCATCAACCTGCTAACCGATAAGTGCTTGCCTGGGCCACTGCCATTTGGTCTCAAGGAGGAGAGCACACCTCATCCTATGAATGCTTCTTCCTTCGAGCTGACCCCAAAAACCACTTATCGTCAAAGGTTAAGCACTTTCAGGGACCCTGAAACAGTACATCACCCCTCAACCTTGCCAGCATCTGCAGGCTTCTTTTTCATGGAGAAGAAAGGGGGTGGCCTGTGGCCTTGCATAGAGTACCAGTGACTGAATCAAGTTATGGTCAAGTATAGTTATCCTCTGCACTGGAGCAATTATGAGAGGCCAAAATCTCCTCCAAGTTGGACCTATACAGTGTCTACTACTTGGTGCATATCCACAGCGGTGACAAGTGGAAGATGGCCTTTAGCACCACCTCTGGCCACTTTGAGTACCGTGTGATGCCATATCTTCAGTGCCAGCAGTCTTTGCCTGATTTATGCCTGATTAATGATGTTCTACAAGAACATGCTTGGCAAGTTTGTTATAGCTTACATCAATGATATCTTGTTCTACTCCACAATCAAAGAGAAGCACATCCACCATGTCTGAAGGGTCCTTGCATGGTTGCTGGAGAACCAACTGTACATGAAATGAGAGAAGTGCAAATTTCATCTGTCAAGAATCTCATTCCTTGAATATATCATAAGCCCAGAGGGTGTGTTCATGGACCAAGACAAGGTCATGACTGTCACCCACTGGCCCTTTCCGACTAATGTTAAGGAGCTGCAAAGATTCCTTGGGTTTGCAAACTTCTGTCAGAGATTCATCAGTGGGTTTAGCACCATTGCCTCACACCTGACTTCCGTACTCAAGAAGGAACCCAAGAAGCTGAAGTGGAACCCCTCGGCCAACCAAGCATTTGAGTGCCTCAAGCAGGCCTTCACCTCGGCCCCATACTTAAACTTCCTGACCCCTCCAAGACTTTCATACTGGAAGTGGGCGCCTTTGAAACTGGGGTGGGGGCCATCTTATCACAGAGATTTGGAGAGAAGCCCAAACTCCACCCCATGGCCTTCTTTTTGAAGAAGCCTTCCCCAGCTGAATGCAACTACAACAGTGGCAACAGGGAACTGCTGGCTGTGAAACTAGCCATGGAAGAAAGGCGCCACTGGCTGAAGGGGACCCCCATCCATTTACAATTTTCACAGACCACAAGAACCTAGAGTACATTGTCAGCTAAAAGACTGAACTCTCGCCAAGCATGCTAGGCCCTGTTCTTCACAAGGATTCAGTTTACCATCTCCTACAGACCTGGCTCCAAGTACACAAAGGCTGACTCTCTCTCTCCTGTCTCTATTCAGCCCCTCCCAGAGGAACCACAGAGGAATGTATCCTACCACAGTCATGCATTGTAGGGGTTATAACCTGGGACATTGATCTGGAGATAGAGAGCACACCTGAGGTGAGAGTTCCTGCACAATGCCCAGCAGACAAAAAATATGTGCCTTCCCACCTCAGAGATAAACTGATCATGTGGGCTCACACCTCCCCAGCTACTGGACACCCCAGCACTCACAGAACCCACCAATTTCTTCAGGGCAAATAATGGTGGCCCTATATGCTCCAAGACATCCACAAGTTCATCTCATGATGCTCTTCATGTGCCCAAGCCTAAGTACCCCAAACCTTGACTTCTTGACTTCTTCACTGACCTCCTCATGTCTCAGAATAACACAGTCATTATGGCAATAGTAGACCGCTTTTCCAACTCCTTTTGCCTGCTCCCCTTCCCTGGTCTTCCTTCCACCTTCTAAACTGCAGAACACATCTTTACTTATGTGTTCAGGTACTTTGGCATCCAAGTGTAACAGCCCAGCCTGGGGCTGCATCATCAGCTAGCCTTTGGGAACCAACACCAGGCACAGGACTGCACTGAAATAATTAGGAGCAATGAGCCACACCTGTCCGCCTGGCTACTTAAGAGTAGCACGCAGACTCTCATGCACAACAGTCTTTGTTTGAGTCCTGGCAAAATATTTGGCTGGTATTTCAGGTATTTTGAAACTAAAGTTATACTCTAGCCTTTCCTCTGTGCTAGGTTGACCTCAGCCTAGGGAGTTCTCGAATTCTTTCTCTTAAAAATTTTTTTTTAAAATTTATATCCGGAATTTAGATATTTCTGTAAAGCTGCTTTGTGGCAATGTCCATTGTTAAAAGTGCTATACAAATAAAATTGAATTGAATTAAATTTTCTGGTTAGCTCCCTGTAGTGGGTGGTCAGAGATTTTCTCTTGGCATTCCTAAGTTTACAATTAATTTAAGATTGAACGCTTCCTGATTAAGTTTATGCTTTTAGTTCCTCCTTTGTTTGTTTTCTTATTTTGTTTGCTGTAGGGCAAGTGTCAAGCCACAGACCTTTTATGCCTACCTTTTATGCTCCACATTTGATTTCAGCCTTCCTTGTGGCATACTGGTAACATGCTTGCTTTCCAGCCTGGACATTGTGCGTTTGAGCCCGACTCCAGGTACTCTTTGATTTGTGATGTTTTTCTTCTGTTCATTCTCCCCGTTTGCTCTGCACTTGGGTTCTATCTATTAAGTGGTTGGTGGCTCAATCAGTTTCCTCAGGTCTCCCATACACGGATGCTTGGGTTTGATTCTGGCTTGGGGTGAGTCACCACGTTACAGAGAGACTGAGCCATCATCATAGACCCAGGAGAGCAACCAGAGTTGGAGCAAATAAGCTTTGGTGGTTCCTGAGCAAGCCTCTCAAGCTGAACCCCACCTACCCTCTCTGGAGAGATTTGATGGAGACCCAAGGCGATGTCGGGGGTTGCTTGCTTGCGTTTGAGCAGAAACCATCCCAGTTCCCCACAGAGAGTGCTAAGGTGGTCTATATAATTTCCCTGCTCTCAAGACGTGCCCTCGCTTGGGCCACTCTGGTCTAGGACAGTCAGCCTAACAAGTGTGCCTCTGAGATGCATTGTCTCTCATGACAATGTGTCATATCTTTGATTACCCAGTCTGCGGAGGGGAGATTGGTCCCTGCCTCCTTCGCATATGGAAGGCGAAAAGACCAGTGGCTGACTGTGCCCTTGAGTTCCACACTCTGGCCTCTGAGAGTGACAGGAACTCAGCTGCATTAATTGCAGCCTTCCACCAGGGCCTAAGTGAGGAACTCAAGAATGAATTGTAGAGTTATAGTCATAGAATTATCGAGCTACAGCGTTATAGCGTTACTGAGTTATCAGTTCCTGTTTAAATTCTATTTCAATAAAATTGCAGTTTAGGGCTAATGAACTCACTATAATTTAATTTCCTCATTACTCTGAATGTTGTGAAAATGGAAGGGGAGACAGGAACCTGATGGTGAATGAGCTCAGTGTGACAGTTTGTGATGGAGGAACTCGACATGGCTGATCCAGAGTCAGTTCTTGAGGTTCACGCACTCTGCCTTAACACACACCCTGTTGCATCTCGGATCACACACACTCTGCCTTAACACACATCCTGTAGCATCTCAGATCACACACTCTCACCTAACACACACCCTGCTGTGTCTCAGATCACACACTCTCACCTAACACACACCCTGCAGTGTCTCGGATCACACACACTCACCTAACACACCCTGCAGTGTCTCAGATCACACACTCTCACTTAACACACACCCTGCTGTGTCTCAGATCACACACTCTCACTTAACACACACCCTGCAGTGTCTCGGATCACACACTCTCACTTAACACACACCCTGCTGTGTCTCAGATCACACACTCTCACCTAACACACACCCCGTAGTGTCTCAGATCACACACACCCACCTAACACACACCCTGCAGTGTCTCAGATCACACACTCTCACTTAACACACACCCTGCAGTGTCTCAGATCACACACTCTCAC
>CM040469.1:10479-41078 GCA_022758105.1 Pangasianodon gigas | reverse complement strand
AATCACACACTCCTCACACACCAATCCCACACCAATCACACTCTCCTCACACACCAATCCCACACCAATCCCACACCAATCCCACACCAATCCCACACTAATCACACTCTCCTCACTCACCAATCACACACTCTCGTCACACACCAGTCACACACCAATCCCACACTAATCACACTCTCCTCACTCACCAATCACACACTCTCCTCACACTCTCGTCCCACACCAATCCCACACCAATCCCACACCAATCCCACACTCTCGTCACACACTAATCACACACTAATCACACTCTCCTCACACACCAATCCCACACCAATCCCACACCAGTCCCACACCAATCACACTCTCGTCACACTCTCGTCCCACACCAATCCCACACCAGTCCCACACTCTCCTCACACACTAATCATGCATTTCTCACACTATTACACAATAATCACACAATAATCACTCTAATCACACACTCACCCCAAGTTAATCACACTAATCACACATTTGCCCCACACTAATTGCACTAATCACACACTCAACCTGCACTGGTAACACTAATCTCACACACTTTCCCCACACTAATCACACACTAATCACAGTTTCACGCACTAATCGGACACTCATCACACTATCATTCATGTAATAGTCACATACTCATCACACTACTAACTTGTTGAATTCCCCTGAAGAGGTGTGTGTGTGTGTGTGTGTGTGTGTCTACAGGACCTCTGTAAAAACATCCTACGTGATTCGCAGTGCACAGTACACACTGGAGGCGTATCGCTACATTGACTGTGGCGCTAACTCCACCCTGCACCACCCACCTGACCTTCACGGCTCTGTGCTGCCCCGCTCGGGCCGGAGGACTCTGCACACACACACCGGCTCCACCCATTAAACACAGATTGTTAGCATTGTTAGCATCATGCTATCTTTAAGCCAGCGATATTATGAGTGTTTCTCATAGTATTCCACCCCATTAACTGAGTGTGGCTGAGATGCTAAACGCTAACATTGAATTTCTACTGGATAAAAAACTGCTGCATTTCCTGTTTACATTCTCGTCTCAGGTCATAAAGGGTTAGCGCTTAGCTTTAGCATTTTGTATTTCTGTATTTAAACTAAAGGGAATTTTCGGAATAAATGAGGATAAGGATGCTAAATCCTAGCACGTGGTGTTACTGCTGAATGGCTGCTAATATCTCAGGTCACTTTTATTTCAGGAGCATTTAGCTTTAGCATGTAGCCTTGTAGACTTAAGGCAGAGAGATTTGTATTTAAATATCAGCATGACTGAGATGCTAAATGCTAACAAATGGATGAAAATGTTGGTGTTTAGTGTTAACATTTAGCATTAGCATGTGTTTCTGTACTTGAAGCAGAAGAAGAGAAATTGTGCACATTTAGAAGTTTTAGCATTTCTCCTGCGTTCAGACTGTTGAAGATTGAATTTGTAATTTAATAATAATTAAATATACAGTTATTTTTAATCATAATTAAGTATATAATTATATTTAATAATAATTTAAACTTGTTTGTTTTCCTCAGTAACTGAGATGCTACATGCTAATATGAGGCGTGCTTACTGTTTACACACATTTTTCCCCAGGATAAAGTTTTCATGTCTGGAGTAAATTATCCTGGAACATCGCTTGTTAATTAACATCATTAAAGTTGTCAAGTGCGTCATTAACGTTCTGATCAATTCTGATTTTAAATATTTAATTATGTGAATTGTTAATAGCTCTGACTCCACCCCCTCGAGTCCCTGACAGTGTTTACTGAATTAATTTGGCATTATTATTATTATTATTATTATTATTATTGTTATTATTATTTGAAATGGTAAAATTAAGTGTTTCCTCAAGAGTTTTTCTTTATTGTAACCAAGATGAGAGTTACTGCTGCTAGCAGTCTGACTCCGGCGTGAAACCAAAATTCAGCGTTTCAGTGATGTGATAAAATAAAGAACATTCCTTGAATTCCTTAAATATTCCTTTACATGTTTGCTGCTTAGTGTTTTTTTTTTTTTTCTTTTAAAGATATTTGGATTTAGGGATTTGTGTAATTAAATATATAAATGTGAAAATTAGACTCCTCCCACTTTTCTCCTGTTTAAAATGGCAGCAGTGAAATTTTAATCTTATAGACACGTGTGTGCTTTTGTGTGTGTGTGCTTTTGTGTGTGAGTGCGTCTGCGTGTGTGTGCGTCTGTGTGTGCGTGTGTGCTTTTGTGTGTGAGTGCGTCTGCGTGTGTGTGCGCGTCTGTGTGTGCGCGTGTCTGTGTGTGCGTCTGTGTGTGCGTGCGTGCGAGCGTGTGTGTGCGTGTGCATCTGTGTGTGTGCATGCGTGTGCGTGCGTGCGTGTGTGTGCGTCTGTGTGTGCTTTTGTGTGTGTGCGTCTGCGCGCGTGTGTGTGTGTGTGCGCCTCTGGTGCTGTTGTTTGGTAAATGTTTTGAGTCAACACACCAATCAGAAACAGTGACTCCTTTAGTCCCGCCCCCTGGCTTTAATGAGTAAAACTGGCAGTTTACATTCATAATTAAATAAATAAATAAATAAACTTGATTGCATTAATTTATCAGACGATCAAATAGAGTTTTCCTGTAGAGCATTAACTTCACTGTCAGGAGCAGATGAGTTAAGTTAGCTGTGCTTAGATAAATTCACTATAAATATGACAGTGAAAATTTAATTCTACACACAAAAAAATTTTAATTAATGCTCTAAAAGTTCACATTCTGCCAATTTCCTGTCAGTGAAGTCGTGCGTCTCTGCAGTGTCTAATCTACTGTTCGTATAAACAATGTTAAAGTGCAGTGTGACTGCGAGGCTCTGCGCTGAGGAGGATGAGGAAGATGAATTCGTTATTGATGTGTGTCTAATCTCAGTGTTTATCTAAAGCTACATTAGTAAACACATTAATGAAGCTATTAATCACTCACATTCAAATCATCACAAACTGGAAAAAAGCAGAATCTCATTTAATTCTACTGATTAATTTCAGAACAAAGTAAACTTAAAAAGTGCTAACAACGAGACAGTGTTTAATATAAAATAAAACTAGTGTAAATATAGAAAAGCAGGAAGTGCGTCTTCAGAAAAAACATCACTCATCACTGATGATGTCAGACCAGAAAGTGCTAGCATGTGCGCTCATTCTCCTCCATGCTAACGCTACTCTTGCTGCTGCTGTTCTTTGGTGAAAGGCTTGTTGTTAACGGCAACGCCATCTCCTCCATCAGCATGTCATCTAGTTTGGCACCTGCTGTCTTGGACATGACCCCATAGGCCCCAGGGTCAGAGGTCGTGATGTGGTCTTCTGTGGGCGTGTCGCAGTCACCCAGCATCGGCTCCTGTTTGATTGGACGAGCAGAATGTTCCGGAGAGCGGAGAGGCGAGGGGATGAGTCCATGAGCTCGAGCCTGCATCTCCAACTCCTGCATTAGCATTAGCAAAGAGAACAGAGAACGTGCTAATCAGCACTTCTTATTCACTATAACATGGAGCCTTTCAGCACACACACTCTGATGATGATGATGATGCAGAGCTGTGTACCTGTACCCGCAGCATCAGGTGGCGGTTAGCGGTCTCCAGGTTCTTTTGCCGGGTCTCCAGCTCTTTAGCATGTTGCTGATCCCTCTGCAGCTTCCTGATGTAGTCCACTGATGCCTTCAGAATAGTGCCCTTGTTCCAGCGCATGTCCCTGAAAACACACAGACACTGAGCTGACAGCAGCAGATCTGATGGTGCAGTGCAGTAGCAGTGGTGTGATGAAGGACGTACGGGTCGTTGGATTTGGGGATGAGAGTGCCAAGCTCTTTAATGCGGTCATTGATGTTGAAGCGTCGTCTCCTCTCGACTGCAAGAACATGGAGAAAACATTAAGAAAACACAGGGATCAGATCCTCACACCAAGTCAGGTTTATAAGAAATAGGTGCTGAGGAACTCACTCAGGTTGTGGTTGTCTTTTTTCTGTCGTTCCTTTGCGAGGGCGCGAGCATCTGCATCTGACAGAGGAAGAAGAACAGCCGAAGTTCTCGTTAAAACTGTCCCTTTATTCAGATTAAACAATCTGTGCTTATCAGGTGAGTTCTATTTCTTTTTAAATGAGCACATGTTAAAAACCTAGTTAAGTGATTTGTGTGTGTGAGTGTGTGTGTGTGTGTGTGCGCGCACGTGTACATACTTACCATAGAACTCTCTCTTGATGTTGGGCAGGTTCTCGGGGCAGGAGGTGCTGATGGAGACAGTGGGCGGAGCTAGACTCTGATTATTATAAACATCCAACAGATTCACTGACAATGGCATCTACAAGGTTAAAACACACACACACAAATTCAGTACAGTAGCTTCATGATTTGAGACACCATCCCAGAAAGAAAGCGGTGGTCTCTGTTTCAAACATAATACAAATGAAGTGTAGACTACCTGTGGTTCTTTATTTAGCTTGGTTTAGGACACAGTCGCAGGTAGGGGCCTCACAATTCTTAGATTGCTAACATCATTGTTAAGTATTTTGGACATATGGTAGTGCACACTCTTTAGACACATTACTGCAGGTTTGTGATTCAGTTAAATTTTATTTACACTCTATATATATATATATATATATATGTATGTAGATTTAGATCCCTAATGAACAATCCAGAGATAGTGACCAGAAAAAAACTCCATGAGATGTCAAGAGCAAGAAAACTTGAAAGGAACCCGAATGAAAATGAAACCCATCCTCTTCTGGGTGACACCAGATAGTGTGATTATAAATCATTATATTACACAGGTGTGGAAGAGTAAAGACAAACAGTACTGAGTGTGTTTACAGGATGTTCAGTACGAGCAACAGAGTTTTATTATTACAGAAGAATTTTTTTGCTTTAAATCGACATAATCCACATGAAGTTCTCCACTGAAGTACATGTGAGTCTTAGGTATAAACAGTTTTTGATGACTGTAATCTTTAGGGTATCCATTTGGGACCATCTTCAGGGATTCAGACCATGATCTGTCTGGCGACTTCTGATGACAACATCTCACTGAACCTCATCAGAAAACACACACATCTGTCACAAGACACTGGATCAGAGCACTATGTCACTCACCCAGATGTGTAAATCCACCTTTAACATGACTAAAATTACTAACATACAACTTCTTCTATACAAAGTGATTTACAGAGCACACATTACACAACATGCACTGCGTATACCAGGCTTTACACATTTTAGGCAAATACACAAATTGTACAATTTAACACTTACAGTTATGCCCTATGGTCACACCCACCAGTTCTACGCTGGAAAGAAATCACTTCAAAACTAACACAGATTTTCTATAGCAGCTTTCCATTATCCCCCTCTATATACATTCTAGGTGACATGACAGAATTAAACAATGTCACACCTCAAGCAAACAAATCTCTCTTAATAGCTCTATCACCAAGAAAACGATTTTGCATCATTGGAAGTCTAGGAATGAACTCACCACAACACAATGGTTGAATCTACTCATAGACCCTCTATCCATTAAACAAAACTCTGCCTCACATAATAACCAAATTAATCAATTTAACAAAAACTTGAAGAAGACCACTTCTTCAGTTCCCTCCAAAAGTATTGGAACAGCAAGGCCAATTCTTTTGTTTTTGCTATACACTGAAGATATTTGGGTTTGAGATCAAAAGATGAATATGAGACAATAGATCAGAATTTCACGTTTCATTTCCTGATATTTACATCTAGACATATTAAACTTAAGACAATTAAACATAGCTTACACTGACCTAAGTGCTGTACAAAGGACATAAAAAAACAATATAAATAAATAAATAAATATATTATAAAAATACATAGCGAGACCTATATCAATGAAACTGACACATAACAACAGCAAACTGGCAAACAGCAGGGGAAAAGCACAGAATTACAGACATAACGGAGGAGATTAGAAAGATTAATGGGCCGAGAAGGCCAGAGAATAAAAGTGTGTCTTGAGCCTAGATTTAAAAGCAGAAATGGAAGGAGCACTTTTAATGTCAAGTGGCAACTGGTTCCACAGGTGTGGAGCAGCGACTGCGAAGGCTCTGTCACCTTTTAGTTTGAGACGTGACCGTGGGACATGTAAGAGAACTTTGTTGGCAGATCTTAGAGACCTAGGAGCTGAATGCAAACGGAGGTCTGTGATATAAGATGGGGCCTGCCCATTATGAGCCTTAAAAACAATCAGCAGGATCTTAAACTGAATTCAAAATGGACGGGGGCCAGTGAAGGGAGGCCAGAACTGGGGTAATGTCATCACGCTTTTTAGTTCCAGTTAACAGTATTGCAGCTGCATTCTGGACCATCTGCAAGTGTGTTAGTAAGGACTGGGGAAGATCTAGGTATAGAGAATTGCAATAGTCCAGTTACGATGTAATAAAGGCATGGATGACTTTTCCACATCAGGGAAAGACAGAAATGATTTGAGTTTGGAAATAATTCTCAACTGGTAGTAGCTATTTTTAATGACAGAACTGATTTGTTTGTCCAGACAGAGCTCAGAATCAAGGATAACACCCAGGTTTTTTGCATGTGACTTTACATATGGGGTGAGGTGGCCTAACTTGCTGCCAATACAGCTTCTGGACTTGGAAGGACCAAGGACGATTACTTCAGTTTTGTCACGGTTAAGCTGGAGGAAATCATTTGCCATCCAGCCTTTAATGTCCTCGAGACAGTCCAGGAGAGGCTGTAGGGAATCCCTAGACATTTTAGTCTTTTAGAGATACAGCTGTGAATTGTCAGCATAGACATGAAAGGAGATGTTGTATTTCCTAATAATGTTACTAAGTGGGAGCATGTACAAACAGAGGGGAACCTGCCCCAGAATGGACCCCTGAGGGACCCCATAGGTGACAGGAGCAGAGGAAGAGGAAAAATTGGCCTATAGCCACTGAGAATGTCCTATGTTTAAGATAAGAATTGAAGCAGAGTAGTGCTGTATCCTTTATGCCAACCCACGTTTCGATGCATATCAAAAGGATGTTATGATCCAAAGTATCAAAGGCAGCACTAAGGTCCAATAAAATCAAAACTGCATTATCACCAGTCTACCACGAGTAACAGATCATTTGTCACCTTTAATAAAGCTGTTTCTGTGCTGAGAAGGGCTTTGAAACCTGATTGAAAAGTTTCAAGTATCTCGGTCGAATTCAGGAATGGTAGCAATTGTGACAGGACAACTTTCTGCATAATTTTTGAAACAAATGGCAGTTTAGAGATGGGACTGTAGTTATTTAGACACTTCACATCAAGTTTGTGTTTTCTGAGGAAAAAACAACCGTGTGCTGGCTGGACAACTGCGTGCTTAGTCAAGTGAACAAAAATATTGGAACATGTGACTGTTTCTTGTTGCCCAGGTGAGTCCTGTTAGCTTGATTTTTTTAAACAATTAATAGCTCTGAATGTCTACTCTTGGTTTGAGCCCGGAATTTCACCTATGAAGACTGCATTTGTTGTTAAAAAGGATAAACCAAAGTGTGGAGATAAAAGGATCTACTCATGATCCAAAACATACGAGCAGAATGAATTCAGAAGTTTACAGAAACATTCTTTCTGCTAATTTACAGAGAAATGCATCCAATCTAATTGGGAGGAGCTTCATCATGCAGCAAGACAACGACCCAAAACACACTGCAACACAACAAAGGACTTCATCAGGGGAAAATGTGGAAGGTTTTAGACTGGCCAAGTCCATCAGCAGACCTTAACCCAACTGAGCAGCATTTCACCTCCTGAAGAGGAGACTGAAGGGAGAAACCCCCCAAAACTAACAACAACTGAAAGAAGCTGCACTACAAGCCTGGAAAAGCATCACAAAAGAAGAATGCAACAGTTTGGTGATGTCAGTGGGTCACCGGATTGATGCAGTTATTGCAAGCAAGAGATATTACTTTAAGACTATCTGTTCCAATACTTTTGCTCACCTAAAAATTGGGTGGTCTGCCTCCAAAACTGCCATGTTCTAAGTTGTTTAACACGTCTAGATCTAAATATCAGGAAATGAAAGCTGAAATTCTGATCTGTCGGCTCATATTCATCTTTTGATCTCAAACCCAAACGTCTTCAATGTATAACAAAAACAAAAGAATTGGCCTTTCTGTTCCAGTACTTTCAGAGGGGACTGTATAGAATTTCCCCAGTCCCCTTCGTTATCACGACTTCCTTTTTTCCTTGCTACATATCTCCCTCATTTTCTCTCATTCTCCTCTCTTCACATTTTTAAAAATATGCCAACCAGCTAGAGGTTCAGAGAATGAAATCAACACATTTGGGCAATCCCCCACCCAACTCCATTAACACATAAGAAGAAGAAGCCTTTATTTGTCACATATACATTACAGCACAGTGAAATTCTTTTCTTTGCATATCCCAGCTTGTTATGAATTTGGGGTCAGAGCACAGAGTCAGCCATGATACAGTGCCCCTGGACCAGAGAGGGTTAAGGGCCTTGCTCAAGGGCCCAAAAGTGGCAGCTTGGTGGTGCTGGGGCTCAAACCCTGACCTTCTGATCAGGAGGAGTGACTGAGGTCGTGGCAGAAAGGGGTGAGCTTGAGCATTTGAAGGGAATCATCATAAACATCCTGCAGCTTGAGGGAATCCTCAAATGGTGTTGCTGGTTTGCCAGAGAGAAGGTGTGGAATGGCACCCTTAAGGGGAGAGCAGAGGAAACAAGGAATCCCAAGGATCAAGCCTGTAGCGACAGTGAAGATCCTGTTCTTCACGTTGGATCATGTTGATGTCCCTACAGTGAGCTGGATTATGGACTACCTGACCAACAGAAAACACAATTTGTGAAGCTCCAGAGTGGTGTGTCAGAGATGGTGGTGAGCAACACTGGGACACCTCAGGGAGTGGTCCTATCACCTTTCCTCTTTACTCTCTACACATTGGATTTTCACACCTCCAGCTCATCCTACTTGCAGAATTTTTCCTTTGTTCTTGTGGAACTTGTGGAAATTTTCCATTATAGAATGCATTCACAACAGAGATGATTCAGAGTACACAGAAACGGTGGAAGACTTTGTCTCTTCGTGCAGGGAAAACAACATGCAGCTCAACATTGGTAAGACAAAGAAACTAGTGGTGGATTTCTCGCATGCTGAAGAGCGTGTAAGACCGGTAACCGTCCAGGGGGGAGAGGTGAAAGTGTCCTACAGGTACTTTGGGGTCTACGTGAACTGCAGATTAGAAGAACTATTGGGGGTTGTTTCTGCCAGCTGCCATCAGACTCCACAATGCCTTCTCCCAACAGGACACACCACCAGCCTCCCAGAATGAATAATTGAACAGAATTAAACAAAATTATTTATATACACTATGTGGCCAAAAGTTTGTGGACACCTGACCATCACACCCATGTGTGGTTCTTCCATAAACTGTTGCCACAAAGTTGGAAGCACACAATTGTATAGTTGTATTACAATTTCCCTTCACTGAAATTTAAAGGCACAAAACTTTGGGATGAATTGGTACGGCTATGTGCTCCAGGCTTTCTTGTCCGACATCAGTGCCTGACCTCACTAAAGCTCTTGTAGCTGAAATGGACAAATCTTCACAGCCACACTCCAAAATCTAGTGGAAAGCCTTCCCAGAAGAGTGGAGCTTATTATAACAGTAAAGGGGGAATAAATCTGGAATGGGAAGTTGACACGACTTGAGCCAGGTGTCCACAAGCTTTTGGTCATATAGTGTACATACAGTCCTATACATAGGATCCCTACTCATCACACCAATCCAACCACTTGGTTGTTGTGAATGTCTGCTGCTGTTATTCTGCACCTTGTTGTATTTTTGCACCTTAACACTGATGTCTTTTGCACTGTGTCTGAATTGTTAATATGTGTTGAATGTGTAATTTGTCAAGTACATCAATGTTTTTTGCTTCTGTAGCACCCAAATTTCCCCTTAGGGATCTAACGTTCATCCAGCCATCTATCCATCCATCTATCTAGCATGTCAGCCTATGAGCTATGGATTGTTCTTGTGGATGGATGGTCACTAAGATTGTGACTCCCCGCAGGTCTGTCACTGTAGTACATCTGCATTTTTTCTTTTTACACAAACATATACACGTGTATCTATATATATCTATCTACTGTATCTATCTATCTATCTATATATATATATATATATATATATATATATATATATATATATATACATATATATAAAAAGAGGTAAAAACAAAGGCCAGAAAAAGGGGTGAAATAATGATAAAAACATAATGACAAGTACATTTTATCTGAATTCCATCAAACACACACACACACCTGTGAAAAGACGGTGCTCCTGGCCCAACGTGCCAATTTAACCCAATGTCTCCCAGCTGGTGTGTGTGTGTGTGTGTGTGTGTGTGTGTGTATAACAGCTTTGTAAACCATATGTGTGTGTGTGTGTGTGTTCGTGATGATAGCTGACAGACAGAGAGCAGCAGTGTAAGTGTAAATTGGTGATGTGAATGAGATCTCACACACACACTCATCTCTAATTGTCTTTAAAGTTCCCTCAGAGTTTAAAGTGAGAATTACAAACCATCAGTGATGTTTTTGTTCATTTGCGCTCAGAATAACGTTTTTTTTATCTGATTTCTCGCTGACGTATTTGTCTCCAGCTGTTGCTAATTCTCATGCTACAGTCTGAGAAAGTGAAAGCTAAAACAGCTCCGTCTGACACAAGAAATATACATGTTAATGTGCACTGTAATAACTCTGTCCTTATATACAGTGATGTGTGTTTAAAACCAGGAAACAATAAAGATGTCTTAAAATAATGTTTAGAACAAACCCTAACCCAGCTTTATTCTCCTGGGAATCTGAGCTTTTTAAGTTCTGTAACATCCAGATTTTTACTTTAAAGGCAGTGAAGTGAAAGTAATGAATTTTATCCTTTGTGATTAACCTGTTAACTTTAGTCTCTTTCCAAACACTGCTTTTATAAAATACATTTGTTTGTGTGTGTGTCAGAGAGAGAGATATATAGCATGGGTTCAGAGTAAACAGAGACATCCGGCTCGACCATGTGACTCAGTGTAAACATGTTTACACTCCACTGTTAAACAGGAGACACCGTGGCATAGAGGGTTACATCATCTTCTCACAGCTCCAGCATTTGATCCTGAGCTTTGATTACAGTCTGTGTGGAGTGTCACATGTTCTCACCGTGTCCATGTGGGTTTCTGGTTCCATCCCAAAAACATGCTAGCAGGTGAATTGGCTGTAATAAATTACCCCAGGTGTGAATGAGTGTGTGAATGGTGTTCAGTGATGAATTAGCGTCCCATCCTGGGTGTATTCCCGCCTCACACCCAGAGTTGCCAGGATAGCCTCTGGATCTACCCCCAGCCTGACCAGGTTAAAGTGCTTACTGAAGATAAATAAATAAATGAATGTTAAAAGTGTGTGTGTGTGTCTGTGTGTGAGAGAGACTGAGAGAGATAAGCGTTCAGTTATGGACCCACACCAATTCATTCGGGGGTTAAATTGGGGCGGAGCTGAGCGTCAGTGTAGTAATTTAATAGAAATGAAAATTGTAACGTGGCCTAATGGTAATAAAATGTTGGCAGTTAGTGAAACAGGAAGTGTACCGTGTTGGCCATGTGAAGGGCGGGGTCCAGCGGCATCCCCAGCATGTCATCATTGTAACTTGACTCCAAACTGATGATGTCATCAATTACATCATCCATCTGGAAATAAACACAGAGACAGAGGTGCTGATTAACTCTGATTAATATACTGATCCACGACCTAACACTAACACTGATATTAACACTGATTTATGCTGTAACACTGTGAGTAAGACTAACACTTAGTGTCAGTGTTAATAACAATGTTACTCACAGTGTATGTGTTACAGTGTTAGTATTACACTGTTACTTGGTGTGGGTGTTAATGTTACAGTGTTAGAGTGTTAACAATGGTGTTAGTGTTACAGTCTAACTCTTAGTGTTACAGTGTTAATAACAGTGTTACAGTGTAACTTACAGTAGTAGTGTTACTAACACTTAATAACTTAACAATTATTAGGTGTTACTAACATTTAATTCAATTCAATTCAATTCAATTTTATTTGTATAGCGCTTTTAACAATGGACATTGTCACAAAGCAGCTTTACAGAAATAAATGGATTCACAAAAATATATTGTAAATATTTAAATTTATCACTGTGAATTTATCCCTTATCCACTGTGAATTTAATAACAATGTTACTCAGTATTACTGTCTCACAGTGTAACTCAGTGTTAATGCTAGTGTTCAGCGTTCTTGTTACAGTGTTAATAACAGAATTAATACACTGTTATTCACAGTGTTAGTGTTGCAGTGTTAGTAACAGTGTTATAGTGTTACTCAGTGTTTCAGTGTTAATAACAGAGGGCAGTATTCAAAGTTGGTGACTTTAGTCCAAAAGTTATTTCAGTATTTACGTGGGGAAAATTCCTTGTATTTATAGCTGGGTTACGCAGCTGCTTAAGTGGATTTTCTGAGCTTCAGATTATTAAAATCACCTGCGTGTAGTTCACGTCTCCGAGGTTGCCAGATTTTTCTTAAGTAGAAGGATCCAAGATGGGATTTTTTAGTAGTGTCTAAAGCACTGCCTTTAAACACAAACGCTTACCTTTAAACCCAAAAATAATCAGGGATAGAAAATGTGGACTGAAGAAGGAAACAGTGTTTTTGCCGGTGGTGCCACAGGTTTGTTGATGGTGGAGTGGCTGGGCATTTTATGTCCCAGGAGCCCTCATGTCTGTGTTAGCTTCTGGCTCTCCCTTTTAGTTATGCTGTTATAGCTTAGTATTGCTGGAGTCCCTGCTTGCACTCTGCACGCAAAGTACATTGTCCTTAACCATTAGAGGACAAAAGCTTACCTAACAATCTCTCCCTCTCTCTCTCTCCCTCTCTCTCCCTCACTCTCTGTCGAGCTACACATGCTACTGCTGAGATATCAGTGATCCTGACCCCTTCTGCTCTCCAGACCTGCCTGATCCATCCTGATGCCCTACTTCTGGTTGGAGTTCTCATCACTTGGAAATCACTCACTGCTGCTGAGGATGGCCCACATGGACAGCCTGAAGATCACTGAGATTACTGTGAATGGTACCATTTAGAAACCATCAAGATGACTTTGAATTTGGATATTCCTTGGATAGCCTTAGGACTGCAATTGCTAAAAACAATCAAGTCTCCATCACTGAACAGTTGATAACTTCAATTTGATACAAAAAACTTAAACTCTAATGATGCTCAAACTCCTTTTAACACACTTAGCACTTTTTGACTAGATAGCACGCAGTTATAGAAGGGAATGATTTATAATGGCACTATCCGGTGTCACCCAGATGAAGATTGGTTCCCTTTTGAGTCTGGTTCCTCTCAAGGTTTCTTCCTCATATCGTCTCAGGGAGTTTTTCCTCACCACCATCACCTCTGGTGATAAATTTATACATTTAAAATTTATATCCAGAATTAATATATTTCTGTAAAGCTGCTTTGTGGCAATGTCCATTGTTAAAGCGCTATACAAATAAAATTTAATTAATTTTTTTTCCTATGTAACACAAAAGTAGAAGCCAATTTAAAAATTAAAAATAAAAAGACTAATATGATGATATATGCATGTGAAGATGGCGAGCATTGAAATAAATCTAATAGGAGTCTCGAATATCACCAAAATATTACTGCATGAATAGTGATAGCTGTAATGATCACATTAATCACTGGTTTAATTTAACAAAATGGCTTCCACACTCATTATTCAGCAGCACAGAGAATAGCAGTTATTCTAGCACATCCTGTTATTTTACTTGTTTTTTTATTTTATTTTCAGTTTTTCATAGATTTAATAGACACAAAATTACAAGAACAAAAAAGGTCTTACTTCTTATGTTTATGGGCTTCAAGTAATTTATGGCTTCAACTCCAGTGGTGGGAATTTCTTCTACAGCATTTAACAAGGGTCAGGTGCCGTAAACAAACGCCTCAGCTGAAGGAAGATTTAGCTCTCGCTTATCATTATTAATATTACATATTATTAAATATATTCATTGGTATAGTAGTGAGGCAAAAAACTTCCACTTCTGTTTTTCAGGCTTTACCCTCATTGATTGTTTCATACTCCCTGCTGTCTGTGGACTTGAACTTTTATGGAGTTTTGTGGGGGTCACTACATGGAAATTAGCTCTGCTGTGCACGTGGTTGCTAATTTATGGGTGATTGGCATTTATCAACATACACACACAAGAACGAAGAAAATCAGTGTTTCCAAAACTTTTGTAAATCTGGTGGAAATTTATAGTTTGTTTTGGTTTACACAAACATTTACACACAACTTTACTAAAAGATGCCCAGTGTGTGTAACAGTTTGTGCATCAATGTGTGACCTGGAGCTCAGCACTGAGGAATGGAGCTGAAGTTTCCTTTACACTCAGTACAGTGTCATCTGCTCACTAAGTCACTGGTGTTGTAACATCTGGAGGAGGAATTACACACTGAACATGGTGTTGTTTCAGTGTTAATGATAATGGAATAATGGAATATTTAACCCTTTATTTATTAACACTTATTCCAGTTGACAAGGTAACAGAACAATCCTCGGGTGCATGAAGTAAGGAAGCGCATTAACACACTGCTGAGGGCAGAAGAGTGTGTGTACCTCTCTCTCACAGGTGGAGTTGAGGGTGAGTAAAGCCATGGGGCTGTTGGGGGCGCTGTTAACCTGACTAGATGGAATTCCCCCGGGGTCAGAGACCTGAGCGGCACAGGGCATGCTGGGAAATGGGCCGAGCGTGGTCGACAGGTACGCTTTCACTTGCTGTCTCTGAGCCTGCTGGAGGTGATACTTAGTAGGGTTTTCTAAATGGGTCCTCACCTGCAGACACAGAGAGAGAGAAAGAGAGAGAGAGAGAGAGAGAGAGAGAGAGAGAGAGAGATTATTGCTGACTGTATTGTATTGGGGTGATGTGCATGCTGAAAGCTATAAACTGTGTATTTACTCTTCTACACCTGTACACTGGTACACTGCTCTATCCGGTGTCACCCAGAAGAGGATGGGTTACCTTTGGAGATTTCTTGCTCATGTCATCTCAGGGAGTTTGTCTTTGCCACTGTCACCTCTGGATTGTTCATTAGGGATCTAAATCTACATTGACATTTCTGCAAAGATGCTTTGGGACAATGTCCATTACTAAAAAGGAGAATTATGGGGGTGTGGCCACATGGATAGATGCAGAGAATATTGGGGGCGTGGTTATGTGGATGGCTGTACAGAATTATGGGGGCGTGGCCACATGGATGGCTGCTGATTTACACTGTCAGAGAGCTAAAAAATTTTATCTACACAAATGAAACAAAGTGTAAATAATGATTTAAAGGGCTGACAGGAGACACTGAAGTGCTTCATGCTAAAACTGTTATGAAGCATTTCTCCATACTCAAAAAACAATAAAACTATGACACACAGGAACTGGACTTAGAAACCTAAGAGCTGAAAAGCTCACAGGACAAATAAAGCCACGTTGATGAGAATGGGCATGAACCAGACCGTGTCTGCTGTAAAGTGGCATTAATTAATTTATTGTTTCATCTTCAGTAACGAGTCTCCTGGTCCTCGTTGCTATTCTTTAAATCTCTCATGTATTTATATTTTGTAAAACAAAACTGTGTTAAAATTTATATATTAAGCAACTACAGACAAAAATAATGACTTCAGAATTAAGATAAAACAACAGATTAAATAAACTACAGTAGACAGGGACTGTGTGTGTGTGTGTGTGTGAGAGAGAGAGAGAGAGAGAGAGAGACAAATGTCTTACCCTCAGCACTTCAGGGGGCACAAGTGCAGTGGTGGGCGGGGCCACAGGGGTGCTGACATCAATGGCAGGACTCTGGGTGGGGTATGGGGTAGAGCTTTGCGTTGAAGTGGGCGGGGCATATGGAGAGGCGTGGCATCTACGCTGCTTCTCCCTTCTCTCCTGATCATGAAGCTGTTCACGCATCAACTGTTGACGCAGGAGGACACGGGACGAAGAGAGACAGGAGAGAGATGAACACCGCTGATCTGACTGAGGCGTACTGCAGAGAGACAGAGAGAGAGAGAGAGACAGTCAGACAGAGAGAGTGCAAGAGAGAGACAGACAGAGAGAGAAAGAGAGAGAGAGAGAGACAGTCAGACAGAGAGAGTGCAAGAGAGAGACAGACAGAGAGAAAGAGAGAGAGAGAGAGAGAGAGTCAGACACAGAGAGACACAGACAGACAGATATTGCAAGAGGCATACAGAGAGAGACAGACAGATACAGAGAGAGACAGTGTGTGAGAGTGAAACCAAACCAACAGCTGTCTCTCTGTTGTTTCCTCAGTCATTACCCTAAGCCCTAAATCCTAACCCTAACCCTTGACCCCTAAATCCCAACCCTAACACTAACATTAACCCCTAAATCCCAACCCTAACATTAACCCTTAACCCCTAAATCCTAACCCTAACACTAACCCTTAACCCCTAAATCCTAACCCTAACACTTAACTCTTAATGACCAACCAAAAAGCCCTAAGTGTCATGTGTTTTAACCCTAACCCATAAGCCCCAGTGTTTACAGTGTGTACTGTGTATATTAAATATTAAACACACACACACACACACACACTGTACTGACCCCCCCCCCCCCCCCCCCCCCCCCCCCCCACACACACACACACACACACACACACTCACACTCTGATGTACTTACATGTGGGTTTTATGGACAGTGTTTACGCTGAATGCTCACACAGACGCCATGATTGTTTCCTTGAGTGAAGGAGCACTGAGCGCCCTTGGAGAGTCACATTGAGTGTGTGTGTGTGTGTGTGTGTGTGTGTGAATTAGAAGGGGGAGGCACCGAAGTGGCAACTTCAGTTACAAGTACTGAGTAACACACAAGTCTGTGTGTGTATGTTAAAGTCTTGCCAATGGTGGGCGTGTGTGTGTGTGGGTGTGTGTGTGGGTGTGTGTGTGTTGGTGTGTGAAGACACTCCACTTGTTTCTGTCACGTCTTTATTTTAGTGCTGTAATGAAACTCAGTGTGAGTGCTAACGCGGCTAAATCCAGTCTGAGTGAGAACGCGTCACTCCACACGACTTTATTTTAAACATGATAACACACACACACACACACACAAAGAGGTTACAAATCCCACAACAATCACACTGTGAACACACACACACAGACACACACACACACAGTAAATCACACACAGTTTATCCCGATGTGATACAGATATGACTACATGACTAAAAAGTCTGAGCTATAAATAATTTTATTGACCTTCAGGAATCCCCCTCACACACACACACACACACACACACACACACAGGGTGATAATGGTTACATGGTGTTTACTGGATTATGGATTATTTTCATTAATAGTTGTCTGCATTAATTCTAATTAAACAGGAAATAAATATATTCAACTCTTTATATTATTGTTATTATTATTATTGTGTGTTAAACGGGTTTTAAAATGTTACTCAGCTTTACGGTGTAGGGAAAAGCAGAAGTTTAAGAGAACCTCGTGATTAAAAGTGACTCACTGATTCGCTTACTGTCAAAACAAACTAAAAATTCATTTTTCCACCTTTTAATATTTTCTGGGGGGTTTTCAGGCTGAGTGTGTGTGTGTGTGTGTGTAATGAAATTTCACTAATGAGGAAATGAGTTTAGTGAATTGTGTTATGAAGCAGCAGAAACAGTTTTACATTTCATCATGAATCAGACTTTAGTCCAGTTACAGAATCTCAGCTATATAACGGGAGGTCAGAGGTCAGAGGTCAGTGGAAACAGTTTTATATTATTATATACCTCATGTTTATCAGTGTTCAAGCCCCGCCCCCTGGCCCCAGCCCCACCCCCAGCTTCTGTCAGGTTTTATATATAATATATAATAAGGTTGATGGGTATAGTCCGTCTCACACGATAACTTTTTAATCAATTATTTATTTTGAACTTTTAACATCTGCAGTTCAGTTAAATACATTTTAATATTGAAAATGTAATTAAAAAAACAAACTACATTCAGTAAATAAGAAGAAATAGTTCCACAGTCTGTGTGTTGAAGGATTTATCAACAGGCTGCTCTCAGTTCCTCTAATGTTCCTCTAATTTCTGCACTATTACAGACTCTACACATCTATAAAGATAAATTATTATCAGCTGATTTTAAACGAACATCTCGAGTTTTTCTAATAGAATAAAAATCACAAACTTTCACCTTATATTTGTTTCTTGTTTACATTTTTTCATTTGAACAAAATTCAACCAAAATGTTCACATAAAGGCTTAAATTATTATTATTATTATTATTATTATTATTATTATTATTATTATGATTATTGTTGTTGTTGTTGTTAAGCAGACAGTCTACACGCGCACATATTTAACCCTAACACACACACACACACACACACTCACACACATACACACACACACACACAGGATCAATTTCAGCCCGAATCACTAACGCTAAAAGTTGTAAAAAGTTTTTTAACACCGAATCAGCTCTCTGTTTCTCTGCGCGCGCGCCCCGCCCGTGCCGCCACCGTACCGCGGTACTCGGTATTACCGGACTCTGAGCGCGAGCGAGCGCGTGAGCCGCACTGACCTGTGTTTGATTGGCTGACTCTTCAGTTCGTAGTAAATTTTCGGTTCCTCGGTAAACTCTTCATCGACCTCCAGGTCCGGAACGATCCCGGACTCCGCCTGCATGCTGTCCGGTTCCGGTTCCGCAGATCAGCGGATTAAACAGGCACGAGACTGTAGCGGACAGACAGACAGGTCAGACCCGCGCTCCCGAGTTCACAGCGCCGCGATGTCCCGTCTGTAGTTCCGCTCCGCGCGCGCTGACTGGGCACTGCGGCACCGGAAACTACATCTCCCACAATGCACCGCCGAGCTCGCGCTCACTGTGTCCGTCTGCGGCTTCTCATTGGCCACCGCACTGAGGAGCAGACAGCTGTGTGTGTGTGTGTGTGTACCGGAGCAGACGGTGTGAGTTATTTTATTAAATAAATCCGGTTTTATTCCACAGCCTTCCACTGAGAGCGCCATTAAAGTGACAGACTTTCACAAGCAGCTTTCCAGAAATCTGCAAATTAGAAAAAAAATTAATCAGATTTTTTTAGAGCCTAAATTAAAAAAAAAAAAAATCATCATCATCATCATCATGTCTGCATTATCTCTGAGACTGAGGTAGCTGGTTGTTGGTCAGAGAGGAAGTTGATCTACACACACTACTGTGGGTGTGTATGTGTGTATGTGTGTATGTGTATGTGTGTGTGTGTATAAGTGTATGTGTGTGTGTGTGTGCGTGTGTGTGTGTGTGTGTGTGCGCGCGTGTGTGTGTGTGTAAGTGTATGTGTGTATGCGTGTGTGTGTGTAAGTGTGTGTGCGTGTGTGTGTGTGTGTGCGCGTGTGTGTATATGTGTGTCTGACTTTAACACAGTGATGTTCAGGTTTGACTTTCGGAGGACGTGGAGTTTGTGGACTGATGATGTTCTGTATGTAGTGTAGAAGGTCTCAGTATGTTCACCACTGCCAGTGAAGCACAGGTACACAACTCCAACACAGATACACAACCCCAACACAGGTGCTACACAACCCCAACACAGGTGCTACACAACCCCAACACAGGCACACAACCCTAAAACAAGTACGCAACACTAACACAGATACAAGTCAAGTGGCTTTTATTGTCGTTCCAACCACATACAGCTTGTACAGTACACGGTGAAATGAAACAACGTTCCT
Organism: Pangasianodon gigas; assembly: GCA_022758105.1. NCBI lineage: Eukaryota > Metazoa > Chordata > Actinopteri > Siluriformes > Pangasiidae > Pangasianodon > Pangasianodon gigas. The sequence goes on along the minus strand of CM040469.1, from coordinate 21,278 downwards.
CCAGGACCATGGTGCTACATAAACAACACAAAGCTACATGAGACTACACAGAACTAACTAACTAGCTAACTAACTAACTAACTAACTAACTAACGAACACAGGTAGTACACAACCATAAGCATGGATACACAATCTTGGTTTTTTTAACCCAACTGCTGAGTTACACACATTGGGTAGTTTAGTTCAATTCAGTTCAATTTTATTTGTATAGCGCTTTTAACAATGGAAATTGTCACAAAGCAGCTTTACAGAAATAAATACGTTCAGGATATAAATTGTGGTTTAGTTATTTTAGTTTAGTTAATTTAGTAAATAGTTTAGTTGAGTTGTTTATTTTGTTATTGGGTTAAACTGGTAACAACCCAACATTTTGGTTTAGATATTCCAGTCTTGTGATGGCATTTTAAATATTAAAGTTTCAGCTTGCAACAGACAGAACTTGCTGATTTGAAATCCAACCTGCTGCTTTACTTAAAAATCAAGTTAGTGATATATCTCCTGTGTGGTTGACTGATTTCAGGTAATGTTTGCTTCTTTAATAGTCATAAATAAATAAACTCACCCCTGTTGGTTATGTAAAGTTAACAGATGTTATTTTTGTTAGCTCCGTTGCTGTTGCGCATATACGGAAATAACCTCACAGGTGTTGTTGTTGTTCCTCTTTCGGCTGCTCCTGTTACGGGTCGCCACAGCGGATCATTGGTCCGCGTATTTGATTTGGCACAGTTTTTACGCCGGACACCCTTCCTGACGCAACACTCCCCAATTTTATCCGGTCTTGGGACCGGTACTGAGAGCTCACTGTTGCCAGTGGCTGGGTCGGTTCCCTGGCCGGGAATCGAACCCGGGCTGCAGCGGTTTGGCCTAACCACTAGTCCTCCAGGGACCTTGAAATAAACTCACAGGTGTAATTGTGATTAAAATTTTAAATTACTATATTTTCTCAGATAACATATTTTCTGTTAATCACTGTTAAAACATGATGTTATTCATGATAGAGCACTCAGTAATGTTAAACTAGTGACACTCTGTGGAGACAAATGGCACGTAAAAGCTCATAGTTGCAGTAAACACACCGCTGCAGTCTGGTACACAATTACACGCCTGTGTGGCTACAAATTACAGCACAAGAAAAGCATCCGTTTTATAGATATTTCTATGCCAATAATAATAATAATAATAATAATAATAATAATTATTATTATTATTATTATTATTGTTGTTGTTGTTGTTGTTTTTAACTCAACAATTTTGAGTCCAGACTTGGCTAAACAAAACTCAAAAAGAATATGAACAACAACAACAACAGGCTGCTTGCATGAAGTGTGTGTATGTTGGTGTTCAGTGGTTTTGTTTGTTTGTGTGTGTGTGTGTGTGTGTGATGGCTGAACTCTAAATGTACATCTAGATTTCTGTAAAGCTGCTTTTCGACAGTGTTTTTTAAAGCATTACTGAACTCAAACTGATCTTTAGTGAAAACAGATCAGTGAGTTCAGCAAAAGAGTTTCAAAATTCAGTTTGTAATAATGGTGAGTTGTTACAACACTATGTGTTTGTGTGTGTGTTGGGGGGGTTGATGTAGGTTTGTATTGATGTGGTCTCAGTGTGTTTGTGAAACGCACAAACTAACTATCTAACACAAACACACTGATACCTCATCAATATCCTGTTTACATACACTGATACTTGTATACGTGTGTGTGTGTGTGTGTGCACGCGTGTGTGTTGATCTCTGATCTCCAGGCCAGTGATGTGTATATTTTTGAGTTTTAGAGGTGTAAAGGGCTAAAACACACACAGCAGTATCTGTGTGTGTGTGTGTGTGGCATTGCTGTGACATTACATTACCATACATTTTAAATTGCATTTAAATGCTAATTACTCCTTTTTAGTGACCATTAATTTTAATAACATTTATTTGTTTATTTGACATATTGATATAAATTTGGTTGATTTGCTGCTTTTCTAAACGTTGTACAATCGTGGTGTAGCGCGCTCACTGCCTCATTTAGCTCCATAGTGCTATTATTGCACCTAGTGGTCAAACATGGGAACTGCAATAAACAAGAGCTAATAGAGGCCCACTGGAATCACGCTGCCCCGCACTCGGGGAGGAGGAGCAGACAGGGTTTTGTTTTAAATTGCGCTAGTTTAAAAATACTCTGCATTTGCCCAGATAAAGGCAGAGTATAAGTGCAGACAGTGTGTGTGTGATGTACATAACCATTTCTATTGTAAGATGTATTGTGAAGATTAGGAGACGGAAAGAGGGATTATGAAGTGGGTAATGTCCATGCATATGCGTACTTACACCACACAAAGGCTGAGAAAAAGAAGAAAAAGTGTTACTACTTAAAACTTCACTAGATACTAGCCTATAGCATAAGCCACGTGTGATAGGCGTCTGGACTTCATGTAGTTTGAGAATATGGTGATATTTATGTCGTCCTGTAAAACCAAAATCCACTGATCATGAGCCACTGCGTTAGTCTGTGCTAGTAGAATATGCAAATAATATGCAAATATATTATTTATGTACAGTATAAAAAGTCTGTGACTATAAAAAACACCCACTTTTACTATACTGCCCCTTTAATATGTATGTGTGTGTGTGTGCGTGTGCGCATGCATGTGCGTATGTCTGCAGTGTGTATGTCTCTGGAGTGTGTAGAAGGGGGCGTGGTTTAGCAGTACTATAAGCTGCTCTGTGCTGAAGTTTGCAGTCGGTAGTTCTGAGTTCTGAAGTGTGAACACCAAGCCTCTATCAACACCATGGCAACTGAGCTTCCTGTCAAACTGCGTGTTTTCTCCCTGAACTGCTGGTGAGTGAGTGAGTGTGTGTGTGTGTGTGTGTGTTTTTCTGTCAATTTGCAGAATTTTCTTTTGAAAGCATCATCATGTGACTCATTCAACTAAAGAAATCTGTGTGTGTGTATGTATGTATGTGTGTGTGTGTGTGTTTAGGGGACTCCGGTTCTTCAGTCGTCACTGTTCTGAGCGTTATGAGATGATCGCTGATCTTCTGCAGAGAGAAAATCATGACATCGCTTTACTGCAGGAAGTGTGTTCATCACACACACACACACACACACACACAGGTTTGGCAGTCTAACAGGAGAATTGTGTTACATACTATAATAATAATAAGAAGAAAAAGAATAAGATTTTTATAATATATAATGAAAAATAAAAATAATAAAAATAGAAAGCCCAAGGATAAATAATACTTGAGCACAAAAATCAGTGTAAGATATACACAAGTATAGAATAAAAAAAAACATCAAGGCGCTGTTGAATTCTGGATTGTGATTGGTCAGAACGTGTTGATTAATTTTCTATAACGGCAGCTCTGACAGTAGTGCAGCTGCAAATCACGGGTTTATATTAATGCGCTCGTTCTAATACATTATTGTTTCTATAGTAACAGCTCATTCACAGGGACTTGTACAGTGGATGCTCCGCATAAATATAAATGGATTAAAAACATGTAATCATTAATATGGTGACGTTTTCTGTAAGGAGACGTTTATGTAACATTTATGGAAGGAGTCTCCAGTGTCAGCATTTTGCAACAGTCAGAGGTAAAGCTGTAACTTTAAGGTTTCCGACATCTTCAGGACAGAGGAGTTTACGCTTTGCAATTTCTCTCTGTGTGTGTGTGTGTGTGTGTGTGTGTGTGTGTGTGGGTGGGTGCAGGTTTGGAGTGAGAGAGATTTTCTCTTCCTGAAGGGGAAGCTGAGCAAGTCTCACCCTAACACATACTACTTCAGGAGGTGAGAGTGATACACATACTCACACACACACACACACACACACAGCTTCAGGAGGTGAGTGTGACACACACACACACACACACTGCTTCAGGAGGTGAGAGTGACACACACACACACACACTGCTTCAGGAGGTTATTTATTTCAGGAGGATAATTATGTTTGACTCCTTATCTCAGTGTGTCTCGTGCTTACTAGTTCACTCAAGATAAAAACACAGCACTTTACCAAAAAATGCTTTGTTGATATTTGTGAAATATAACAAATCTAACTATGATTTCTGTTGCCAACATCAGCACAATTCATGTATTATGTTTCACATAAAATTCTTTGTGTGTGTGTGTGTGCGTGCACATGTTCTGTGTTGTATGTGTTTTGTTAAGTGGGATGGTGGGAAGTGGACTTGCTGTATTCTCTAAACACACAATCCAGGATGCTCTGCTCCATCAGTACTCTCTCAATGGACAACCGTACATGGTGAGAATCAACACTGCACTGCACAACATAGCTGTCACCATAGCGATGGAGGAGGAATCTCCATAATTCTATATGATATATATTCTATACGTGTAGTAATGTTGCACCATGATCAAGGACCGAAGTGATTATTCACATTTTGCGAGAAGAGAAAACACAATGAAGTGAAGCTGTTTATTCTGACTGTAACAGAGAAAGCGTTAAAGAAGACACATGGACTGTGGACTGTGCTGCACTCTGAGTACTAAAGGAACAGTTTAGTTAAAAAAATATTAGTCCACTATGTCTTCTTCATTCCAAATATAGCTTAGCCAAAATATGTTTGGTCTGTAAAATTTTCTTTTTTTTTTTTATTTTTTTTTTTTATAGATAGAACCTAATGTAGCTAACAAGTAATGGAAGCATATAGGCTCTAGTTTAGCATGGCATACTAAATGTGTGTAAATCCTCCCACAGTGACGTCTCCTCAGTCAGCTATGTGGAGTTGTTTAGTGTCTTCAGCAGACTTGCTGACGTGGTTTCTGACTCTGTGTGATATGCTGTGATTTCACTCCCTCTAACCACCAGAGTCACCTACACACCTTCTTACGTGTGTATGTTGAGCCCCACAACAAAGTCACATATCTGCAATCAATACCGTGGTCATACAGCCACCTGTCCCTTTGTTCTTCTTGCCTTGTACACATGATACACAACATGAACTCCTGAGTCGAATCTGACTGGAGGCCTGCAGCCTAAACAATTCACAAGTGGTAAATGCACAGAAGGCCAGAAAGCAGTCTAGTGATTTTGTAGGTGAGTAAATGACTGAACAGCAGACATACAGTAGCTCAAATGAAATCAGAACTTGAGAACATCTAGCCTTCAAGTGTTTACCAGTTATGAGACTTTACCACGTGTCCCTTAATGACCCTTCGTACAACCCTAAGCAGGCTGTCAAACTGAAATGACCATCTCTGAAAACTGCCTTTTTGCAAGTGGGGAGTTACGTGCTGTGGAGATGCTCTGGTGAGCTGGCAAAGCTTACCTGGCTGAGTACAGGACACACTGTACGGTAATTAGAACAGATTGTGTTTCTCAGTTCTCAACTGATCCTCAGTACAGCTGTTTGTCCATCACAGAGGAAGGAAAAGGGGAGGTCTCTTGTCTACGCAGAGACTAGTCCCTGCTCAGGGACAATATTTAGAGGTGTACTGCTCCATGAAGTCTGTGCTGCTGCTACCTGGGTGTCCCACATGAAATTTCTCCAGCTTCTACAAGGTTAACATCACCCATCCCATTGGAGTGGTCATCCCTAAACACCTTTCTGGTTAGCCCCTTGTGATTAAGAGGGGTGAAATTAAATGTTAACTTTGGTTTTATGAACCCTGGATAACATTTATGGTTCATTATCATTCAGAAATGGTGCAGACTCTATGATAAGGTTCCAGCGAATACTTGATCATACATACAGTTCAGGACTGCTGAGTGTCTCGGGATGTGTGTGTACATTAGAAATTCTTCTGCTAATTTTCAGCTAAACTAGTGTTATCTTGTAAAGCAGTCATAGCTCCATCTTGAAGTTTGAATCATTTTTTTTCTCCTCAGCACATAGTTAAGTGTGTGTGTGTGTGTTTGTGTGTGTGTGTGTGTGTGTGTGTGTGAGGTGCGTCATGGTGACTGGTTCGGAGGGAAAGCAGTGGGATTGGTGGTTCTGAATGTGACTGGCCTGAGGGTGAATGTTTATGTCACACATGTAAGTCAGAATTTTTTTTGCAGCTAAAAAATAAAACTCTGCACCATTCCACTACTGTAATCCGTCTGTCCTAATGTAATTCCACTATACTGTAATCCAACTATACTATTGTAATTCCACCATACTATATTCTACTGTACTCCCACTGCTCTACTGTAATCCCACTATACTGTAATCCCACTGTCCTAAGGTAATCCCACTATCCCACTGTCCTACTGTAATCCTACTATATTCTAATCCCACTGTCTGAATGTAATCCCACTATATTGTAATCTGACTGGCCTACTGTAAACCCACTGTACTCTAATCCCACTGTACTAATGTAATCCCTCTATCCCACTGTCTTAATGCAATCCCACTATACTGTAATCCTGATATAGTACTGTTATCCCACTGTTGTAATGTAATCCCACTGTCCTGATGTAATCCCACAGTCCTACTGTAATCCCACTATACTACAGTAATCCCACTATACTACTGTAATTCCATTCTGATGTGTTGTGAACAGACTGCAGCTCCACATAGCCCAATGTTTAATGTTACTAGCAAGGCAGTTCATATGTTTATTGGTGAATAAATGTATAATTAATTATTTTGGCTCTCAGTTACATGCAGAATATTCTAGAGCTGAAGATGAATATCTGGCTCACAGGATTCTGCAATCATGGGAGCTGCTGCAGTTTATCCGGTAAAACTCAAATCCTCCTCAATCAATTAATTTAATAATAATTCAATATCATATGCTGTATATATTTAACTAATATGGAGATAACAAATATAATTTTATAGATGTTTAGGCAAAGTAAGGCTATTTAAATAGTTATGAATTCTACCATTTATGTTTAAATTTACATTTAACATTAATTAACGTTAATTTTTACAGTGATATATTTGTCTGTAAAAATACACGCTGGATGAGTTTCAGGACATTTCTAATACCTCTTATAAGTCTATAGTTTAATTGTTTATTTGTAATATATATTTTACTGGGTTTTATTGTCAGAAGTTACAAACTAGTTAAACACTAGTAGTTAAACACTGCTTATGATGTTATGACTATAAATTGATACATTAAAATAATAAAAATATAAACAGTTGAAAGTGCAACACACACACACATAAACATACATACAGTATACCTGTCAAGGGGTCAAGCAGCTCCACACACTGTGGTGTAACATACTCTGATTACTGCTCTAATATTTGCACATGATGTTGAAATAAACTTCCTAGTCTGTTTAATTATTGCAGGTTGATAAAGAAAACATTCTTTTATGAAAAAAATACAAGTTGGTTTTGACAGACAGTGTATATGTGTGCAAGTAAAATAAAAAAATGTGTTTGAAAAGTGTGTTTGTGTGTCCTGCAGTCACACGTGGAGCGAGGCGGACGTGCTGGTGTTGGGTGGGGATTTGAACGTGCACCCAGAGGATTTGGGGAATCGACTCCTCCGAGCTTACACAGCACTCAGAGACTGTTATACACACACACACATGTTCCACGTGAGTCACTCACACCCAGAGACTGTTATGCACACACACTCAGACATTGATGTTTTACATACACACACACACACTTACACATACACACACAGTGACTGGTGATAATTATTTACATTTTGTTATGAACAAATGTTTTATCACAAAATCTTTTTCATCATCATTATTATTCATAGTAAAGAAATGATTCAACAGTCAGGATGGATATTTAATTTACTCATAAAAATATCATTTGGCCTGATACTAATGTGTTACACTATAAATAAAATATAACGCTGATCGTTTACTGAAAACCTCTAGTGTAATTGAAAGTTAATGATTAGTTAATGATAAAGTTCCCTATAATCAACATGTTCCTGTGCTTACTGTAATTTTCTGCTTTTCACTTGCATGTAACTTTTATTTAAACACCAAACCTCACTTTTAGTTAAAGTATGTGTGTGTGTGTGTGTGTGTGTGCAGTTACTTGCTAAACATTTTCTAAAAATATAGTAATAGGCTGGTTTCAATTTCCCTTGTGATTTCTAAGCTGTTAGTATGTTGTTTAAAAAAGTAGCCATTGTCCACTGAGGAAACTAGTAAGGAGCAGTGAGTACAAATACACAGTGTAAATGTTTATAATTTGATATAACTGATGTGTTCTGTGATGTCAGGGCTGTGAAGATGGACACACTCTAATAGCAGATAATCAATTCATCAGAAAGGAAGATCTCATTCCTTTTGAGAAAGGCATCAGGATTGACTACATACTCATCAAGGTGAAACTACATATACACACAATGGGCCTTATTTATCAAGCTGGATATGAACTGATTTATTCAAAAATCATTCATATGAACATTTCCACAAGAAATTTGGTATTCATGAATTCAGAAAAGCGCTCATATTCTACTCACAATCCTGAGAGTGTGTAAACTTACACAAAAAAAAACTTAACTAATGTAAACCTTTACTTGATTGATTTCAGATCATATAATTTGCATAGATTACTGTACTTTTATATCTGGAATATGCTGAGGAGTATAAATCTTACATTTTTATTACGTTTCCAGTAATGAAAGAGCTTTGCAGTCTCTATCAATAACACATCCTCATGCTAGTTCACTAGGTCAATTCAATTCAATTCAATTTTATTTGTATAGCGCTTTTAACAATGAACATTGTCTCAAAGCAGCTTTACAGAACATAAGAAACAAAAAACATGCAAACAGAAACAAAAACATGCAAACAGTCCTAGATGTTAGACAAAATTATCCCTAGTGAGCAAGCCTGAGGCGACTGAGGCGACTGTGGTGAGGAAAAACTCCCTTAGATGATATGAAGAAGAAACCTTGAGAGGAACCAGACTCAAAAGGGAACCCATCCTCATTTGGGTGACACCGGATAGTGCGATATGAACAATGTCCTTTCTGCATTTATTTATAGTCATGTAGAATTTTATGTGTATATTAATTTGGAGGTTGTTGTCTTCCTCAAAGTCCACATAGGGTTGGCAGCGTTGCTTTGAACGGTCAGGGACTAAGAGCACCATTGAAAAACATTTGTGAAAACCAGTCATTTTATTTTATTAGCATTTATTAAAGAAAATGAAAATAAAGAAAGTGAGCCAACAGAAACGTATAAATTAAGACAAATAAATATAATCATTCAATTATGCCGGTCTGTCTGTGCAGAGCTGTAAGCAGTAAACAAACGCCTCAGCTGAAGGAAGATTTAGCACTGGCTTATTAATAATAATAATAATAATATTATGTTATTAAATATTTTTATTGGCACAGTAGTGAGTAAAATAATCTCCAGTTCTGTTTTCCGGCTTTACCCAACTTGTTCATTTTGAGTCAAATAACTTCCACTTTTGCCTTTCAGCCTTTACCATAATCATTCATTTCATGTTCCCAGCTGCCTGTGGACTTGACCTATTATGGAGTTTTGTGGGTGTCGCTACATGCAAATTAGCCATGTGGGGAACAAGCTTTGCTCGTTATGGGTGATCAACATACGCACGAGTACAAAGAAAAGCAATGTTTCCAAAATGCTTGTAAAAAAAAATTCGATTTTGTAATTGAATAATGTATCTGGATTTTCTGTGCATGTGAGCAGAAAGTTCCGCTTATAAGACCAACCAGAGAGTCCGTCTAACAAATCCATATGACCAGCGGCGTTAGCATTATTTGGTGAAGATATATGCTTTGCTAGTGGTTTAATTTTCTCAGATAAAAATGCATATTAAAGAGAATTGGGAACCATTTAGCAAACTACATGAATCTGTTTTTAATTTCTGTCTTTTGAACACGACTGCTGTAGCTGTGATTTGCTAGAAATCTGAAATAGAGGCTAGCGGCAGGTAATTCTAAACTCTCATTGGCCGCGCGCTGAAATACCTACATTTAATCAGTGACTTTTTTCCCTTCAGCATATTGTCAGGATTCATTTAAAGAGACACGCATTATTGAATAAATGGAGATGTAGAAAAGATATTTTCTTGAAATTTATATGTTCTTTAAGTGAATATTTTTACCCGACACTGTGTCTAGCAGGATCTTAATTTGCCAGTCACGCAGCGTTTTTATCAGTCAAACACTGACTAACGGAAGCACACACACACACACACACAGACATCTCCGTATTCAATTTCTGCTGCTACAAATATTTATTATATACTGTATATTATCTTTATATGTTCTACCCGGCTGCTACTCCTTATGTTTACATTTACAGCAACTTATACTGTTACTCTCTTGCACTACTGTCATCTGATTCACTTTATACCAGAACCGTGTACTAGTCGGCGCTGCACTGTAACTTACTGTGCCCTTTGTCTTGTTTTGGTAGTTTTGTAGTGTTTTGTGCCGTCTGCACATGTTTGCACTGTGCACTTTATGTAAATATATGTAATGTCTCCTGTAGTTCTGTGTTGTTTTATGTAGCACCTTGGTCCTGGAGGAACGTTGTTTTGTTTCACTGTGTACTAGCTAGCTGTATATCGTTGAAATGACACTCATAAAAGCCACTTGACTTGACACACACACACACTATATACATATACACTATATGGGGAAAGGTATGTGCATCCCTGATCATAAGACCCATACGTGGTTCTTCTCCAAACTGTGTATGCTGTAGCATTACAATTTCCCTTCACTGGAACTAAGAGGCCCAAACCTGTTCCAGCATGACAATGCCCCTGTGCACAAAGTGAGCTCCATGAAGACATGGTGTGTGAAGGTTGGAGTGGAAGAACTCGAGTGTCCTGCACAGAGCCCTGACCTCAACCCCACTGAACACCTTTGGGATGAACTGGAACACCGACTGCACC
>CM040468.1:25846170-25881631 GCA_022758105.1 Pangasianodon gigas | reverse complement strand
CACCTTAAACTAATCGAAATCCAACTGAAAGTCAACAGTGACAATTGAAAAGCCCAGTAGTTACCAGAGCTATAGCAGTGCTTAACAGGCGCCGGCCCGTGCACTTCCCTTGGCTCCCTATACAACCACGCAGTTTTCGGACTGTGATGGGGGGGGTCATTGTAAATTCACTAAACCTAACCCCTAACCCTAACCCTAAACCCCAACCCCAACCCTAAACCTAACCCCAACCCTAACCCTGCTCAGTCTAGTGGCTCGCCATCACTCTGCTCTCCCTCCCATAACACCCTAAACTAATCAAAATCCAACCGAAAGTCAACAGTGGCAATTGAAAAGACCCAGTAGCTACCAGAGCTATAGCAGTGCTTAACAGGCGCCGGCTCGTGCACTTCCCTTGGCTCCCTATACAACCACGCAGTTTTCTGACTGTGATGGGGGGGCGCGGGGGTCATTGTAAATTCAAAAAACCTAACCCTAATCCCTACCCCTAATTCTAACCCTACCCCAACCCAGCCCATGCACTTCCCTTGGCTCCCTATACCACTACGCAGTTTTCAGACTGTGATGGGGGGGGGGGGGGTTAGGGTCATTGTAAATTCAGCAAACTTAACCCTAACCCTTGACCCCAAAACCTGACCCTAACCCTACCATAACCCTACCCCCACCCCGAACCCTGACACTAACCCTACCCCTAATCCGAACCTTGACCCTATCCCTAACCATCTAACCCTAAGCCTAACCCCAACCCCCTAACCCTTGGCTATCTATACAACCATGCCGTTTTTGGACTGTGTGTGTGTGTGGCGGGGGGTCTTTGTAAATTCACAAAACCTGACTATAACCACAGCCCTAACCCTAGTAACCCTAACCCTAGTAACTGTAACTCTAAACCTAAGAACACTAAACCTTAACCCCCAACCCTGACCTCCTTTCCTCTCCATCTACATGATTTAAAAAAAAAACAAAATTTATGACTTAGAGACTTGCATTATGAAAACTTACCTGAAGCGAATAAAATGGAGGACCTAGATACAGGGACTCTCATTTTGGAAAAACTCACCCGAAGCAAGCAAAATGGAGGGTCTACATAAGTATTCCTATTTTTAAAATCTTACCCAGAGCAATTATAATGAAGGACTTAGACATAAGTATTTCCATTCTGAAAACTTACCTGAACCAACTAAAGTGGATGTAGATGTAGGGACTCCTATTTTGAAGCGCTACCTAAAGTAACCAAAATGGAGGACATAGACACAGTGACTCCTATTTTGAAAATCTAATCAAGGCAACTAAAATGGAAGCCTCAGATAAAGGGACCAACCAGAAGCCGCCAAGTCAGCACCCTCATTTTGGAGGAAAAACCAAAGCCAGAGACAAAGCTGCTCCTGGGGAAAACATAACGCCAATCACAATTCAGTTAACTGATCCTGACCACACCTAAGGTTATACATAAGTATAGGCCATGCTCCCCAAACCCGCTGATAGTTCTCTGAGAAAAGACTTTTGTATGCAAAACATTAGTTGTTGTTTTTTTTTAAAGAAATATCTTCATGGTGTCTTTCTTCTACCTTCTAAAAAATACTAATAAAGATCAAGTTTTTAATCTGCACTGGGGGAAGGATACAACAATGGAAAAAACACCAACCCAACCAAACCATCGGGGAAACAGAAGCTCACAGGAGGACAAAGGAATCAAACTATTACTTTCCTGAAAGAGATAACAAGAACATTCTCCCTGGGTTTTTTTTTACGTCTCTCCTCCCTTTTTCTCCCCTTCACCCCTTTGAGTTGGCTTGAGGGACTTTGCTCACGAAACCCAGAAACCCAGGACCTTTGGTCAAAGGAAGAAAGACCAAAAAGTTAAGGAGGACAAGACCTACTATTGAATTGAATAGATGCTATTGCATTGACAACACACTTAACACTCACCAAAACATATTTTAAATTCATACAAGCAACACATCACATGGAGGCAGTAGAGAATTCCTTACACACAGGCAGTTTTCCAACAGGCATATCCAGACAGGTCAACAAACTTACACAATTCATAAAACCATCTTCAACTTGGGATGCAACCACAGAGAAAATCACTCAGAATACACTCACCTGCATGAACAATAACATGCAAATTCTGCACGAACATTACACACAGGTCATAAGCAACCTCATGGAAAACAGTCAAAAGTTTAGTGACTTGGAATAGACAGTGGCAGTGAAATGGACCAGAAATAGATTAAAACACAAATTGAAAGTTAGCACTTTAGCCTACTGCAAAGAAACCATTAAAAACAAACAAAAACTGACCTTTTGGATACATCAGGGCCGATTTCATATGCCACTCCCCTTCAACAGGCCAGTTCTCAGGTTAACAATTCACCACCTGACCACACCTTAGCCAGAACTACCAACTTCACTTCACCATTTCTTCTTCACCATTTAAAACCCAAATGTTCACATATACCTCTTATTCCAACAACAGAACTCAAAAACAGACACAAGCAAGAAATTATGGTTCATGCCCAAGTCCATCACAGAGAGGTGAGTCCTGACACATCAATCAAACCCAAACATAACAATAAATAAAGTGAACTTACCTGATCCTTCTCATATTGTAACAGCAACCACGTCTGAGGAGAAGGACGGTGACACAGGTGGAGCCACTGCAAAACAAAAAAGGATAAGGATGATGGGATTTAGTAAAGAAAGAAAATCTCTGACCAAAGACAATTCTGAATCCTCACTTTCCCTGTCTGCTACAGTGGTAAAACCTACAAGTACATCCTCAGACTCCTCAGATGATGGACATTTAGACACCATTAGTCTAGAAAATAGTCCCTACAGACACATTAACACAGACAGAATCGCAGTAGATTGGTCCATCTCTATTTGTAAACCGATAGTTTTTATAGGGGACTCCAACCTCAGCCGCATTCCCAAAATCAGAGACACAAACATACAAGTAGACAGCTTTCCGGGGGCCAACTTCCTTCACATTTCCAAAATTCTCCAAAAACAACATCCACACCCACACACACAAAAGGTAGTACTATCAGTAGGCTTAAACAACAGGGAACAACATCCACATACATCCACAACAGCAATCAAACAATTACAATGCCTAGGATCAGGTGACGCATTCCTTTTCACCACTGATATTAATAGCTTACTGTACATACAAATAAATCAAGTGAATTAGGGCTGAAAGCAATCAAAAATGCCTTTAAAAACCATCTGGACCCATCTAGACCAGATACATACATTTTACAATTACTAGAGATTAGTTTAACCCAAAATGACTGAATTTGATTTGAAGATTTATCTGCAGATTCAAGGCACAGCAATGGGCAAAAGATTTGTGCCTGCGTATGCAAACATACATGGCGGATTGGGAAACATCCCATCTTAAAAAATGTGACCTCACACCACTGGTTCATTACAGACACTTGGACGACATCTTTGGAGCTTGGCAGCATGGTGCAAAAGAGTTTGACCAATTTATTAAAATCACAAACATACACCACCATAATATCACAGGAAAACATAACATCAATAAACATTCAGTTCAATTTCTGGACACAACAGTATTTTTGAGTGGACCAACGGAGGATCTAGGACACTCAAAATAAAGGTTTATTTCAAAGAAACGGACACACACAGTCTTTTACACAAGCCTCTTACACATTTAAAGGGATCATCAAATCACAACTTATATGTTTTACCACATATGCACAGATGAAAAAAAATTTCATGACACCACCCGGGTTCTGTTCAAAGCCCTCACACGTAGAAGATACAGTAAAAGATATTTAAGACGCATTAAAGCCACAACGCTTAAACAGATCAAGACCCAATCTCCGAACACCCTGCTGCCAGACTCCAAACAGGTCATCTCTTTAGTAACAACTTATTCCCACTAGACACGATTACTAAATAATTGGATCAAAAATTATTTTAAACACACTCAACAATATGTACCTGCCTTGCAAAATTTCAAAGTCATCTCGGCCCACAGGAAGAAAATTCAGCTGACATGAACAACTATCTGCATAAACTATGAATACTTAAAAAAAAATAAAATAAAGTACTATTCAAAATGTATAAATAATAGTAATAAAACATTCCTAAGAAGCTACCAAAGGCCAAAGATGAACGCAGATGGATGCTGATACACTGCTATGTCTGTACAGAGTTGGACAGCATGAAAAAACATTAACTTCCTTATTGATCATCTGACCAGTCACATGACAATCTCAACATTATGAAGGCTTATCCTTAGAACAGACAGTAGGGGGAGACATACTACAAAGCAAACAAACATTTCCCTTTAATTGCTATTAAATTTCTGAGTCTTTACTACTGTAAATGTACATGTTCCCACTGTCACAAACGCTACATAGGTGAAACTAAAATCACATTAATATTAAGGTTAAAACAACACATACACAACATTACTAATAACACAAAAATACACAGTTAATCAATCATTTTAAAGAACATGATTTGGATAAATTAACAATCTAAGGGTTGGAAGCCAACCTAACCTGAACGGATAAACAGAGGAAAAAAGTGAAGTGAGATGGATACACAGATTAAAAACATTAATTCCCATGGGTCTTAATGAAAGGGGTAAGAAATCGCTCTAAACACAAATCCATAAAAAACAATCAGTTTTAAAGATCCAAGGCCAAGGATATTCTTATTGTCTACATGAAGGCAGAATCTATATTCATTACATTACACATGTTTTAACCCAAAGTTTAAATCACATTTTAACTCCTTATAAAGCCATGACTGTCACATTTTAAAGATCAGGCCAGGGTTGTTTCCATTGTCCACACAAGGGCAGAATCTAGATTAATTATAGCACACAAGTTTAAACTAAAAGTCTACACCACATTTTAATTCTCGTGACCATAGAAAAAAACATGTAGGTCTTAAGATGTCTCTCGATTATCAAAATGAGATTAAGGTTTCAGGGGAGCCATAAAACAACAAAATCTGTCCGTTTGGATAAATAGAACCCTAACCCTAGTTTGACAACAGGAGGCTGGACGAGGGACCAAGGGAGAACATTATTCTATTTTTTCCCTCGTGGAATGAGACCTTTGTTCTCCCTAAGAACACAAATTTCACCACCCTGCACACATTCCACAGAACCCAGCTTTAACAGACTGCATAAGGCTACTTTACATCTCTTGTAAGGACAATGACTTTTAAGACGATGCACCATAGTTTGAAAACTTGTTGCCTCTTTTAATGTCATTCCTTATATGTATCATGCTTATAGCCACCAGGTCATTATGATGCTTTTGATCATTTAACAGGTATCATAGCATTAATGAGTGTATCAGTAACAACAAGTATGTGATGTTTGGTATGTGTGTGATCGTTGTGTAATTTCCTAAGAGTTGGGATAAAGTAAATTTGAGTACAGTGTTATGTTCATGTTACAAAAGTCATAACCAAAGTCTAACTTAGACTTCTGGTAAGTTTGCAAAGCACATAACTTAGAGACCAGTATGTTAATTAGTGTCCGAGTGAGTCTCAACCATCCATATCGCGTGAGGTCTCTCTTAACACCTTCAGAGTTCTTGTCACCAAACTACTCCAGGAGAGTTCTCTTCAACTAACAGCTCAAGAGAGTATCTATCCACATCTCATGAGGAGATCACGCTTGCTCCGAGACTCGGCATCCAGACTGGTTCCTGCAAAGCCTCCAACTCCTGCCGCTGTCAACTACTCATCAAAGTTTTGCAACCCACCTACGAGACTCCGTCGGGTCCACGCCTCACTCTGTTTATCATCCTCATTGGTCTTTCGAGATGCCACATAAGGCCAACCAGACCGCCGACCAATCAACATAGCCAGAAAACTCCTCCAGACAACGACGCAATGAGGGAATCCCTGGCAACACAAACGCAAGTATAGTACCTCCAGATTATTGCTGAACTGGTGCATTTAATACAAGTTTGAAGCCCTTCTAAATGAAGCGAAGGTTAAATTAAACTGATAAGTTGATGGTTCGTTCAAGTCATGGTCTGAGAAACTGCCAGAAACTCGGGATTTCATTCACTCTCTTTTGAAAGCCATTTTCACTATATGTAGGATATTATAGCCGGTGGCCATGGAAGTAAACATCCCATCCACAATTAATAAATATACTAATTTCAACTTATTGCTGGACGAATAGTTGATCAGCTATTAAAATATTAAGTTTACAAAATTTCCTTTTCTGAGCTGATCTGCTAATCTCCTACATATTTTGGTGGAGAACGCAGGAAGCTTAACCTAAACAGCTAATTTCCTACAGATCCTTGATCTGGACCTACATTCATGGATACATGGCCCACAATTTAGACCTTTCAAAAGAAAAATAAATTTGGTGTCCCTGATTTTCTGTTTTATTCCTTTTCCCAGAAGGAAAAAAAAGGTTTTAACAAAAGAAAAGAAGAAAAAGGAGAAATAAACATCTCATAAATAACTAAACAGAGAAGGAATATCAGATGTAGCCTGAGCAAAATAAATCCAAATGTAGATCAATTTTTTCAAACAAACGTTAAATTCAAAATCCTAACCCTGACACTGACCCTAATTCTAAGACATAAATCCTAACCCTTACCTTAAAGCTTAGCCCAACACTAAAATTTTAGCCCTAAACCTAACACCCAACCCTAACCCTTACCTTAAGGTGTAGGCCTAACCCTAAACCTTGAAACTTAGACCTAGCCTTAAACCTAAACCTAATACCTAACCCTAACTTAAACTCCAGTTGAGATTTAGCTACAGTTAATGGCCAAAGAAAGAATGGAAACCAGTCCCTGTCAAAACTCCAGCTTTGTCTTATCCTTTTCCTCACACCTGCCCAGCCTAAGATTCATTTACATTTATGCCATTTGGCAGACGCCCTTATCCAGAGCGACTTACAATTCTCTCATTTATACAACTGAGCAGTTGAGGGCCTTGCTCAAGGGCCCAGCAGTGGCAGCTTGGTGGTGCTGGGATTTGAACTCTCAACCTTCCGATCAGAAGTCCAACATCTTAACCACTGAGCTACCACTCATCAAATGATGGTAGGAAAGATGGGTAAGTGAGCAGAAATATGCACATGCACATACAGGCATGGGGTTTGGCTTGCCCCCACTATGTTCTCCTTCCCATGGCACCTTAGGCTAACCAGTGTTGAAAACAAAGCATAAAATCCGACCAAAGCACAACAGTGGCAACTGCCAAGACACAGTATCTACCAGAGCTATAGCAGTGCTTAACAAGTGCTGGCCCATGCACTTTCCTTGGCTTCCTATACAACTACACAGTTTTCGGACTGTGATGGAGTGGTCATTGTAAATTCAAAAACCTAACCATAACTCCTAACCCTAACCTTTAATTAAAGTATGATAGGATGAGGTGTAAAACACTTAAAAATTTGCCCCCACTTAAATTTATATCAGCTCCAAATCCTAAGCATAAAGCCCGATCAAGTTACGCTTGATTGGATTTGTTAAATTAGCAGACCCCAAGCAGGAGTTTGCTACAGGAACAATGGCAGTGCTTAACAAATGCTGACCCATGCACTTTTCTTGGTTCCCTATTCAACCACACAATGAATTATTGTGATGGGGGAATCATTGTACTCTTACCAATACCTAACCCTAATCCTATCCTAACCCTAACCCCTTACCTTAATCCCTAACCCGAATCCTTGGCCCAAACCCTGTACCCTAACCCTACTCAAAATTTAACCCCTAATCCCTAACCCAACGCCCAACTTCTAATCCCTATCCTAAACCCCTGACCCTAATCCTGTAGAGGTAGAGGTTTGTAGAGGGGTGTGTAGTGGTCTGGTGAGGTGTGTAGAGGAGTAGGTAGAGGTGTGGTTAGGTGTGTAGAGGGGTATGTAGAGGTGTGGTGAGGTGCGTAGAGGGGTGTGGTGAGGTGTGTAGAAGTGCGTGCAGTGGTAGGTAGAGAGTTGGTGAGGTGTGTAGAGAGGAGTGTAAAGGTGTGTAGAGGAGTTTGTAGAGGAGTGGTGAGGTGTGTAGACAAGTGGTGAATTCTGTAGGGGGGTGTAGAGGGGTCGAGAGGTGTGGTGAGGTGTGTAGAGGGGTGTAGAGGGGTCGAGAGGTGTGGTGAGGTGTGTAAAGGAGTGTGTAGAGGTTCAATGTGGTGGCAAGCAAGCATGCAGGCAAGCAAGCAAGCAGACAGGCAGGCAAAGGTACTGGCAGGTAGGCAGTCAAGCAGGCAGGTATGCAGGCAGGCGATGTGCAGAATGCTTGGGTATCTTTTTGAACACACTGAGCATGTATGGCACCCTTTACAATCTTTACTCATATGCCCTTTAACCAAGCATCCAAAGCAAATGCCTTCATCCTCAGTAATTCCACACACTCATTATGAGACTTGGATAGCAACCCTTCACATGAGTCTGACATGTGCACCATTGCAAATGGAACAGAATTTGGAAACAATTGGCTTGTCATCCAGAACTTTATTTTTTAAGTGCTCTATTTCAGAAAGCTCAACAGGTCTATGAGGTGCAGCTACCACTGTGGTGGCAAAGCTACTGCCCTTGCTCTTTGACTTAAATGCAAGCTTGTGTCACACAGACTTGGTCTGCATCACCCTCTTGCTGGAGAATTGTTGATGTATATCACCAAAGAGAGGATCTTGCATAATTCTAGCCTGCCTCTCCATGAAGTTAACAAGATCACAGAAGGTACTGTAGCCTTTGTTCCAGGATATCGAATGCTTCAGACCTCCATCTCTCTCTTAACCTGTGAGGGAGCGTTGAAACACTTAAGCCTTAGGTTAGAGGGTAGGTTGAGTTCTTCCATGTATTGCAGGTTCTGTGACAGACTGCAGCCTCCTCAAAGAAAGAGTGCGTAATTGGATAATGCTTTTCTATCATCAATGTTCATTCAAGACATTCTATCTTTAATGTCACTCCAGTTTAAGGCCTTCTCCATGTATGCACTAGTGAGCTTTATTTCATCACCCAAAATGATACTCCAACAACCTTTTTGCCTCAGTATATCGCTTATGTGCCTCCATGTGTAGACAACTCCTGACCAGTTCTTTTGATTTGCCAGAAGTGTACTGCTCCAAGTAATACAACTGGTCCTGGCTATTACTGGTCTTACCTTCAATCCCATGTGTAAATGCCTGCATGAAAGGTCTAAATTTCAGAGGATCCCCATCAAAAACAGGGATTTCCCTACTGGGAAGTAGAGCAGCTTCTGCTGTTGAACAACAGCGAGATCTGCAGTGTAACTCAAGTTGTTAGCTGCGTCTGTGAAATTTGCTTGTGTTGTTGGGTAGAAGTAGCTTCTGCTTGGTGAGAGATTTGCTGTGTTACTGATGTTTGAATGGGGCATGGCTGTCTTTGGACCATAAACATTTGAAGTGGAGTTTTCGGAACTGAATGTATATTGGCATATTGTTCTGATGGTTCTGGATCCAGAGTAGTTTCCTTTACCTTCTGTTACAACATACGTATTCATGCTATCTTCAGGTGGTTTTGATTGAGACACTGATTTGGTTTGAGAACTTGCAAGTTGTTTCTTATAATTCTCAAGAATCTGAACCTTGGCATTTTCCACAGCTATGTCAGTTTCCAGCTCACTTTGTTCTATTGTGTTTTGCAGCTCCACTCTCTGCACTTCCAAAGCAAGCTTCTTTTTCAGCCCAACAGCATGTTCCCAAAGAGCTGCTTTCTCAGCTTCAGCTTTTGTATGCACTGATGATACAGAAGATGCACCAGATTTAGAAGAACCTTTTGATTTATTTGATTTTCTAGATACATTTGAAACACTCTCAAGGGGTGTAATCATTTCTGGTGGATCAGATTGATTAGTTTTCCATATCTCCACTTCCTTAAGAAATGATGAATAAGTATTCCTTTTTGGCATATACCAGTTCAAATGATCATGTTCTCTTTCATAATCACTTAACATTTTTTGCACAAACATATGAGCTTCATCACATTTATTCAATGCACAAATTAGAGTTTTAACACCTTTGTTCACCTCAGCAGCATTACCTTTGTCCATTAGTCCTTTTAACTCACTTAGTCTTCGTGTGCAACTACTCAGTTGCCCTCTGTGGGTTGCAATGACTTGACTTAATTTATCCTCCATCATGGCAGCTGTATTGGCAGCCTCAGTGGGAGAATCAGCACTTTCCATTGTTTGAAATGTTTGTCACAAACTTCAGATGAAACACAATCAAGTTTACCTTGAAACTAGTGCAGGCAAACCACATCAACTCATAAAAAACACTCCAGTATGAATTCAAAATAAAGTGTTTGCTCACAATTCAGCATACATTCAACACATCCAAATGCATCAATGTGGTTAAAGGCAGGTTGCAACAGGTCAGGCAATCCTGATTCAAACACAAGCTCCAGTTTCCTTCAAACAAACAATTCCGTTTCCAGAGTCCAGATTCAGAAGCACTCCAAATGACAAGTTTTGTACTTAATGTAGTGGTCAAAGAGTTAAATCCACTGTTGAGATGCTGTCTAGTTGTAACATGCTTCTTTGTTATAGATACTGTGTTTGGTTGTGAGTCATACATTTGTTCAATGATGGTGTGAGAGGGGCAGGCAGGGGGCAGGCAGGGGGCAGGCAGGCAGGCAAAGGGGTAGAGGGGCAGGCAGGCAGGCAAAGGGGTAGAGAGGCAGGCAGGCAGGTATGCAGGCAGGCAACACACACCAGAATCAAAATCAAACTGCTCAAATTGCTCAAAGGATCAAAATTCCAAACAAAAAAGCAGGTTCCAATGTAGTAAGCTTTCAAATATCAAATTTAAGAGAAACAGAAGCGGTAGAATAGAAGCAGTACAAAACTGTTTATTCACCAGCATCTTCCATTGTCTACCTAAGAGAGTCTACCTAAGCATATGGAAGACACCATATTAACTCATCAGGTGACCTCGGTCAAATGTCAAAATAAAAGTCTCAAGCCAAAGGCCAAAGAATCATAACCAAAAATAAGATTCCCAAAGAAAACAAGGTTTTAAATTCAAATCTGGCTCCTACAATAAATTTTGTTTCCTTCATTTTCTGTTTCATTCCTTTTCCAGAAAAAACAAGTGTCAACAAAAGAAAAAATAAAAGAGATTAATAAATAATTCATAAATAACTAAATGGAGAAGGAGCATTGGATGTAGCCTGAGCAAAATAAGTCCAAATTTGGATCAATTTTTAAAACAAACATTACATTCAAAATCCTAACCCTAGTCATAACCCTTATTTCTAACCCCAAACCTTAACCCTAGCTTAAAAACCTGAACCTAAGAATAAAACCTAACCTTAACCGTAATCCTAACCTCAACCCATTCTGGGATACAAATTTGAACATTTCCAATACAACTGGACAGCATAAGTCAAAGCCTAATACCTAAACTTAACCCTAAACCTAGACTCATCAAACGATAGTAGGAAGGCTGGGTAAGTGAGCAGAAATACGCCCATACAGGCATAGGGGGTTGATCTGCTCAGTCTAGTGGCTCGGTCCCACTCTGCTCTTCTTCTCATGGCACCCTAAACTAATCAGTGCTGAAAAAAAAGGTAAATAGTTCTAACTTAAACTCCAGTTGAGATTTAGCTACACCTACAGTTACAGTTGGTTAAGGCCTATAGGGCCACAGGCAGGTTTTAGACTCCTTATCTGCTAGGCCATAGTCTTTTGTATCGAAACTGAAGTTATTGACTGTTCAGTAATGGAGACTTGAGTGCAAATTGTTCTCAGCAATTGGAGTCCTAAGGCTATTCAAGGAAGAACATCCACCGCCATCTTCATGGTTTCTATGTGGTACCATCCACAATAATCTCATGGTGATTTTCAGGCTGTCCATGTGGGGCCATCCTCAGCAGCAGCAAGTGATTTTCACGTGAAAAACTCCAAACAAAAGTAGGGCATCAGGATGGGTCCGGCAGGTCCAGAGAACAGAAGGGGTCAGAACCACTGTTATCTCAGTAGTAGCATGTGTAGCTCGACAGAGACAGAGAGAGAGAGAGAGAGAGAGAGGATGGGGGAAGAGGTAGGGGGAAGAGAGAGAGCATAGATTGTTAGATGTAAGGACAAAGTACATTGTGTGCAGAGTGGACTAACTGGAGCTTGTTTATGCTCCTACTGGAACATCCGGACAGCAAGGCATTACAACAATCCAACCTAGAGTTAACAAAGGCATGAAGCAATTTTTCTGTATCGTGTAGCGACATTTCTTATTACTTATCTTAGCAATATTTCTGAGATGGAAAAAAGGCTATCCTAGTAATATTATCTACATGAGAAATGAAAAACTGGAGTCAACAATCACACCAAAGTCTTTTACTGCTGCACATGAAACAGAAAGACCATCCAGAGATACTATGTAATCAGAAAGCTTACTTCTAGCTGCATGTGATCCTAGTACAAGTACTTCTGTCTTGTCAGAATTAAGTAGAAGGAGGTTAATAAGCAGTGTTCAGTGTCAGTGTTTAATGTCCTTTACACATTTCTCAACTTTACTAAGCTGGTGTCTGTCATCTGGCTTTGCTGAAGCATACAACTGTGTGTCATCAGCATAATAATCTGACAATGATCAGTCAAATAAGAACTGAGCCAGAAGAGGGCCATTCCCTTAACTCCAACAACATTTTCTAGTCTATAAAAGAGAAAAATATGATCAATGGTGTCAAAAGCTGCACTAAGGTCAAGCAACACAAGCAAGGAGACACAACCCTGATCAGAGGCCAGTAGTAGGTCATTTACCACTTTAACCAGCGCTGTCTCTGTGTTATGATGAGGCCTAAATCCTGACTGAGAGAGATCATAAATGTTATTCCTATGTAAGTATGAGCATAGCTGCTGTGCTACAACCTTTTCTAGGATCTTGGAGATAAAGGGAAGGTTTGATATTGGCCTAAAGTTGGACAGCTGACAGGGGTCAAGGTCAGGTTTTTTTAATCAGGGGTTTGATAACTGCTAGTTTAAAGGATTTAGGTACACAGCCAGAGCTAAGGGAAGAATTGATTATTTTTAGAAGAAGTTTGATTGCTTCTGAAATTATCTGTTTGAAGAAACGTGTAAGTAAGGGATCTACAAGTACACAAGCTAATTAACTTGATGTGGAAATTAGTGAAATTAGTTCGGTAAAAGATTCGGAGTGAAACATTCTAATTGCTGATGTGATATGGTTTTATGGTCATCTACATAGTTAGTTATCAAATTGTCTCGCTTTAAATTAATAGTCCCCCAAATCGTTTCCTAGGGAGGGTTACCAGGCTCGTACCAGCACGAAACTCTGCGGGGAGGCTCACTGCAACCGGCTGGATG
Organism: Pangasianodon gigas; assembly: GCA_022758105.1. Lineage (NCBI taxonomy): Eukaryota > Metazoa > Chordata > Actinopteri > Siluriformes > Pangasiidae > Pangasianodon > Pangasianodon gigas. Next base: position 25,868,318 of record CM040468.1, on the reverse strand, counting down.
ACATATCAGCGCACCAATGATCTGCGCAGTCAGGAACAGGCAAAAAGCCAAGAGTTAGGTCAAATATTGGCGAAAAGGCCCAGACATTGCTGAAAAGGTTTTGACCGATATCTCTCGGGCTGTCAGACCTAGGGTTGCCAAATTTGGATATGCGTTGCAGTCGCACTACTGACATATCCGAGTTCAGTGGCTTTGGAACCTAGCGTCAGGCTGAGTAAATATCAGGAACTGAAAATCTGAAATTCTGCTCTATTGTCTCATATTTATCTGTTGATCTCAAACCCAAATGTCTTCAGTATATAGCAAAAACAGAAGAATTGGCCTTGCCGTTACAGTACTTTCATAGGGGACTGTAAGTCTCATAAAATGAAAAGGGGCATTATGAAATAAGCCATTCTGTTTTAAGCCATTTTGAAATAAAACCTATTCTTATGAAATAAAAAAAGTACTGAAATGTGACAATGGTATTGTGAAATATCATCATTATGATGAAATAATATTTTACAATAATGAGTTTTGTATTAAATATTTATTGAATTATTTTACAATATACTGACTCATTGTTTTTATCAATAGATTTGTTACTGCATTTACTCATTTAATTATTTATATCATACGTATGTTTATGTATTTATTTTACGTTGAGTAAAATGTCATTAGAGCGTTAGAGACTTTCATTTTGAAATGTTGTAACCGACTGTTCCTAACCCTAACCCGGAAGTAGTACTGTTGCTCGTTGCGGACCAGCGATAGGAATTGGTTCAACTCACTAATAAGAGTGAATCTTTCGGCTCCAAACGGCTCATTCCCATATTTTTCCTAAACCAGACAAAATTTTATTTTGACCAGTGATTATTCGCCTCTTTCTGACTATGGCTGACATTATTTAATGAAATCTTACTTTACTTTATAATTAATAACATATCGTTACTTTTCAAATCCTCTCCGTTATGATGCCTCATGCAGCTGAGAGTCAAACACACATCTCACTATTCACACTAACGAGCAGCACAGATGTGTAGAGGTTTTCATTAGAGTACACCGTGAGTGTAACTTCATTGCTTTCAAATGCAAAACAAATGACTCGTATATGAAGTCGGCTCTCAACGTTCACCTAAAAGAGCCGATTCAAAGAGCCGATTCAAAGAGCCGATTCGCCGGTGAACGACACTTCACTGTTGCGGACTACAGTGAGACATTAGCATTAGCATCAGGTGAATGATGGACAGGTGCAAACGCGCAGTTTTATTGCTCCACTTGTGCAGATGAGGAGATTAATGTGCAGCTGAACATGACCTCTATCACTGAAACACTAAGAGAAATTTTACTTGCGTTGGTTTTTATTTTTGGTATGATTCATATTTCATTAGCAACTCCGTCAGGTAAGCTAATATAATGTAGCCAGTAAGCTAACATAGTTCATGTAAACTCCTGCCAAAACACTCCTCTGTGTGTGTGTGTGTGTGTGCGCGGTCTGCACTGCCCGTTGTAGGTTTTCTGGATGGAGTTAGCTGTTAGATGTTAAAGTAAAAAATCTGCAGAAATAAAAGACTGAAGCTCGGACTCTGTAACGCTGTGTGACTGCAGTATGACGCGTTATAATCACACTAATGATTTATAATCACACTGTCCGGTGAGGAGGGTTTCCTTCTGAGTCTGGTTCCTCTCAAGGTTCCTTCCTCATATTTCCTCACCTTTCGCCTCTGGTTTGCTCATTAGGGATACATTTTAAATCTATATTCGGATTTCTGTAAAGCTGTTTTGTGACACAGTCCATTGTTAATATTTATTTATATAAATATATTGAATTAATACCATGTTTATGAACAATTAAACCCAGTGGTAGCATATGTGATGTGTTTAAAAAAAAAAAAAGCATCAAAAGTCACTTTGGAAAATGGGTTTTTTGTTGAGTTACATGTTTAGTGGAAGAGAATTAATACAGTTTGTGATCAGATAGCAGTCCGCCTTCGATCACATCATCGTCAAAACTGAAGAGCACCTACAAACTCTATACAGATCACACAAAGTTATATAATGTGTAAATGGCATAATAAAAGACACTGATAGCAGGAAATATGGGCAACAGAACAAAACTGACTGATTAAATCAGTGATTATTTCCCTGATGTGAGCGCAGACAGAGATCAGTCCACTGAACAATTACCGAGACGCGTCCATCACACAGAGACTGATGTAGAGGATGCTGACAGTTAACATGCTAATCAACATATTTCTTATTGTATGTTATAATAGGATATATAAATAAACTTATAATTCTTAAATTTGTTAGTAATGTTTTTTCATCAGTACATTAGATTATAAATGTATAGGTAGGTGCAGTGTCTTTCAGTGGAATTGGAATGAAATCGTGATGAATCAAATAAATGAGATGTTCTCCCTTTTCACCTTGTGCTTCAGCTAGATATTTAAAATGCTAGAACTCTACTTCTGGCTGAGAAATATGCAAAAGAGAAACATATTTTAGTTCAGGAAAACCATTAGTTTTCAGAACTATGTAAAATAGAAAATATTTGACCATGTGAAGGATGTTTGCAGGCTGCCACACATACAGACAAAAGAGCAGTGAGCCTAGGGTTAGAGCCTTGGAGAACAACATACTTTACTTTTGTACATGTTAGTTCAAACCAAACAATACTCTTTATCTGATCTCTGTTCACAGGTGAAGATGTGACTCCTGGATTTGAAATTCCTGATGGATTAGATTCCTATTATGGACAGACTGCAGAGGACTCAGAGTCTCTGTCTCAGAGACAGTTTAAGACAGCAGAAATCGCAGACGCTGTTCTGGGGACGGAGCTGTCTGAAAACAGAGCTGGGATTGAAGCTCTTATTCCTAAAAGCCTGATCTCTACACCATGTGAGAAGGAAGTGACAGAGGAGGATGCGGTAATGGAGGAGGAGGTGAAGGAGGAGGAAGAGGTGATGGAGGAGGAAGAGGTGATGGAGGAGGTGGCAGTGATGGAGGAGGAGGTTGAGATGAAGCAGGAAAGTCCAGCAGGAGGTGACGAGCAGAACTCCACAGAAACTGCAAAGACATACAAAGTGAGCTGTGATAAAAGGAGCATCACTGGACTTGATACCTTCACAGTGCAGGTTCTCAACGCATCACAGGTACTCTACACCTGAGAGAGAGAGAGAGAGAGAGAGAGACACTTAGTCAGAAACAGACAGAGAGAGCTGCTAAACTTTCCTTCATCATTAAACTGCTTCACTATGGAGAAAGTTGATGTAAAAATTCTCAGTAAAAATGCATGACACGGTTCCTTGTGATTTTCAGATTCTCATTACATTTCAGTAGTTACAAAATTTCAGATTCTGCGCTCAGACCAGCAGCGACGCGACACAGCAACTGAACTGGAAGCTGTTTATTTTAAATCAGAGCTGGTGATCTGCAGTGATGTGGGGCAAGTGGTGCAACAAAATTTAACTTTATGCAAATAAGAAGCAAAGGGATTAGGCAGTGACCAATAGGAGCGAGGGACGGTGGTGTGTTTCTGTTTTCCCCAAACTGCGAAACATTTTCCATGTTTTTTGGTTCCACATGTTGGTTCTTACTCGTAGTTCCTGAAACTTCCTTTGCTGCTGTAACCTTGAAACAGTGACATTGTTTTCACTGTGCTGTTTCAGTACATCAAATCAAAGTACATTAATCCTGTAACATTTGTGTCAGAAATGGAGAAGAGCAGAATGTTATTTGCATAAAAGCGAAATGTATAAAATCACACAGATACAGGCCAAGAGCTTCAGTTAACGTTCACATCAAACATCAGAATGGGGGAAAAAATGTGATCTTAGTGATTTTGACTGTGGCATGTTTGTTGGTGCCAGACGGGCTGGTCTAAGTATTTCACAAACTTCTGATCTCCTGGGATATTCACATACAGCAGTTTCTAGAGTTTACACAGAGTGGTGCTAAAAAACAAATCCAGTGAGCTGTAGCTGTGCAGGAGGAAACACCTTGCTGATGTGAGAGAGGTCAGAGGAGATTGGCCAGACTGGTTCTAGCTGACAGGAAGGATACAGTAACTCAGATACTCACTAATTACAACTGTGGTGAGCAGAAAAGCATCTCAGAACAGGCAACACGTTGGACCTTGAGGTGGATGGGCTACAGCAGCAGAAGACTACATCGGGGTCCTCTCCTGTCAGCCAGGAACAGGAGTCTGAGGCTGCACAGACTCACCCACACTGGACAGATAAAGATCAGAAAAAGACCAGGCACCATTTTTCCACGTCAATGAGATTACATTTTCCCTATTCTGAGGTTTGATGTGAACATTAATTGAAGCTCTTGACCTGCATCTGCATGATTTTATGCATTGTGCTGCTGCCACATGATTTGGCTGATTAGATAACTGCATGAATGAGCATGTGTACAGGTGTTCCTATTGAAGTGGCCCATGAGCGTATTTAATTATGGTTTTGTAAAACACACGCTGAACAATTAACTCATTAAACAATCATGAAACCACTGTACATTCTTTTCTGTTTAATTACTGTACATTCTAATGAGTTTAATGTATTTGTGTTTCTGTTTCCTGAAGGACCTGATGGACTTCCTGAACTCGAACAGCTCTGAATGCTCTTTGGTTCTCTTCTACACTTCCTGGTGTCAGTTCTCCGCCCACCTCGCTCCTCACTTTAACGCTCTGCCAAGAGTTTTTCCCATCATGCATTTCCTCGCTCTCGATGCCTCACAACATAGCAGGTATGTGTGTCTGTGTGTTTCATGCATGTTCGTGTGTTAAAGTGAATAGATTTTTTTGTTGTTAGAATCTCTGATTCAGACATGTTTGTAAATTTTTTAAATGTAAATGTATTTTTCTGTGTGTGCAGTTTGTCAACGCGCTTTGGGACTGTTGCTGTTCCCAACATTTTGCTGTTTCAGGGTGCGAAACCAATGGCACGTTTTAACCAAACAGAGAGAACGCTCGAGACGCTAACAGCCTTCATCACTAATCAAACAGGTAACCGCCTCACACTCACAAGGGTGTTTAACACATTCTCGTCCACTTCCCCTCAGAAGTGTGCAGTGTGTATCACCTACACCACTCGAGAGTGTATATGCAGTCTGTGTGGGATTGGGTGGCACACAATCGTTTCAGCAGGATTGCTAATTTACTAGCATGGTATCTAGTTGTTTGCTATCAGTGAGAAGTGAAAGAGGTAAATGTTAACAGTTCTGGAATGTTCTGAGATCATGTGTGTGTGTTTCTCCTCCAACTCTCCTATAGCAGTCTGACTTCTTCACTTTTGTGCACTTTATTGTATTATAGATTATTTAGATTTATATTTAGATATTTATAATGGACTAAATTTTTTGGCCATTAAACTACACATAATCCATAATAACAACGTGAAAACATCTTTGTGCTGTTATTAACAAGTTTATAGACATTTTTGCAAATTTATTAAAAATCAAAAACTGAAATATGTTATTTAGAGTATTCAGAATGACTTCATTCAGTACTTTATAGAAGCTCCTTCAGCAGCAGTTCCAGCTTTGAGTCTTCTTGGGTAAGGCTCTACAAGCTTTACACACCTTGATTTGGGCAGTTTCTCCTATCATTCCTGGCAGATCCTCTCAAGATCAATCAGATTGGATGGGGAGCACCTGTGAACTGCCATCTTCAGCTCTCATTGTGCATTATTATGTGCAGATAAATGGACAAAAAAGTCAATTAATCCACTTTAATTTCATCTATAACACAATAAAGTGTGCAAAAACAGAAGGGCTATGAATAATCTACACACACACTATACACACTCATATAGATTGTGTTTGCATTTCAGGGTTTGAGGCAGTTGTGGGTCAGATGGTGACAGAGGATGATCACGTTGGTCCTTTACTCAGTGTCCCAGTGAGGAGCATCGACTGGCTTTTTGTGTTCAGTGTCATGTTTTTATCTGTGTTCAGTTTGTATGCCATCCTGCGGACCGACAGCATCCGGCTGCTCATCCCTGGCCACGAACATGACCACCAAGACTGACTGTTATTATTATTATCATTATTATTATTAGTGTTGTATGTACAAACCATTTCTAAATCTGTGAATTTGGGTCAAATGGATGTTTTAGAATAAACATAATCACGTAATAAATAAACAATAAAAATGACAATAATAGCTTAAGTCCATTGTGTTATTTTTGTATTTTTATTTTTTCTTTACTTGTTGTTAACCCGTTTGTTGTTGCTGATTCTCATCACGTGACAGTCTGAGAGTGAAAGTGAACTAAATCCCGTTCACACTGCTGCTGTATTCAGTAACACACAGGACAGGTTCCGGATCAGGGCTGGAAGCTGTTCAGTAGCTGATGCTGTGATTGCAGCGTCACTGACAGCCTCCGGAGCCACGCCCACACCGGGTACATCCGGGTACTGAGTACTGTTTTATCGCTTTATTTATATGACTGTGATTTTTCAGTCATAACTTGAGAGGTTTTGTGGAGACTTTTAGTCTTGTGTTTATATTTTTTGCGCAGGCAGAACAGCAGACAGCCTGTGTGTGTGTGTGTGTGTGTGTGTGTGTGTGCGCACGTGCGCTATGAGCTGGTTAATGTTTATGAGGTTCTGCACTGAAAGTCGGAGTGTTTTATCCAAACGCAGACACTTTCTTCTGTCCGCAGCTAAAATGGTAAGACTTCCTGGTTCCTCTGCGAGTGATTATTAGTGTTATTATCTAACAAACCGATGCAAAAATCACCTGTAACCCGGAGTTAAAGCGAAATTACCTCAGCACGGGTTTAAAGCGATCGGAGGTCTGATATTTAACGGACTTTGCGGTCCTGCTGTTACCGTTAGCACAAACGCTCCGAGGCGCGTGTTAAGAAATACACACTGCTTCGAAACACTATTGTTGCTTGAGTCAGTCTGCCATAAACACGTGGCCAATGACGTTGAACATAACCACGTGACTGTTCTGAAGCCTGATTCGATAGAAACCCAAACTCGCGCGCGCGTTTCGAGGCTCGTTCAAGGACGTTGCGGTTTTTGTTAGCGTTTAGCAAGGAATTAGCGTTAAAGAGAAAATCTGTAGTTTTGGAACCATCAGAAAAACCGAGTGCATTCTGAATTTCATTAAAAAAAATCTCATAAGGATGTCTCTGTATGATAATTGTATTAAAAAATCTCCCACGCAAAATCAGCAAGAACAGTGAAACCCTGTTGTTGGACTATTGTTGGGTTAAATATAAAATGTGTTTGTCAAATTTCTCATGAAATAACCTGTAGCATAAGCATCATATAGGTTTTTTTTTTATCTGTTGCTACATAACCCCAAAACCCACTGCAGCCTCCACTAGTATGCATTACATTACTGTACTTCATCCTTTTTTCACCAGCAGATGGCACTAGCGTTCACTGTGTTGAAAAGCTTCCAGTAGGGAACTCTTTTTCCAAACGGTCGGGAGGAAAGCTTCATTATGTCATAACCACTTTATGGGGTGAAACTCAGGCTGTTTTGCAACCTTCAGGTGAAATGTGGCCCAAGAGTCAGTTCTAATACGTTTTAAAAACTTCCCACTCCCGCTTTCCCTTAGTTAAGTCCCCTTGGTCTCCTAAAAGCTGGCTTATGCATGCTTTTAACTACGTGTACACAAGAAGGTTGCAGCATGTATCCTGCGGTCATTAGGAGTGTCACTTTTGCACATCCTCAGAAATTAACACTACGCATCTGTGCCATGCAATACCAACGCAACCAATGGAGGCAGTATAGCACCATGTGACACTGTAACTGACTAAACAAACTAGAGTTGTGTGACAAACTGCATCCTTATGTACAATTGTAGGCAGTTATTGCGTACTAACACTAACCAGTTTTCTTATTACGTTTAGTGTTTGAATTTTAAAAACTTCTCAAATAGTCTTCAAACTTACTAAACTGTCTTGTGCCAGTCTTCTGGATGCTTTAGATTAGTAAATATTTTTAAGTGCATTGTCAGATTCTTTTAGACACAGCTAATGACAACAATCATGATGACAGAGCTCATCAGTGTGGTTAACATTGCTGTGCATGAAATCGCTAAACATTTTACAGTTTGATTTAGAAACCTGACAAACAGGGATGTTTTGGCTCTGATGTGTCATCTGATGAATGTCGTTTTTAATCCTCCAGGTGTACAAAACATACGCAGGCAAGAGTGTGAACAGTGCAATTTACGTTTATGGCATTTGGCAGATTCCCTTATCCAGAGCAACTTACCAAAGTGTTTTGAAGTCTCCATCAAAAAATACGTCCTTGTACTGGTTCACTAAGTCGGAGACTATGAGTACTATCAGTCTAAAAACCCTGCTGGGGAGGTTAGTATGGTATGAAAAAAACACACAAGACAAGCATTTCTTTTTTTTTAAATAAAGTGCTAATGTAAGTACTTCATGAAGAGGTAGATCTGTAGTCATCGTGTGAATAAAGCGAGTGACTCAGCTGTTCGAACATCTAGGGGAAGTTCATTCCACAACCTAGGTGCCAGAACAGAGAAGAGCTTTGATGCTTGATGGATCCCCTCCATGTCGCCTGATACGACTGACCCTCCATATAGGAAGCAAACCATTGCCATGCCCCATTACGAATTCCAGGACTCATGAGGATGGACAAAAGAGTCTTGTGGTTGACCATGTCAGTTGGTGCTGAGAGGTTGAGGAGGATGAGGACAGATGACAGTTTGGCTGATGTAGCAGCACGGAACTTCACAGTGATGGCCACAAGGGCACTTTCTGTGGGAAAAGCAGCATTTGCTGTGCTGCTTTGAAGCCAAACTGGTTAGGATTTTGGAAGGGGAGGAGATCTTGTGAGATGGTCTTGAGCATTGTGGAAGGGATGGAATCCAGTGGGCAGGTCCTGGGATTGCAGGACAAGATGACTTACAGGATCTCTTCTGTTGAAAGAGGATCTCTGTGTCAGAGAAAGAGACAGGGAATCCTGAATGTGTAGTGTAGAGTTGGGGTAGAAGTGAAGGTCTGGTAGATTTTCTCAATCTTCCCATCAAAAAAGATTTCAAAGTCATCAGCAGTCAGGGAGGACAGGGAAAAGCCAGCAGGTTACGAAGTGAAGACAAGATGATGTGGAGCTTACAAGGATCTTGTGCAGAAGCTTCGGGCTTTCCCTTGTAGAAGTAGATCTTAGCAGCTGTCATATCAGATGAGAACTTGGAAAAGAGAGAGCAGTATGACATGAGATCAGTATCGAGTTGTAATTTCCTCCACGTTCTTTCTGCTGCTCTAAATGATCTCCGACTGCTGTGCAACACATCCAACAGCCAAGGAACAGGGCATGAAATCTTCCTGGGTTTAGAGAACAGAGAACAGGGAGGTATTGATAGCAGGCAAGACAGGGAGGGTGATGGTGAAGGATACCAGGTTATGATCAGAGATGTGGAGCAGGCTAGCATTGATGTCTGTAGCTGGAGAGAGGTGACTGAAGACCAGGTCCAGTGCATTTCCTCCCTTGTGTGTGGTAAGAAATGCAGGAAGAGAGAGAAGGCCAGAGGACTGGAGCTTGTCAGAGGGTAGGTTAAAGTCTCTGAAGGGAGTGAGAGGGATGCCGTCTGTAGGGAAAAGACTGAGCAGCATGTCCATTTCTTCAGGAAAGTTATCTAGGGGGCCAGGAGGGCAATAGATGACGATGATGAGAAGGTTCATCAGAGTAACTGTAACTGCATGGAATTTGATGGATGAGATGTTGAGATGAGACAGTAAAATAGGTGTGAATCTCCAGGACAAAAGCAAACCTGTATCTATAATGTCTTCTAATTTCAATTTTCTCAGCAGTCATTGAATTTTGTGTTCTCTGTTTACTGTTAAAGATGCTTAAGAAAATAGTGAACTGCATTCAGTCTTTTGTGAGGGTTTTGCACTTTTGAGCTGTTCTAAAGAGCACCAGATTAAGAAGTGGGTATTTTTTTTAAAGAATCATTGTGTCTTTCATTGCTGTATTTGTGTAATGCTTTTGAATGATGACAACTATATTTTAAAAACTTCCTGGGGGAGCATGCAAGTTATCAGTTAGTGAGGTTTTGAAGCGTTTTCCTGAATAAAATTATTTGAAGCTTTGGAGCGCCATCTGGTGGATGTCACTGACGGTATTTTATATTGTCAGTATTAAATATGTAAGTTTATATATATATATTTAATTTTAGAATTTTAGAATTTATTAAAATCTTAGAATCAATGGCATCAGGTGAAATTCCCTTCATACTCGATTTGCTGTAATATTGTCCTGTAGTTTCTGTGTTTGACCAAGAGATGGCGCCAAAACACTGACATGTACATCAGTTGAAAAGGCTGTTAGACGTCTGCCTCTGGGGTTTTAATTGACTGAATGTGTGTGTGTGTGTGTGTGTGTGTGTGTGTGTGTGTGTAGGCCACAGATTCACACTGGTTGAGTGCAGCAGAAAGGGAGCATGTGCTGATGGAGTTGAAGGCGACGGGATGGGTGGAGCTGGAGGAGCGAGATGCACTGTATAAAGAGCTGCACTTCAAAACCTTTAATCAGGTTCAGGATTTCATCAACACACTGTCTCAGTAACACTGTGACATTAACACTGTGACATTAACGCACTGTGTCTAACACTCTGTCTTATTAACACTGTCATTACCACCATCTCATTAACATACTGCCTCATTAATACATTTTTTTTCTTTAAAATTTTCAGTTTTTTGAAGAATATATTGAGATTATAAGAGAAACTTCTGGAATCAAGGCTACTAAAAAAGCAGGCAGAGTCACTGTTGAGTTCCAAAGTGGGTGGAGTCACTTACCTGTATTGCTAATCCAGATATGAGTTTTGAGCTCAAACTTTGTTACTACACTTCCTCCTACTGCTGTGTGTATGGATTAACTAAATCAAAAAAAAAAAAAAACGCACCCCCTTCTGTGTGTGTGTGTGTGTGTCAGTCCTCATCAGTGTGACAGGGAGCAGAGCCTAGTTCAGCTGCAGCTGAGGTTTCCATCAGAATCATTTCTTTCACAAACAATCGAATTGGTTAAAACGTTTCATCTGTCGCCGAAAACCGCAAACTATCCAGTTATCCATGTGTTCCTCATCTCTTTCTGTCTGTCTCTGTTTGTCGCTGTCTCTCTGTAGGTCTCTGCCTATCTGTCTCTCAGTCCATTTCTCTGTCTGTCTCTCTATCTGTTGTTGAGTTTCTCTCTGCTCCATGCTGTAGTGATTACAGATTCTTTCTCTTGGGGTTTGTATAATGTTAAAGTGTGTCATGTTTTTGGGGTTTTTATTTGAGACAGTTAATCTGTTAGGTTGTGTTGTGTTTTTAATAACATTTTAGTTTATTAATAGAAGAGATTTCATTTGTCCAGTTGTTTATTTATTCTAATTGGCCTCTGTGGTCAGTTGAACTTGTGCAATTGAGGCTGTAAGTGTTAATGTTTGAGGAGGTGTGTTTCTGCTTGTGAGCAGTTATTGATGTAAGCTTGGTGATGGTAGATCTGTGAATCAGCTGGTTGTAAGTGAGAGTGGAGCTTCAGCATGTTTCTTTACATCTTTGCAGAAATTCAGGTGGCACTTTTCTATGAAGTTTGTGCCCAAAATGATTTTGCTGGATTATGGCATTCCACAATTGTGTGCTATGGAACAGAGCAGAACCAGAGCAGAAGTCGACTGTATATAATAAATGTTTTAGTTCTTTTCTGTATTGGTACTTCTGGGGTTGAAGAATGTTGAAGGATAATAGCGGATTTATTGATATATATGTTAAAGAGGGTACAAGATAAATTACAACCTTGATGGACTTCACACTCTTAGTTTGTGTGTGTGTATGTGTGTGTGTGTTGGGGTGGGGGAGTTGGGGGGTGTTTTGGGGTGGATTGGGTGGGTGTGTGAGAGTGTGCGTTTGTGTGTGAGAGTGGTTGTGTTCCCGCTTGCGCTTCATGACAGTCATTCTGTAATCTTCCTAAATGCCCCTCAGAGTGGCAAGTTTGTGGGGAAGTGGGGGGGATTGTAATGGCTCGGTCCGGTTGCCAGTGGTCCTGATTATTGGAGGCCCTGCAGTGTGTCACATTAAATTAGTGGCTGTGTGACAGACAGAGTGTGCAGGGGGAGTGCACATAATGACACACAACGAGAGGAAACAAAGAGCCGCGTAACCAAAAGCTCCTTGACCTCTCAGACTCGGTGTCGGAGGAAACGGTCTTAGTGCTCTGTCCATCCACCGCGTGTGTGTGTGTGTGTGTGTGAGAGAGAGAGCGCATGCGAGTAAGTAAGCGTTTGGCCAAAACTTAAAAACATTAAGGAATTTAATGAGAGATTTCTAATAATAAATTTTCTGGTTTATTACAGAGCCGTGAAGTAGCAGATTTTTTTTAGTAAGAACATGGAGACAGATCGTAGCATTTTGTCATTTGGAATGTCTGAGTGTTTTGAGTTCACTTCAGTTCGAGTTCCTGTGAAACAGCCAGAGATTTTAAAGTTAAACTAAATGTAAGAAGTTATTCAGTTGAGTTAAATTGAAGCTCCATGCATTACAGGGTTAAAGTCACGCTCCACTGCACCAGTTCATTTCACACTTTATCCTCCAGATTTGATGTGAATGAATGAAGGAAACATTTTGGACAACAATCAGCCGCTGCAGTGATTTAATAATGGCCCAATGTTCCTAATGAGAGCTGAGAAAGAGCAGGCCGTCGCGCCCACGGCTCACGTTGCAGGAATCTGACAATTACGTTAAACTGATTGCGAGGCGGTTTGTACTCTGATACCCAACCTGATCGCCGAGCCACCGATCGTGTTACATCATGTGTTGGAAAATTGGTTACAACACACTAAAGACTTGAAGCAATTTCCTGCCACGAGTGGCTGTGCGTTTGTGTGTCAGTGCGGCCACGGCGGCGTGCGGTGTACAATGGCCTTTCAGTGGTCTAATTATCTGCGGAAGCATTTAGGGGCTTAATTGAGATTGCAGAGGGAAATTGCTCTGAAATAGCCGGCGCAGTGAACACTGCACACCGAGGATCCCGGCCTCTCTGAGGTAATTAGAATTCACATAATCACTCAGAATGACCTCTGACTGGTGTGTGTGTGTGTGTGTGTGCGCGTCTCACCCACTACATCACCTGCTGTATGTGCACTATCAGTTAAGTGCACTTTGTTCTGTATTATCTGTACTAGGTTTAGGGCTTCAAGCTGGAACCCAGGATTTTTGGTAGGATTTTGTTACTAATATTATTCTGTGCTAAAGAATGTTACAGCCCCGATTGTAAATCATACACACAAGCAAAATGAGCCTGATCATATATATAATCATATATAATCTGCCTGAATTGGTGCTTGTGACTATATAGTGGCTTGATCAGGGTGGGAGTAAAGATAAAATTCAGATCAGAGTGTAATGATGTGAACAGTGTAATTATGGGGTATTAAAGAGGATGGGATTCGAGTAAAGCTGTGTAATAATGGGAAACAGTAATAATATGAATGCAGTATTAATGAGGTTTGGAAAAAGTAATAAAGGAAATATATTAGTAATGAATAGAGTAATAAAGGGGATAGTATTAATGTAAACAGAGTAATAATGTACTGAGAGTAATAATGTGTTCAGTGTAGTAATGTCCTAAAAATAATAATGTACTAAGAGTAATAATGTTCTCAAGGTAATAATGTGAATAGAGTAACAGTGTGCCCAGAGTAATAATATGCTGAGAGTAATAATGTACTGTAATAATGTGCACAGAGTAATAATGTACTGTAATAATGTACTAAGAGTAGTAATGCTCTCAAAGTAATAATTCACTGGGACGTGTGCACTGTTTGTCTTTTGCAGGCGTTTGGATTCATGTCTCGAGTGGCTCTACAGGCGGAGAAGATGAACCATCATCCGGAGTGGTTCAATGTTTATAATAAGGTAATAACTTCCACTGAGCGCCGCTCTGTCACCCCGCGGCAGGCGTTTATAAAGCCTCAGTCAGTGTTTAACATGAGCGCCGCGTTGAGCTGAGCTGAGAGGCCCCACGCACCGCTGCCAAGCTTTCAATATGTCCGCACTGACACGGCTCATGCTAGCGCTGCTAGCTCACGTTTCACACCAGAACAATGAAAAACTGAGAAGATCCTGTGTTTTATGGTGAAATCTGGTTTTTTTTTCTGTGTGTGTGAAGAAAGTAGCTGTGGTTTTGGACAAACAGGCCTGAAATCCAGCTGAAGCCTCTGTGTTAGCGACAGTGCTTCTGCTGCACTGTGAGGAATTCCACCATTAATCCTCTCTTTATGAAAGGCTCCGGGCTCTCACTCTGCTACTTTCCACTGTGTGTGTGTGTGTGTGTGTGTATGGGTGTGTGTGTTTTCCCTCACAGTTGAATCTCTTGTTGTTTTTCAGGTCCAGGTCACGTTAACGACACACGACTGCGGAGGCCTGTCGAAGAAAGACATCCGTCTTGCCAAATTCATTGATAAAGTCGCTCTGACGATGTAGTGCTGTAAATGTAGTGTCATGTCTTTAGATGAGTGTGTGTTTTGGGCTGAGCTTAGACTCTGACTGAGTGCTGGACTGATCTGGGATCTGCTGTATACATAGAGACTTAAAAAGTCCTCCTGTTACTGTAAACAAATTTTAAATAAAGAACGTGAATATCAGCATTATTGTCGTTATTACATTATTACACGAAGCTGAACAGCATAAAAATAATGCAATAACGCCACAATTAGCCAGTGAACAGGACATGAGGTAACAGACAGTGCAATAATACAACAAGATGGCAGATAATGTGATGATGTGAGACATATCTGTGTGAGGTAGTTGGGTGTGAGCTGCTAAGGTCTGGAGTGGTTTAGTAACCGGATAGCGTCTGGAGAGAAGCTGTGCCGGCGTCGTGCGGTTCGGAAGGTGATGGACCCGTAGCGCCTCTGCGATGGCGGTTTGACAGAGAGCTGGTGGACAGGATGTTTGCGATCCGCAGCAATTTTCCCCGATCTCCTCTTGATTTTGGTGAGTTCACAGCCAGTGACCTTCTCAGCCGAGTGGACCGCGCGCTGCAGTCTGGTCCTGCAGATGGAAGAGGCAGAGGAGAAGCACACTGTGATGGAGGAGGTGAGCACACGCTCTATAATGGCTCAGTAGAATCTTTGCAGGACGGGTTGAGAAATGCTGAGCTTCCTGAACTGCTGTGATTTCTTGGTGGTTATGATGTTGGCCCATTTCAGTGAGGTGGTGATGGTGGTCTCCAGGAACCTGAAAGACTCAACCTTGGACACAGCTGAGGTGTAGATTGTCGCGGGTTGGCAGGCAGAGGGATGCTCGCGGAAGCCAACCAGCATTTCAACCGTCTTGGCAGCGTTTAGCTCAAGGTTGTTATAGACACACGATGCTGTAAGATTTCACTACTACAGGTAACCTCATCACTACAGTCGTGTCGTCTGCTAACCTGAGAATATTGATGGATCTGTCTGTGGTGGTGCAGTCATTGGTGTAGAGTGAGTACAGGAGTGGTGAGAGAACACAGCCCTGTGGTACTCCTGTGCTGACGGTCATGGGGTCTGAGAACTTCACATAACGTTTCCTTCCTGTCTGACAGGTGATGGAGGGTATGTTCAGCTGGATGAGGTTGCTGTGGTGTAGCTCAGGAACAACAGTGTTGATGATGGTGTTGATGATAATGACAGTTTATAAGAACTTCTGTGTGTGTGTGTGTGTGTGTGTTGGGGGGAATGGGTGTATGTGTGTTTGTGTGTGTGTGTAATGTGAGCACAAATCTAATTATTTATGTCTTAAATGTCTAAATTGTGGCAGAAACCTTAAAGGCAAACTCAGCCACAATGAGCTCATCACAGCGGAAAATGAAACATGCATAAATATAAATGCTCGCTGCCGTGAGAGAATATTCTGTCTGACAGCACATGCTTATTTTCATCTTAGACATAATTGGAAAAAGACCAAATGTGAACAGTGTGTTCTGATTAAAGTACCATTTGTCTCTGCTTTCATTTATGGACTTTTTTAATCTAATGACAAACAGCAATCGATCCAGGACTCTTCTTGACTTGAGAGAAAGCAAGTGATGTCAATGCTAATGCTAAGAGGCCTTAATGCTAAGATGAAACAACTGATCCAGAATCAGGTGGAAAATATTGAGAGAGAGAAAGGCTGTGTTTATTAGAAGTGTTTTAGCAGTATTCATTTTAATAGATTTTGTGTTTCGAGACAGTGCACACAGAAGAGTCACCAGAAAAGAAAAGAAAAAATGCTAGTTAAGTAGCAGTTAGCATATGAGCCAGCACTGTATGACCACACTCGGCTAAATTCTGACAGACGGCAGCGTCGGTGTGTCCTATAGTGATTCGTCGACACCGAGGGCCTTTATAGACACTCACTGTGTGTAGGGACTCACTGATACACTGCTACACTTTCTGCTCTAATCATTCAAGTATATCTATAAATTAGGGTCAAGTTCAAGTACAAAATATATTAGTGTTATAGAGTTTAATAATAATCAATAACTAAATGCAGTGAACCAGCTGAAAGTGCTGTACTCTGTTACAAACTCCACATGTTCAGCTTCAGGTAACATCCTGAGTAAAATAAACAAATTTGATTAAAGAAACAAATTAAATGAACTAAATAAACTAATTTACAGAATCAGACCTGGAGAGTACCTGGAGGAAGCAATAAGAGGTTTTCACTGTTCACTTTTATGTTTACGTTCATGTGAGTGGTGTGTGTGTGTGAGAGAGAGAGAGAGAGGGAGAGAATTGTGTTGGTAGTCACTACAGAGTCATTATTACTATTCTTTATGTATAATTATTTTAATATGAAATATTAAGTTTTCCTGCCTGATGTTACAGAGGCATTATTTTGAGTTCCGCTTTAGTGATAATTTACAGTACAGCAATTTAGTAATTGAGAATTTGGGACTTGTATATGTTGTATATAACTCACAGCCATGTTATGTATATAGTTCTAATTATTTTAGACATTTATGTAATTATAATTAAAAGCAGAGATAATTATGTATGTAGTTATAGGTATTTCTCTTATATAGTACAGTTTTTGTCTGCTGTGACTGTTGCATGCAAATAATGGAGATGTGCTAAATGCAAATTTATTTTCATCAGCCATCACTCCAATTGTTTTTCGATCCTCCTGCACGAGATGCAATACTAAAAGCTGATTGGCTGATGAACTGGTTTCCATCAGAATGAATCAATGGCCATCATGCCTTATTAACATCAGTGTTAGCATTGCTAGCTGTTGCATGGGCTCCATATTTATCCTAAAACTCATTTACACACTCAGAGTCATTCAGCTCCTCACAGTGAATATATTCATATTGAAATTTAACTTAGGATCAGAATGTAAACACACACAATTTTATAAATATTAATATGCGCTGGATTCACCTCCTACAGCTACACACACACACACACACACACACACACACACACATACACGTGTGTGTAACCGCTGTTATTTTTACAGCTCCATTTACAGTGTGCTTATTTCAGTCTGCCCTGCATGCGTGTGTGTGTGTGTGTGTGTGTGTGTGTGTGTTATTTTGTGCGCTGGTGTATGATTTCCTACAGAAACATGGGTTGTAAGGATTTTAATACGTGACCCTGTTTCACTCAGTAACCCGGGATGAAAACGGGGGAAAACAAAGAGCCGCTGATGTTCTGAAGCTCAGAATTGAGTGCATCAATAAAACAGGGATTTAATTATCTTCTGTGTTTTAACCAAATCAGTTTAATCTGAATTCGTTTTAAATCTGAATGAAGCTTTTGCGACCAAAAGTCAATTTCATATTAAAAAATGGAATAATATATATATATATATATATATATATATATATATATATATATATATATATATATATATATATAATTTTTAAAATATATTTACATGTACTGTTGATGCAGGTGCATTTTAAATTGACACTATTTTAATGATATTATATTGTATTATTGCACACATTTATTTCTTAGGGATGCGTTAAAATGTATGTAAATAAATTTGGAAGATCTATTCCTGATTTATTTCAGGAGTCATTTGTATGTAAGGAAATAATGTAAATAGATTTTCCGGAGGACACGCAGTTATTCTAGCTCAGGTTAAATAAACAGTTTAATACGAGGCGTTATTAGCTTTACACCATCTCCTGAGTCATTAATGCTGATATGAAGTGAATAAAACCGCGATAAGGTGATAAAGTGAAGGAGCTGCAGCTCGCGCGCTCTTTTAATGAATCACAAGAACAAATTAAATTACGGATTTATAGTCCACCGTTAAAACCTCTCCGTTTTTATGTTAAGTAATATTCATTATTTCAGTAAACACTGAGTTTTATATTATGACATTTAAACAAACAAACAAACAAAAAAAACAGGTGATTAATTATTTGTAATGAATTTAGGATAAACCAGATCTCAAAATAAAAATCTAATGCATCAATACAGTTACAGAAAAATCTGAAAATCTGTAAATTCGGGAAACTGAAGTCTGAAAATCTCAGTAACTCCTAAGTTTTTTTTTTTTTTTTTTTTTTTTTTAATGTCTCGTATGATTCATACACAACTGTGTCGGAAATCCAGTGAGTGATGTTTCGGGTTATTGTATAAAATGGAAATCTAAATTCTGTACACGCATACACACACATTTTAATTCATGTAGTTATTTTGGTATGAGTAGTTTTTATCATTAACCCGCGGAGGTTGTGCGACGTTGTGTAGAAATTGTGTTGTGAATGTGCTATGAGTGTAAAACACTGTTTAAGATCACTAATTATAGGGTTTAATTATTAAGGAATTATTTTTAGATCTTTAGCTAAAGAGCATATTTCATAGCGACAATTAGTTTAAAATTCATTTTAACCATTATTTCTGTTTTATTTTCCATAAACACGTGAGGACAAATTCCAATCCACATCTGAATACAGAGTTGTTTAACCTACAATTCTTCTTTACATTTCTGTACAAAACATTTAGGTTTTTTTTTTTTTCATTCACAAACATGCGGTTTATATCGGTTCAGTCAAATAAACAACGATGGCACAAAAAATTAAAAAATAAAATCAAATAAAAACAGACTGAGCTTTAAAAAGCAGGCGAAGCTACATAACGGAGAGAGAAAGAGATTAGAGTTTATATACACTCCACTAAAGCAGTCTGATTAAATGGCCCGGAAACGGCAGGATTTTTTATTAAACACAAAAAAGTTCTTTTTGTTTTTGTTCAAATACATTAAACTATTTACAGAGTTGCAATGTAGCATCTTCACTTTGAAATCCAAGCGCGTGGATTTGATTAAGTCATTGTGCAAGTTCAGGTAAACGGGCGAGTTGCAAAATCCAACCGAATAATACAAACAAAAAATCATCAGTTACAGCGGATCCAGTTTTGGTCGCGCGGGCGATTTTTCCCCTTTTCTATTCTTTACGTCTCCGTTAATCCGTTAGCTGTTGTACTGGCACGCGGATCCTCCGTATCCGAAACCGGGATGCTGCTTGGGTTTGAGTCTGAGGGTCGCGAGGCCGGAGCTGCACGTGTCCCGGTAGACCCCGTACGGCGCGGGGGGCGGGGCTCCGTACGGGCACGCGGAGGAACTCATGGCAGAATTGATAGAGGAGCCGCCGAGGCCGTTCAGGTTGCTGATGCTGTTCATGCTCGAGGCCATGCTCATGCTCATGCTCATGGAGGAAATGGAACTCGGGGACGAGAGCACGGGCTGTGACGTCAGTGGGCTCATGGAGTTAAAGAACGGGAAGTTTTTGGGCGCGAGCCCCTTGTTGGTCCAGTTGTTGTAGCCGTAGGCGGGGTACATGTCCTCATAGGGCTGCACGAGGCCCCCGAACTGCGGCAGATAGCCGTTTTTACACAAGTCCATCTGCTGATTCCGCTCGCGCTTCCGCCACTTCGCCCGCCGGTTCTTAAACCACACCTGAGCCAAAAATAAATAAATAAAAATTATATTAAATAATTAATTCAATAATAATAATAATAAGAAGAAGAAGAAGAAGGAGAATAAATTTATATCATAAATAGTAATATAACATTCATGCAAACAAGATTCTGTCACCAAATAACAAACCAAAATCACGTATATTTATACAGCAGCTCCGTCACTTCCGCTTCGGGAAATTATAATAAACATTTAGGCTACACTATTGTCTTCTCCAGGAGTGTAAAAAAATGGATTGTCTTCATCGGCTTAATTTTACATTATAACACACAAACATGCAACAGTTCGGGGACTAAAACAATCATACAACAATAATAGAACAGAAATAAAACACTGATCAAGCAAATAAACATAAAACAGCAGTAAAAAAGAGCAAAGTTATTATTCCTGTTAAATAGATGAAGAATTTAAAATGTGGGGGTTTTGATGTAAAAACAGAATTAAAGCGGAATTGTTGGAATTATAATAATAATATTATAAAACCGGAGAATTAGATATTTAATTATTTATAAATTTGACATTACATTCCACAGAAAAGAAGGAAATTGCATGCTTTTTCACCTAAATTAATGAATATATATCTAACTGTACAACACTAAGCTTAGATTTAGATAATTATTTTACAGTAAATGAAAGACATGCACGTGTATAAATATATGGATTCAATTAGAAATTCACTTTACATGTTATAAATAAATGTGTGTACTATAGAAACAAATTTTTTTTTAAAAGGAGATTAGTGATATTGTAGCTTATTTTTTCTAAGATAAACTCCAGTAGGCGGGAAAATTTCGATTCAAGTTCAGTAGTAAACTCGGAGACAGATGAAGCTTCACAGTGCGGAAAAAAAATTATTTTTGGAATGTTATGTAGACCTAGATTTATTTATGCATTAAATTCATATATATTGAAACAAAAATCTATGAATAATAATGAATAATTATGTGATGTTATTACACTAAAGTGAAGGTTAAGAGTTCACAGCTATGGGATACTTATTTAGTAAAAAATTAATGCAGAAGTCAAAGTGAACTTCCAGTGGCTGCAAATATTTTAAAAATTGAAAAAAAATTAAAAATGAAAAAAAAAAGATAAAGTTTTTAAAATTCTGAAACAAAAAACAGAATCTCTGTAAGCGTGCAAAAATGTCTTCAATCAAATATCCATCTACGTTTATTTTACTTCTAATTGTAGTCTTATTTTAGTTTCATTCACTATTAATCTTTTTGTGTCAGTTTAGTTCTGTCTTATTATTTTTGTCTTTATTTTTACTGAGTTAAAGATGGCTATTTTTAATGTTTTTACTCAACAATCGCAGATTATTTCTTATACTTCTGATATTTAATATTTGTGTCTAATTCAGATTGAAATTTAATCTCTTGTTTGCTTTACTGGAATTTTATTATTATGTCAAATCCGGTATTATAGTGAATCTGAGCAGTATTAAATTAAATAATACTAAATTAAATAGTGGTGGTACTTTTTATTAAATATATAGCAGATTAATCGAAACATATAAACTCTAAACTAAATATTTTCGGTTTTTTCGGCACAAGAACTAATTTTATTTATTTATTTATTTATTCATTTTAATTTGTCGAAAGATTGAAGAGTAAAGTTCAGACATTTAATCGCTATAATTGGACACGTAAATGTGCGCGTTTTAAAGTTATATTTGCTAATTTTATTTTTTATTTATATTTATTATATTGTTTGTAAACGCTTCTCTCACCCGGACTCGAGCCTCTGTCAGATTGGTCCACACGGCGATCTCCTCGCGCGTGCTCATGTCCGGGTACCGGTTCCGCTGAAACGTGGCCTCGAGCTCCTGCAGCTGCTGGCTGGTGAAGTGCGTCCGCTGCCGTCGCTGCTTCTTCTTCTTCGGATCGTCCGGGTTTCCGTCCTCAGCGCGCTGCTCTACAATCCGCTCCTTCTCTGCGGAATTTATTCAGAATTCACTCAGTTTACATTTATTTTAGCTCTTAAACAGTAATTAACGCCTTATTTAATGTTTACAATTAATGTATTTATAACTACAACTGTGAATATAATTATATAAACATATAAATGTGCATTTATAAATCTACATTTAATTTGTTTGGCAGACTGAAAAAATCATAAGCAATTACTTATTTTAATTTACAATTGGTATTCACAGTTTATTAATTTTTTTTTTTTTTTTTTTTTTTTTTTTTTTTTTTTGTATACGTGATATCATTCGGTCAGAATCA